>JAKMXF010000044.1:0-517500 GCA_024704765.1 Oopsacas minuta | reverse complement strand
TACAATTCGCTGACCACATGAAAGCAGCCAGAGATTATCAGCTTGAGCCGATCCCATTTCATTCGCCATTACTCTGGGAATCCTTGTTAGTTTCTTTTCCTCCGCTTAGTAATATGCTTAAATTCAGCGGGTATCCTTGCCTAATCTGAGGTCCTGAAAAAGAAAATAAATCTTGCAAGTAAAACAAGCAGCAGTAGTAGCAGTAGCAGCAGCAAGTCAAAGACTCGAGTACACACACACACCACTACATTATGTGTGTATATACTTGCATGAAATAGAGAGTAGCCGACAAGAAATACTCACCAGTATATGCCTCCTAAATTGGTTGGAACAGAACAATCAGCCCAACTGATAATTTAGAATACAAATCTAAAGAGCAGTATCTAGCACACACTTTTCAAGGCACACTGAAGACAACAACAAACACTGAGAGATATCCATTAAACACAACAAGAGTGTATCTAAAAGATGCACGCGCAGTGTTGTTACTTAACAGGGATAGCCTCATAGCAATGCCAAACCAAACTAAACCAAATCATGTTTCAGTGTAGGAGGGGCACAAGGTTATAAGGAAACGACCCTCAGACAGACATGCTCCAAGCAAGCTTGAAGCGCCATGCGCGTTAGAAGATTCGATGATTCACAATTCTGCAATTCACACTACGTATCGCAGTTGGCTGCGTTCGTCATCGATACACGAGCCGAGAGATCCACCGTTAGAAGTTGTACTGTACACACATATATAGTATTCGCTCACATTGAATGATTACACATTCAAACAAACAAAAGTAAGAACAAGGCAAAGTTAACAAAACAAAAAGTGGCGTCAAACAAGCAACAGATAAGGCGGATAAAGGAAGTGTTAAGTTGGGCCTTGATCACATTAACTTACCACAGGACCAAATCAATCAAGAAACTCTCCTGCGAGTAAGACCTTATTCTGAAGCGTTGTTGTGTGACAACCACTAAACAACCCTAGCAACTCGTACACCACCCACCACAACACACACACACACAGTGTGAGTGTGTGTATGCAACAGCAGGGACGCATAGAGGTGAAAGGGTCATTCATATATACACACAAGTCCACAGAGAAGCGGTTGAGTAACTCAATCCCCTCAATCGAGCAACACAATACAATGATGATCCTTCCGCAGGTTCACCTACGGAAACCTTGTTACGACTTTTACTTCCTCTAAATGATCAAGTTTGATCACTTCTCAAAAGTTTGAAGATTGGACTGATGCTGAAATCGCAAAGGAAATAGAGTAGCCGTACTAGCCTACCTTCCAACATTCTTACTTCTATTATTTATACTTCATAACTATATATTCTATGTATTAGTGTCGTAGTTTCGCAAAGACCTTGTCGCTCCGCTCCTCGAGGTACGTACAGTTGAAATCGGGAGTTTTTGCCACCTGGTAATGTTGCATCCTTGTAATTGCTTGTCACTCCCTAAGATATTTATATACAAGACTTATTGGGTTTTTGCTACGGGGTTTCTTTGCTAGCTTGATCATGTAAAAAGTGCAGTTTGAATCAGTTTTCTTCCTGGTAATTTTGCCTCTCTGATTTTTCCCCTCTTCCAGTTGTTACGTGATGACAAACTCCATATTTCGAGCGCAAATTTAATTAGTCAAAATGGTTAAATACTGTTAATTGTTCAGTTATTGTACTTAACTAATTGGTTTTTGTTGTTTCTGGACTACAAAGAGAGAGACTAATTTGATGTAAACTAAGAATTTCACTCTCGAAGCATAAATAGCTTTGCAGTTGAAAAGTGTTTGTTTTTACTTTTTCTCCGTGCATTTTGGAGGGAAAAAACGATTTCGACTTTATACCATGAGGGTAGGAAGCTATGCAAAGAGGGGTCAGTACCTACATGGTACTGCAATGAAAGTGTAGCATGCAAAATGTTAGAAATTACTTATGATAAACTTAAAATGCGAGATTTAGAATTTTCTTACTTTGAAACTCTATGTATACATGTATTTGAACAAAAAATTGAGATTTCAATTAGTTGTTTAAAATATATTAACAATAAGTTTGAAACTTGAAAACGTTAATATCGGATTCAGCGAATGTATTTTCCTGTGTAGCCGTTAGGAGCAAGTCTGTATGATAAAATTAAGGTTGGATTATTTATTTACTTACTATATATATATATTCATAAAAACAACAAATACTTTTCGCAAAAATGATTAATTATAATTGTGAAAATCAGATTCAGGATAATAGTCGATATATCTACTCAAGTTCTATTGAATTATATTTACTTTCTTGATAAACACGATAAATGCATGGTCATCTCGGGGATTGCTATATTCAATTACAATATAGCATACCATAAATCCATACCTTGACAACGGACGGACAACCAGACAGACAGACAATTGAGATTTAATAATGTTAGATTATAGGTTAAATTGTTCGTAGGAGCTAAGTGTTAAATATGATTATAAATGTACAAATTAGTATAAAATCGTGAAATATAAACAATAATATAGTACATGATTAACTAAAGTGTGTAATTACTGAAATCGGATTTTCTTCTTGTGCATTAGTGTAGAGGATTGTACAGTGACTTTAGGTGCATGTATTACAGATTTGTAAGAGAAGAGAGAGAGCTGTGCTGCACTCTTGAACTCGCCGAGCTGACTAGAACTTTGTGAGGAGAAACGAGAATATATACAAGATTCTATCTCCTCATCTGACAGACAGTTACTTTTTCGTTTTCTATTTCTATTTGATTTGGGTTGTTCACTCACAACCAGATTCTTGCATAGAAATGTTAGTATGAACATTGAATTATTATTTTGCTTGTAGTCAGGATTGATAATTCTTTCCTCGCTTATGAGTTGAGATATTCGATTGATTGATCTAAAAGGCATCGTTGTGTATTTTGATAGTTTTGTATTCTCCTATTCACTATAAAGTTAGGTTTAAATATGTCTTTTATAGGTTTGTGAATTTTGTTTCAAGAAAATTAAACAAGCAGAATATCAATTGAGTAGTTCGTGTTATTCGCCAATTCATTTGATTAAGCATGCATGCACATACGTATATACAATGCATACAGTATATTCCGCTAAATTTTTACTTTCATATATTAATTATACCCAGTTGATGAATGCGAGTGATGGAGCAAGTATAAAGAGAAGAGGTAGTGTGTATACCGTACAACAAGCTAATAAAACAATTACTTCAATGCACCAACAGACAGCATACCTTATCAAGGATGTACGAAGCGAATGCGCCTAATACCGTTTCTCAAGAAATGTAGTGAGGATAGAAATGAGAGTTATTAAGCTGCATAGCATTATTCCTAGAATTATAGGTAAGAATCTAGATGCCGGATAATGGTAGTAATATCCAAAGCTCGGATGTACAGAACAATTCAGTGAAATCATTTGTACTTCTTCTATTACAAAAGGATGTTCGATATTTATGTTAAAACTGTAAGATACACAAATGTGTAACTAAACACTACTATCTCATATGATAACATGGATATACTGAATAGACTTTTGATGAGAATCGTCTTTTGGTTATACAAAAGTTTGTATTTGACTATTGTATTTATCTGAAATGTATCTAACTTGCGAGTGTTTCTAAATTCTCTCAATTGATTCCTGAATTGTTTAATTGTAGTTCCGATATAATATGTTTGGAATGACAGGAATATAATATAAACTAGTGTGTATAAGATATCTTGTAATTATGTAAATCTTTGTTGAATATACACATTTATAAGAAATTTTATTGCCAGAAATCTAAAATTTCAATTCATCATAGCGAAAAGTACGTGTTGTTTTTCCAAATTTAGCAGAAAAATGGATTATTCAAGAAATTTAAATTAGGATTGACCACTTATAGAGAGATGTCATTTTCAATAGTATGAGGCATAATTATCTATAAAGTATGCCCATTCCCCGCGTATAGAGGTTCTTTTCTATGGAATTGAATGAAGGTGGACGAAAATTTCCGGGCTTATAGAGTTTCCCATTTATAGAGACTTGTCATGACGCTATATTCTGTTGGGAGTATATTCAGGGCTACTCAGTGGGCGGATCAGATATGGCAAGGGCGGACCAGTTGTAGTCGGTCATAACTGGTCCCGGACCAGTTAAAGCGTGACAGTCCACATACAAAATCTTTGTGACTACAGTGGTAGTCAAGTTTGGTCATATGATTGAAATTATACAAGTTGAGAAACCCTGCAGTTTAGATTACGCTGTTATAAGTTCTGTGGGTAGTCTATTTTTAGAATAAGCAAGAGTATTAGTTTATGCTATTTAAGCGGAATTTGATAAATTGTTCTGACAATATTTTATGATTCTTTACTGTTCATTCAATTTGATGTTGAAATGCCAAAACTCACAACTTTAATCTCGAGACGCCAGGTTTGCATCAATGGAAGTGTGACGGCTCATTCTTTTTTTACATAATGGTGAAAAATCGTGCACAGGGAGGGGGTCAAAATTTAGGGAAATTGCGTTACGTAACGTTTGAACGGCCCCTAACGCAAATAACTTTACTAATAATTTGCCTTGAATTAATGAGAAAACCTGTACATAAATAAGTACCATGAATAGTCATTGAACACACCAATCTTAAAAAGAACTAATTTTGTTTTTCTCTTCATTTCTGTACATCTAGAACTGTTTGTTTAGATTGACCAGTCAAAGGCCGGCGCTTGGGCCTACTTAGGCCAGTTAGAGGACGTCTGTAATTCTGTTCTGAGAAATACTGACTTATAATTGGTTTAATGTTAGTGGCCTGTTTCACACTTGATATTTGTATATCAGGGTCAATTTTAGAGTTTTTGTCGCCTTCAGGTGTTTCTGAGAGTACGATTGAGATAGGGGAGTCCTTGGAAGGTGTCAAAAAGGGGTTCCTTGGTTGGTTACAAGTGATCGGTTCGCTGGAGTTACTTTTAGTAGGCGTATTGATTGTATTTTGATTAGTTGAATTGTCGTGATTTTGCGTAGATTTCGACAGAAGTACAGATGCTGTATTCTGATTGGTCTGGTGAAAGTTTGTTTCTGATTTTGTTTTGGATTTGAGTAGATCGGGTGAAATAACTTCAGTTTCAATTTGACGCTGTAATAAATCAGGAGACATTAGGGTATCCTCCTGCACCCTAGGAGACTTACAAACCTCCTCATTTTGAGAACCACAGGCCTCATAACATGAAATTGTATTTTGGGTAGATTTGGCTGAAATTGACATTTCCATCGACGATGTCTGTGATGGCATAATTTCATCAAAATAATCATCTGCCACGTTGTCGATACAGCCACCTATCGGAGCGGATAATGTCCTCAATTTTGAAATATCTGGTAGAAGAACTTCCTTAGAGTCTTTTTCCATAGTTTTTACTTCAAAATTGTTTTCATTTGGTTTAGAGAAAAACCTCGAATAAATACAAGTAGAATATTTTTCAGAAGGAAAAATCTTCCTCTTTGATTTAACCACACATTCCTTTGTACTATCCTTGTTACCATGTATACCATTTTTAGCATAAACCTCCATTAGCTGATCGTTATCAATCTCATCTGCTTCACGGTTCCGCTTGCTTGGTCTACTACTCATGAAACTAGTCATTGTCCGTTGATGTTTCTCGACAACGCCTTGGGTAATTGGAATGCGAGTTGTTTGGGTCTCTTTACTAGGAGTATAGTCACCCATTATTGAGTTTGTGATTGGATTAATGTTCCCACGGGCCAGACCCTTGACCTTGGTGGGTGTTGCTTGTACCCCTACGAAAGTTATCGTTTCTACTTCGACCTCTGGGGGGAACGGTGTCAAGGGGACCTGTGATTCGGTCCGAGGGTCATAAACCGTCTGGTACAGGAACGTCATATCGGCCCGTCTAAAGTTATCCTCATAGTCATCTGCGACTGAAGTTGGTTTTTCGAATTTGACAGCTCGAATTACCTTCTCCGCATCGAAACCGTATTTCCTCAATAACTTATGAGCTGTAACCAATCCAATTCCAGGGATACTATCTAGGTAATCACACCCGGACAGTATGCACATATACCGGAAGGAGTCCTGAGTAAATCCTAGCATGTTATGTCCCTTAATATTCCCGACCTCATTCAAATTTACAAGGACACCATTTCCGGTATCGTCCATCTTAAATAGGACTCTATCACACCCAAATACCAATAGATCCGAGTCCTCGCTGATGACTGCATGTGCTAGACCGTTCTTAACCATGTAGGCCAACTGCGCGTCCGCTTCATAAGGCGCCACAATACACTGAATTCCTTTAGCCCTGCATGCGTTGATAAGGTTGAGTGCCATTTCCGGTTTCACATCGACGCAATGTTTAAAACAATCATACGCTTCTTTCCGCTTACCCTCACGTAGCAATTTCATGCCCTTCTCTTTGAAAATGTTCCTCTGTCTCCTTCGCTTCTCCTCTGTTCCCCTCTTACTGGGTAAATGCGCCCCATCGAAAACCAAAATAGGCTTAACACCCTTTGAGATTAGCATGTTAACTTTTCGCATACAATAGTGTACATACCTCATTTCAGACTCTTTGCCCTCTATAAGCTCAATGGGACAGGAATAACAACCCTTATGGAGCCAGCAATACGCATCAACAACCACTATTTGGTTCTGGAATGTGGACACGTTCATTGGGTGTTGGATGCTCTTGAGGAAGGGGAGTAGACCTGTTATACCCATTTCTATAAATAATAACTTTTGTAATAATTATTGGATCATTTCCCCCAGACTGAAGGAAGGATTTGATAAGAAACTTTGGCCCAGGTGTGGGGATAGGATTCATACACCATACTTATGGGTTTGACCTCTGTACACGCCCCAGGCTCATTTAATAAATTATTCTGACACCTTTTCTTCGTTCTATAAAGTACCAAATATACTCTAGGTCTGTTATAACAAGTAAATGAATATGATTAGGTAATCATTATCATGTGTAGTTTCTCTTACCATGATGATAATATTGTTGTGGATAATGCGAATAGACATGATGAATTCATAAAATAGGATCTGGATATTAATCTTAAGTTCAATTTACAAGTTTGTATCGTTCGTCGCTATCGAAATGTAACATTTAATTCAGTCAAATAAACTAAACTTCCCCAATTTTGTAGTTTATTTTGCCTGAATTGAATAACACGAGGTGATTTACTGCGAATAGAATGTCTAAGACATTCTATTCGCGGTAAATTCTTATTCAGAGAGGTTGCTTCGGAGATTTTATTAAACATGTATCGAATAAGTAATTATGCAAGAAATAAATTTAAATTATATAAAGCAAGCTCTATTGCTGCTGCTGCTACTGCTGCTGCTACCTCTGCTACTGCCATTCAGGAAGTTCATCCCAGAAGTTATATTCCCCGATTGCCCACACAACTTCATCAGTTACCGTCAAAGAGAGGTCTCTGGCAACTATAGGATCTTTGTGAATAAGATACGCGTGCAACCACTTGTCAGAATTGTAGATCTTTGCACGTACCAACCACTTTCCGTTCTTAGTCACTGGATCGACATCTCGATCCTTGAATGTTACCCAGAAGACGCCATCGGGGCACTCAACTTCCCACTTCTCATTCAACTCATCCATTCGGTAGTTGAGCATGACGGTAATGATGTGCCATTCCTCATGTTTTGTATCCTTTACATTATAATAGCCCTTCCTCTCCAGCTCCTCGAATTCTTCACTGGTGGTTGGTTTTTCCTTCTTAGGGCTAGGATACACGGCACAATCTTTTTTTGGAACCAACTTCATGAGACGTTCCCACTTGGCGTCGACGGGGTTGCTCGATTCGACTCTCTTGGTAGCTCCAACCCGTTGTGAGACAGATTGACGAGTTGTTGTGGAAGGAGAGGTGGGGCCAGTTTTGGACACAACGGTGGTAGCTCTTTCTTGTGTACGAGCTGGACTCTTTGGGTAAGAGGTTCGTGCCTGGCTCGAAACTTTCTGAGGCTGACTAGTATTTCTCTTCCTTTCAGTAGTGGTCCGCGCTATCTTGCTGCTACTGTTCGCAGTTCCTCTCATGAAGGATGGGATGCTTTTTCCGGTGGTACTGTCGTTAGATGCCATTTTATTTATGAGTTGTATATTTAATTTTTATTAAATTTATGGTTCATTTATAGCTGCTAAGGAGCACCAATTAATACATTATTTTACGTAGAGATTACGGATGCGCCTGTGTTATTGAGTAATGTGACTTTCTATTAATGTATTAGTTAATTTTCAATGTGGATTATTAATGATATTTCTAATATGATAATTACTAATTAATTATCCTACTTTCCTCACGTTGAATATTTTAACATGTGTGGAGGCAGGATAAGGATGGTACATACATAGTTATTCTGCAAAGTTAACATTATTCAGCAGATTTTGACTTGTTATTCTGTCTGGGAATTTCATCGTAACAAATCGTAACTAATTCCTATAAGCTACTTAAGCCTTAATTACATTTGGATATATGGTCTTTCTACCATCAACCAAGGTTGTTACTTAGAAATATTCCAGGTTGCTAGTTGCCGTCCCACCTGTTTGGCGACGTGAACCACATAGTTTTTCAAGTCTCACGGATCCAAATGTAGACTCACGTATTTGAGTAAATCTCGCTATTATTTAACCTACTCACGTTAAAATTTCTCGGGAAATTAAGTTTTACAGTGATTGATAACGAAATGAGGTAGCTGGAATTTTTCCTAAGATATTACTGAAATTATTCCTTTTTAGCTGGTTTATCCACTAATCCAAGTCCCACTAAACAAGGGTGTGATAATCTTATAGAAGTGGGGGGAGGTTCATACCGCAGGGGGGGTACATTTTGAAATGATTTTCTTATACACATGAACGTAGTTTATATCGTTTCTGGGGGGCTTAAGACCTAGACCCCCTTTATCTACACCCTTGCTAACCATTTAGAAAGTTACGACAAAATCCAATTTTAAGTTAGTACATATTCCAAATTTCAATTAATAGCTAGGACAAATCTCGATATCCCAACGAAATAAACACAATTGCGTCATTATGTTGGGTACTGGGTAGATAGCCTATAACCATAACTTCCTTTCAAAAACTAACTTTATTCAACTCTGTTCTCAATCAATTAAATATATCTCATAATGTATAAACTAAAAGTGATTGATCTTCTAATCACATTTTATTACAGGGTGTTCAATAAGTTCGTGGAAATTAGTATATAGACGTTTTGTATAGCAATGGCTAGAGTTTAATTTCAACATAATCCCCTTGTAATAGAATACATTTAAGCCACTTATCTCAGCTTTTCTATACCATGATGAAAAACATTTTGTCTTTGGTGTCTAACCAGTCTTCAAAACCCGATTCTAATGCATCGTCATCGCCAAAAATCCTTGCGCGAAGTGCTTGCTTGGCAATTGGAAATAGATAATAATCGCTGAGAGCTAAATCAGGACTGTATGATGGGTGTTGAACCTGTTTAAAGCCACAATCTTTTATTGCCTCCTGTGCAATATGACTTTTATGGGATGGGGCATTATCATGTAAAATGAGTGGGATTCCTTTTAGCATTCCTCGCCTATTCCTCTTTAAAGATTCGCGTAACCTCGTCATTAGATTGGCATAATATGCTCCAGTCACCGTCGAATTTTTGGAAGATAATCTAATAGTAATGGTCCCTTAGAATCCCAGAATATTGATAGCATCAGCTTTGACTTAGACTTTGGACAGTGACCAAGTCGGGGTACTTTGGGTTTGGAGAATCTTCATGCCTCCATTCCGCAGCCCCGCTAACAGTGCAAGGGTCATGGCAGTATATCCAGGTTTCATCTTCTGTAATCAGTCTCGCATGAAATCGTCTGGGTCAGACATATACAAATCAACCATGCTTTTGCTAGTTTCTAGTCTAGCCATCATTTGATCTTCAGATAAGGTTTTTGGTATCCACTTTGCTTTGTATTTCTTGAGCCCAAGATAGTCATGAATGATCGAATGAATAGTTCCAATTGATAAATCTACCCTATTAGCTGTATTTCTGATCGATATACAGTGATCGTTCTCTATCATACCACCAATAGATTGGATTGTTTCTGGATGGAGAGAAAATGTGGGTCTTCCTGAGCGAGGGTCATCTGTAATACTTCCTCTTCCACATTTGAATTCTGCATGCCATTTTGCAACCATAGATTGACTAGGGGCATTGTCTTTGAGGACATCTTTCATCTCTTTGAACGTTTCAGTAGCGCTTAGTCCTTTATACAGAAAAATTTAATGACTGCTCGATGCTCTAAGTTCTCAAAATTCATTATTTTTCAAACAACTGGCGGAAAAATCTGATTATTGCTCTGAATATAGCTGCTTGTATCACAAAGTTTAAGTAAATCAATAAATATATGATTGATAAATGGATAGCTAAATCTAACATTTAATACTCCTTACTCTAGATCAGGGGTGCCCAACTCGATTTAATTGCGGGCCACATTGGCTTCCTCAATAGTTTGGTGGGCCACATGGACCAATTTATAATTTTCAGATTTATTTAGAGAAAATTTGTTGGAATATCCAAGTGGAAATGCTACAGAAAGGGAACACACATATGAAATATTGGCAGACTACAGAAAATGATCAAAAATACTAACTAATTAGAAACCCGAATACTCATTTTACCACCGCTAATACGAGTACAGGCAATGATTTACTACTTTGACATGGATGACGATTGATGACGCATATGTCTGACTATATGGTCGATGTTTTGTTCCATATCCGTAGTAGCTATTCTTAATGTATCTTCGAGATGTCTATCAGTTAAAACAGTTCTGCATTTGCTTTTTACTAGCTTCATTTGGGAGAACAGTTGTTCACATATGTATGTGCTCCCAAATAAACAAGCCATCATCTTACAATGCTTGATAAGATTGGGGTAATCTGATGATGATAAATACTTTTGATAAAAGTCCATCAGTGTGACATCATTGAATTTTGCTTTAAAGTCCTGGTTACATTGCATGTCAACCAATTCTAGCTGGAGATGCTCGGGGAGTTCAATAGGTTCTAAAGAGAAAGGATTTGAGAATATAGCGAAGTTTACAATATTGCTACGAAGATCTTTAAATCTATTCTCGAATTCTTTGCGCAGGGAATTGATTTCGATTGCGTATACACCTGTATCTGGAGGGGAATGTTTTGATAAGGTTTCAAAGTGATAAAGATTTCCTTCTATTAATTGTTTTTCCCATATCTCGAGCTTTCTTTCAAAAGCGCAAATGAAGTCAAACAAATTGTGAATAAGCAGATTTTTTCCTTGTAATTTTGAGTTGAGGTTATTCAAATATTGAGTGATATCGGTCAAAAATGCCAAGTCACACAACCATAATGGATCATTGAGATGAAAAACTGGTTTCCCCTTCTCCTCCATAAAATGAAATACTTCTTCTTTGAGTTCATAAAAGCGTCGAAGCATCGCACCCCTACTTAACCATCGTACTTCCGTATAGTAAAGAAGGTCTCCATATTGAGAATCCATTTCGTCTAAAAGTTTTCGAAATTGTCGATGACTGAGTCCTCGAGCACGAATGAAGTTGACAGTTTTCACTACTATTTCCATTACACCCTGCATTCTTAATGACTTTGAACAGAGATTTTCCCGGTGAATTATACAATGCACTTTGACTAATTTCATAGTACTACTTCCTGAATTGATCCTTTCTTTCTCCAGAAGAGCAACGAAGCCCCTTTCCTTCCCAATCATTGATGGTGCGCCATCTGTCGTTACCTCACATAAATTATTCAACTTAAGTCCGATAGCATCAATTCCATTCATCATGCTTTGTAATCTTGATGTTTAGCACTATAGTGTCTTTGAATGTTGTACTCTTTCATCACTGCGATGACCTGCTTGCATATTAAGCAAGTTGGTTTGTTTTTGAAGTTGGTGAAAAAGTATTTCTCGGACCAGCTGTCGTTGAAAGTTCTACTCTCGATATCAACTTTCCTTTTCTTAGAACAAGGCTCCATTAATATAAATGATATATATATTCTACCGGTAATTTAGGAGATGAGTAAACGCAGTATCTGAATTTCAATCATAAGCTTAGAATTATACTAGTTTATATTTATACACCGCTAAGAATTATTATTACTAAACACATGGCACCTGTCGTGTATTGAAAATGAATAAGAATCCTCAAAATGTCAAATACATTGAAATTCGACACCCAGTATGAATGCTATCGAAATGTGGCTTAGGAATTGTTCATGAAGAAATAGTATATATTACAAAGTGCAAATTTTGCGCGGGCCGGATAAAATTATTACGCGGGCCGTATGTTGGGCACCCCTGATATAGACCGATTAAGAAATACATCAAACTTTAATTCAATTGATAATTAAGGATGAATTTTAATGAAATTTACGGTTAGAAATTGCATAGTTAAACTATAATATAATGTTATGTATGGAATAAATGTATGGTGTAGATATCACTTTAGGAATTACAGAGGAGCTATCACGGAGAAATAGCTACCTAGCTGACGGACAACCAGATGGCAAAGAATAAGGTCATTACTTATCAAGAGGCTATGAGATACCTTTTAACTAAATTTAGTACATACATACATCCCATCAATTTATTGATCAAGTTCGTAGCTCTTACCAGTTCTTCAATTTATTCCGTACAAAATACAAACCATCGACAAATTATATAATAGATTCAACTCAGTTCTCAATTTATTAAACGAATCTCATAATGTGTGTACCTAATGCGGAGTACCTCTTATGTTTGTATATGTTTCTCTTGGATTATTACTTGTACATACAGATTGGCAAATGAATGATGCATTTTAGCGAATGATGTAAATTCATGATTAAAAACAGGACTAACTAAATTGTAAAGTAGACGTTACATTATAGATTGTAGTAATTAGGACTGACTGTGTCATGTATTAAGATAACTACGTTACAGTTAAATCTAGTAATACTAAATGACCCCAAGTTACCATCCAAATGATGGTTAACCCCAGCATTTGGGGTCTGATAGGTTGGGTTCTATGGTGCTATCTAGGGATCGTCCGGGCCCGATCCGGCCACGGCCAAAAGTTGAGAATCCGGCCCTTGGCCAGCCGGGGTGTTTAATGAAATTTATGCTAAGAGTTATTTCTAAAGCAAAACATCATAGGTTTAGAACAAAGAAATTTAAATGCGAGATACTAAATCTAAATATATACGTATCTCTATAGTCTATCTAAATCTTCACTATCATCAACAATTTCCTCGACGTGTTGATTAGGAATAACTACGTCAGGCGGTGGTCAAATCTAACAGCTCTTAGGTTGTACTTGAGGAACTAGGGATCGCCTCGGTCCCGGTTTCGGCCGAAAATCGGTACAGTTTTCCCGGCCAAAATTGTGCCCCCTATCGATCCCTAGTACTATCGTGCAATAATCAATAACTTACATAATAAGAGTCTCTAAAAAGCCTTGTTGATTGTCTCGATTTTAGGTCCCAAGATGTCCCCGCTAAACTTAATGCTTTCCGTCCCGCTTTTTTCTTCACTCAAGTTGGTTAGTATGAACGTGATATGATCTCCATGAGTCCTTAACTAATCACCGAATTGGATTGGAATGTATTATCCAATACTGTTAAAGATAAATGATGAGTGTTAGTGTGTTCATTATGTTGTGTTACACTATACCACTATGTTTGATTTTCAAAATTGTGAGAGTCAATGAATCACACGATGCGTAGTATATATGTCATAGCTCACGGGTCATGAATACGATGTGTCGGATCATGGTCACATTAAAATATTTAGATTCACTAACTTGAAGCATCTCAATACTTATGTATGTACGAAATAGAACTTCCATGGAGTTTCGTTATTTCTGAGAACCGAAGACGAGGGTTGCCTTGGGTATAGGAATAGGAATCATTTTCTTGCTACGTGAATCCCATATGGGAAAGCCTATGAGAAAACCCATGGGAATTCCGACAGAAATCCTGTTGGAATGAGATGGGAATAGAAATTCCATAGCCACGGCAACACTGCTGAGCACCCTCAGGACGAGACTGCCCCTGATCTCAGAGGTTCTACTGTATGTAAATTTGTCAGAGCGGGAGATTCAAATTGGGACTGGCGGGGATGAATAATTAGCGGCGAATTGGTACAAGTTAACCTAGTGAATAATGAATTATTCAACTTAGGAGAAAATACATTTTCGCCTTAGTAATACATCAAAATATGTAAATTGCAAGATGTCCTACAAAAATAACATAACTCGGAACAAAAACCGCGAATAATCGAGGGAATACATCGCGAACGGCGAGGGCTGTCTGTAATCACTTGTCAAATTTCAATTTTTTCAACTTTTCGATATTTATTTTCTTGTACAAGTAAATTCCGTAAGGCGTAAGCTATGTAAATTGACTGTTGTCTGTGATATCTACCCAATTACCCCTCAAACTTGTATTTACTAACACTACTGTAATGGCCAAGAAATTCTATCACTGCAGAGATGTCAGCTATCAACTATCACGGGTTATCCAAGAATCTTATGGATTCCAGCTGCTCAAACTGTAATATTTTATGGTTTTTTGCTACTTAACTATACGTTTGATATAGAGATACCAAATCTCACAGATTGGTGGGCACCAGATTGATATAATTGAAACTTGAAATTAATTAGCAGAAAATAGATATCCTCATTTCAATGATGATTATTTCTAACAAGTAAATGAATATGATTAGGTAATCATTATCATGTGTAGTTTCTCTTACCATGATGATAATA
Source organism: Oopsacas minuta (assembly GCA_024704765.1). NCBI lineage: Eukaryota > Metazoa > Porifera > Hexactinellida > Lyssacinosida > Leucopsacidae > Oopsacas > Oopsacas minuta. Next base: position 502,728 of record JAKMXF010000044.1, on the reverse strand, counting down.
TTGTTGTGGATAATGCGAATAGACATGATAAATTCATAAAATAGGATCTGGATATTAATCTTAAGTTCAATTTACAAGTTTGTATCGTTCGTCGCTATCGAAATGTAACATTTAATTCAGTCAAATAAACTAAACTTCCCCAATTTTGTAGTTTATTTTGCCTGAATTGAATAACACGAGGTGATTTACTGCGAATAGAATGTCTAAGACATTCTATTCGCCGCAAATTCCAATTCAGAGAGGTTGCTTCGGAGATTTTATTAAACATGTATCGAATAAATAATTATGCAAGAAATAAATTTAAATTATATAAAGCAAGCTCTATTGCTGCTGCTGCTACTGCTGCTGCTACCTCTGCTACTGCCATTCAGGAAGTTCATCCCAGAAGTTATATTCCCCGATTGCCCACACAACTTCATCAGTTACCGTCAAAGAGCAGTCTCTGGCAACTAAAGGATCTTTGTGAATAAGATACGCGTGCAACCACTTGTCAGAATTGAGGATCTTTGCACGTACCAACCACTTTCCGTTCTTAGTCACTGGATCGACATCTCGATCCTTGAATGTTACCCAGAAGACGCCATCGGGGCACTCAACTTCCCACTTCTCATTCAACTCTTTCATTCTGTAGTTGAGCATGACGGTAATGATGTGCCATTCCTCATGTTTTGAATACTTCAAGTGGTTCAGCATGAACATACGTCAAATCAATAGCATTATCAATATCCATATCGCGCTCTCCAACAAGAGCAACGTTATCTCCTCTGATCATGTATAGACCCAGTGAGACTTCTTCCACTCCTACATTATGCGAGTACACTCTCTCCACAGTATTCACTAACACTATATTTATGACTTGATCGTATGCCTTGAGATTGCCTGTAATCATTCTACCATCTCCAGTTATAACAGCTACTTTCTTGTCTGCAAAGGGTTCCAAAGATGCAGCCATGAAACAAGAATTGCTTTGTCACCTTTTTCAGAAATGCACACTAATTACATGTTTAATAAAAATGTAATCGGAAATATACGAATTAATAAAAATTGTCCAATCAACAGACCGGAAGTACTACTCGGGGTAGAATTTCAGATATCATTTGGTGTGAAAATAATAATCATATAATAAAAATATACTAATAATATACAAATCTCTTTACGCCATGACTATTAGCAAATACAAATCATGGGATTATTCGGAGAGAGACACTTGCATACAGAGACATTTGTGTGTAAGACAGGTGCACAATTTTGGTGCGACATTGTGTACAAAGACAAATATGTACAGATTTTCTGTGTAGAAATCAGTCTAAGGTTACAGCTCCCTTTTAACTCAGCGAACTGCACACCCGTAGAATCTTTCATTTGTAATAATAAATTGAATTTCTCTTATACAGATATACAGTCAAGATCCATTATCTCGAACCCTCAGAGGAAATAAAATTCTGTTCAAAATAACGAATGTTCGAGTTAACGAGCATTCGAGATAGCTAATGTTGAATGTAGTACAAGTATATTCTTTGTTTTAGTAAAAATATGCTTTACTAAACAGAGTTCAAGAGAGACTCGAGTTTTAATTGAACCCTAAGCCCAAATTAAGAAGATTCCAAATCTAACTTTTCAGACATTAAATTGCACTGATACAATATATACAAGGTCAAATAGAGAGAAACCCGCCTCGCTAAGTTGTGGAAATATATCTTCCTTTAAGAACACTATTCGATCAAGAAATCAAGGCTACCACACTTGTGCTGAATCAAGAATAAACATCCTCAATATTCACAATATGTGTGGACACAAGTCACCTAGATTCATTTGATCAACTCGTCTCAGTCACACACTATCTCAAAACCATTCTAATTTTTCTCTCTGTATTTCTCTATTCTAAGTTTTTTTTTCTTTCGCACTTTCGCTCCATGACTTTGTTTTGCTACAATGCCATAACTTTCATCATTATGATTTATCTTTGTCGTACCTTGAAAATCTGTACATTTTGAACCCTTTTTTCGTTGTTCATTAAGGAATTATTCTCCTAAGTTTGTGAATCTTTAAAATTAGGCCTCTCATTTTAAGCTTTTACACTAAATTTACTTCTCACTTCTTCCTTTTGCTGCGTCATTATTCCTTACTAAAGTATTTTCACTAGTATTTCTTTTATAATCCGATTAGACATTTAATCTTATCCTCTATATTATTTATTAATATCACACATTTGTCGTTGTTGTCTTTCATGGTTTCAACACTTGGCTAATGTAGGAATATATTTCCAATCATAGTATGGAATTACTTATTCCCATTGTTAAGGCTATTGAAGTTCTATGAACGAGATAAACAATATTTGTGATCAGGATTTGAAGGATTTATGCATATTTCCCGAATTATCTGGTTATTACTTAACGAGCAGGAATTCGAATTTATCTTTTTATTCTAAGAATATGTAAATACTTGAATGTCCGAAATGATTGAAACAATTGTAAGCCCACGAACCATGATGTTGGCTTATAGTGGGAATTTCGGCTTCACTCGGACAAGTTCGATTCTTGGCCGAAAATTCACGTATTTCACATGACAAATAGTGACCTCAATGTCACCTCTTTGCATTTTGAAATATCACCAAATACCATTGCTCTGCAAGTATACTCGATAAACGTTTTGTACAACTATAGTTTCCGACAGCCCCAACTTTCTCATTCTGGTCGCATTCCCTATATCTACCATTCAAGAACTCCTTTTGAGAAGTTGATTGAGCTTTGGAACTCAAAAATCTTATGAACACTGACGAAGTACGTAAATCTTCCAAATTTGCTAAGGCCTATTTTGAAATTGTATTGGCCCCTATAACCAAATATTGCTGATGAATATTCTGCAACCTACTCTGGTAAAGCACATCTTATCAATCTTGCGGTTCTATCAACGCTTTCGTCGGTTGATTATTCCTTTATGAATATTCTCGTTTGCATACTTTGTAGTTATTATGTTCAATTTTGACTTGGTGTGTACTTTCTTGGTACAATTGCAGAATCTTATACCCCCTAACTTTTCTAATGTGGCCCAAAATCCCTATATGCACCGTCAAGACCTCGTTGAGAGAAGTTTATAGAGCTAAAGAACTCAAAATCGGATTAAAATTGGCAAAGCTATGAAAACTTACCTTCCTGAGCCATATCAAATCCTATTAGTGTGCATACAATACTACAACATACCGAATTCGCATTCCAATGTCTAAGTAATTTTGTTACTTATTAATCATTCTCTTAAATCTCCAAGTATATAGACATATTTAGTAAACATGCAATCAGCAATAATGATATTCAGATAATTAATTATATATCAAGAGATTATTTAGCAACTAATTGAACTTTACATGGAGACAGTCGTTAGTTCTATTCCTCGTGTATCACATCTAACAATCTCTAGCGATTCTTCCTCGTTTGATTAATTTAAAGCCCATTATACACAATGCAACTATGTTGGGTATAATTGCAGAATCTTACACCCCCAACTTTTTTGATGTGGTCAAAAATCCCTATATGCACCGTTCAAGAACTCGTTGAGAGAAGTTGATAGAGCTAAAGAACTCTACAATCGGATTAAAATTGACAAAGTTACGAAAATTTTACTCCCTAAGCCAAATCCTATGGGGAAAATTGTATTACTCACTATAGTCAAATTGTATTGATTTATACATTATAATTACCATAGGTATGCTCATACTGTTGATATTGCGGTTATACACGCTTGTTACTCTACTCTTTCATGTTCATTTGTTTGCTATTCAGTGTATTTCACTGCAGGTAATTCTTGTTACTTTAAAGGAAAGCTGGTTATTACATAATTCTGTCTACAACTCTAAATATGCAATGCAATATTTCATTTAATGTTATGCTTGCAACTAAATTGCATCCTGTATGTGAAGTCATTCTAACATACCATACTTGCCAACTGTTCCATTGGTTGGCGGCAGGGTTGTTTGATTTAAATCAAAAATCCGAGTTTTATCAAAATATCTTCTTTCAATTCAATATTTTTATGTTTTTATTATCTTATCAAGCTGATTATGTCCATTTTGCTATTATAAATTTATACCTATCGAAAATCTATTCATTTGACGGCAGGGTTGTTCGATTTAAATAAAAATAAATGATTTGTACAGTCAGGGTCGCTTATTGTGAACCCCTTCATAATGACTTGGCTGAGTACAAATCTTATGTAAGCCGAAGAATAGGGACCTGAGAGGTTGTTCATAATGAACGAATGTTCATATTAAGCTGGTTATTAATAAGCGACCCTGAGTCTATATATATATATTTAAACAACCACTTACAAAAGATTTATAACTATTAGATTACTACTATCCTTAGCATTTAACAACACTTGATATGGCAGGTAGGAAACAAGATGATATATGGGTCCACTTCGAACGGTATACGACAGAAGGAGTTGCTGGCTGGGAAGCAAGGTGTAAAGTTTGCAAAAAGGAGATGCAGGGGTGGTCAACCGCCTTAAGCAACATTATTCTTCATGCAGCATGCAAGACCATCCCATAATAGCTGAAAATGAATCAATTGATTTAGTAGCCAGATCAACTGCATTATGTGGAGAAGTGCCTGATACAAGTCTTTTTGCTAAAGAAAAAAGACCTAGGATTACTCATATCGGTGAATATGTCATGAAGACTTCGAAATTAGAGGCAGAATTACTGGATCTCCAAATTGCTCGTTATATTTACGCAACTAACACGCCTTTTATAGCTGTTGAACACCCCGAGTTTATGAAACTAATAAAGATGCTACGGCCAGGTTATATACCACCAAATCGCCATGATATAGGGAATAAACTATTAAATAATGTACAAGGATCTCTCTTGGATACATGCAGAAAAACCCTGGAGGATAAGACAGTCTCCTTATCACTGGATGGATGGAGTAACGTACATAATGAACCTGTCGTGTGTGTGAGTGTTACAACTGACAAAGGAGAGACTTTCCTTACTGAGACAATTGATACCTCTGGACATAGTCACACATCAGAATATCTGGCAGAACTTGCTGCAGATGCTATTACTTCCTGTGAGATAAATTTTAGATGTCATGTACGTAACGTTGTAACTGACAACGCAGCCAATATGGCAAAAATGAGAAGAGATTTACAAAAAAAGATACCGAATGAAATATTGACATACGGATGCTCTGCTCATTTGTTGAACCTATTAGCACAAGATGTACAGATTACTGGGATAAAAGAACAAGTTGTCCAGATAGTCAAATATTTTAGACATACACATCTACCTGCAGCTAGATACAAACAAGCTGGTGGTAATTCTCTTGTTATCCCACATGAAATTAGATGGAATACTTTGACGGACTGTTTGAAAAGCTATATTTCTAACTGGCATATCCTTGTACAGGTCTGTGAGGAATATCGTGATGAGATAAATTCGAACATTGGTAATAAAGTTAAGAATTATTCTATCAAACGTAACGCTGAAGATCTCTTTATTAGATTAAAACCAATTTCAGTTGCTCTAGATAGAATTCAAAGGGAAAATGCTATAATTAGCGATACAGTTGAAGTATGGAAAACACTTTATGAGGATCTTCTAAGTTCACAGCAACCGGCACATGTACTAAGAAAAGTAGACGAAAGAGCTGCCCAAGCTATTTCTCCAGCACACTATTCTGCGAACTTAATAGACCCAAGGTATAGAGGAAGAAAACTCACTGAGAAAGAAGCTACCGATGCAATGGAATATATTCATCAGCATTGTCCAAATGCAATTGCGACTGTCTTGCAGTTCAAAGCAGGATATGATCCTTTCAAATCCTACATGTTTAGTGACGATGTAAGTTGATAATATTACGCCAGCTTGCTGGTGGGCATCAATGCATGGAACGTTGGGGAAAAATATTACTAAAGTTGCTGAACAACTTCTCACCGCAATTGCTTCAAGTGCGGGAATTGAACGTATATTTTCTACATTTGGATATATATACTCAAAAACTCGCAACCGACTTGGAATTGAGAAGGCGGCTAAACTGGTGTTCGTTTATAGGATATTGAACATGAAAAATTAAATTATTCTATTTTCTACACTCTATATTCTACGAGATAGACCACAATTATGTATCAATCTTCACAATTCATAAATACGCATACATTATTATAACAAGGACAGGTGATACGGCCGGATGGTTCAGTCAGCTGTCAAACAAAATCCGATTTAAATCAAAAAATCTGATTTAAATCAAAAAAATCCGATTTTTTGATTTTTTTTAAAAAATCATGATTTTTATCAACCCTGGTTGGCGGGACACCACGATTTCTCGGCCCGAATATGTGTTGACTGCCAATGAGACTAATGTCCAGCCAAAACTTGACAAAGCCCTTAATTGTCCTCTGTTTTGTAGTCCAGTCTAATACAAATATGCTTCATCCGACGATGCCCCGCTCAATTAGCCCCTTCTGTCCCGCTTTTTATCTTCACTCATGTTGGCAAATATGGGATTGACACTTGCGCTGTAATTCCCCGATAATGTTTAGCCAGTGCAAAGCAAAAGTATCAAGTTTTGGATACCAAATATAATACGGGTGGTATTTCTTGCCTGAACCAAATGTGTGGGGTCAAATGTCTATTATAGATAAACTTGAGCAAGTGTAGTCAGTTTGTAACTGCAACACATTCTCATTATAACGAAGTGTTCTGGACTGGTACGGAACCCGGTTACATTTCGTGATCTGCAGAATTAGGATATATGCGGAGTAAGATCAATACTTTCAAGCTGGAGGGGGTTTGTGAATCACTTTGTTATAGCGTGAGTTTAGCCATATAATTGATGTTAGCTTATAACGGAAGTTTCAGTACAGGCCTTATGAGGTGGTGTAACAGGTTCGGCGGTCGCTCCGAACCAATAATTAGCAATTTATATTAATGGTGAGATGTGATGAATGCTGCAACAGTAAGTTTGTGATTCCTGCGTCCCTACAATGCCAGGATTATTAGACAGTCAAATCCGCTTAATTAGGACAAATTTAGGTAATCGAGTGAAAATTAGTAACTCACTCAAGACGATTTTCTCTTGATTTAGGAAATTGTAATAAGCTAGGTACTAGGTACATCGCCTAATTTGGGATTAATATGGCCAAATCAAATTCTATTTACTAGTTATCGTTATCGGAAGACAATATAACGATCCGAATGAGAAATTTATTTGATTATGGGATTATTTACATAAATTTTCTTTACAACCAACAATCACCTATAATATGGTAATATGCTTGAGATTAAATATGAGAAGTGTGGTAAAAATATGGGTTTCAGATGTAATTTCTATTGTATAGATTTGTTGATGTGTTCATAGTTATACCAGTATCTATTACATACAAAATTTAGTATAATTGGAATGCTGTTTGTCTGGTTACTGAGTTGAACAACAATTGGTTTAGGAAAGTGGCATGCAAACCACATGTAATTATTACCTATAATTAATGAATACATTCCAAACGATCATACAATGCATTTCGATCAATCTTAAGTCAAGTATAAAAGGAATATCAGGGAAATATAACTAACAAATTCTAATTATTCGAGTTGTGATATTGCTATAATAGAATCCTTATTGGCAGTTGCTCCATCGTTTCAACCTCTGCTGGTTCCTACAATATTTCCAGTTATTGAAGAAATTACCTTAATACAACTTTTTCGTAATATCACTATTGATGAAGATACTTGTATAGCATGGCTCAAAAGTAACGGACTTTTAGCTACCGGGATGATGTGCATATGCGGTAGAATTATGCGACCCGGAACATTTTCAGGTATTGCAGATGGAAAGGGGTGGAGGTGCCCGGAAAAGTCATGCAAAAAATTCGCTTCGATGAGGATTGGCTCATTCTTTGAAGGTGCTCATCTACCCTTAACTGAGTTGGTAGAATTTCTCTATTTCTGGGCCGATAATCTACAAACTACTGCCTTTTTACACAAGAATCTAGGGTGGGGAGAGCATACTATAACAGACTGGAAGAACTTCCTCAGAGACCTATGTGTTGAGGAATTTTTAGTCAATCCTCAACCAATTGGAGGGCCTGGGCATATTGTAGAAATAGATGAATCAAAGTTTGGACATCGAAAGTATTCAAGAGGTCGTATGCTATCAGGTCAATGGGTATTTGGAGGAATAGATAGAGTGACAAAAGATATCTTTATGATACCTGTTCAAGACAGGTCGGCTGCAACATTAGTTCCTCTCATCCAGAGATATATTCTTCCGTGCACTACCATATTTTCTAACGATGGGCTTCGTATAATTCTATCCCCGCTGCAAGTTTTCAGCATCTCACCGCCAACCATGGTCTCAATTTTGTTGAGCCTACTATAGGTGTACATACGCAAACAGTTGAGAGTACATGGGGTGGTGCGAAGAAACGGCTGAGGAATTGCATGACTACTAACCCCATACTTTTAGATACTCACTTATCTGAAGTTTGTTGGCAGAAAAAATATGGAGAAGCTAGTTTCTCCAACCTTATCATGGAAATAAGGAAACAATATCCAGTTGTCTAACTGTACCATACTTCTGCTTTGGTGATTTTTTTTGTAGCAGTAGATGTTTTATTGTAGATTTGTAGTTAAAGTAGTAGATAGAAAGCTTAATACTAGTTAGTTACTCCAAATATAACTACTACCCATAGTATTATATCCAGCCATGGGGTGTCATATATTTAATATTCTGTCTACTATCATAAGTAGAAATCCATGAAAACTTTGTTCCAACATTACTAACGCACCTGGAGAGAAGCTGGATCAATAACTATGCGATTAAATAGTACATGAATTGTTTCTAACATTGATACGAACACAAACGAACGATCAAAATTGGTTTGCCTTGGCCGGAGTAATACAAATTAAACTACCATTTTAGGAAACAGAATATATGCAAATATATGCGTCATATCCGGAATTCCATTAACTAGGGCGAATTATCGAGGTGCCACAGTATAAAATATTCAATGCATGTTGCATTGTATATTTAGTGTTGTAGACAGAATTATGTAATAACCAGCTTTCCTTTAAAGTAACAAGAATTACCTGCAGTGAAATATACTGAATAGCAAACAAATGAATCCTAGTTAAGATATCTTTGAAATGTACTTGATGATTATTTGGCAACATTAATAGTGCATAACACCTATTGTTAGGATAGCTGGATGCGGTCCAAGTGGTATTTTTTGGCTAGATGAGGCCAAGACCTACCGTTTTCCTTTTTAAAGCTAAGCGATGCGAATTATAGTTTTCGAGATATACGGTGTGACCAGGTTTTCGCCCCTTTGGGAGCCAGGCCACGCCAGGTTTAAATTGACCGTTCTTAATAGTAATAACTACAAATTACACAAACTAATAAATTCATAAAAGAATCAACCAACTGACGCAAGCGTTGATAACCGCAAGATTGATTATATGTGCATTCCTGAGGTAGTTTGTATAGAATTCATCACATTATTTCAGTATAGTGGCTAATGCAATTTTCTCCATAGGATTTGGCTTATTTAGGAGATTTTTCGTAACTTCGTCAGTTTCCATCCGATTTTTGAGTTCGAAAGCTCTATCAGCTTCTCTCAACGAGTTCTTCAACGGTGCATATAGCGATTTTTGACTACATTAAAAAAGTTGGGGGGTGTCGGATTCTATAGTTGTACCAGAAATGGTATCTAAATATAGTTGGTATGTAATTCGACTATAGTTCTATGCTACGGGTATTACATGTGGATATGATAATCAAACATATTGTCTTAAGCGATAAACAATCTTCTTTGTAAATAAATGCGTATTGATTATCATTTCATAGAAAAGTAGAATAAATTATAAGTTAAGTGTCCTCTTTACCTCACTAAATATTTTTCTTAGAATTCTTCGAATTCTTAGAATTATTCTAAGAATTTGACTTAAGAATTTTAGTTAATAAGGCCCCAGGTACTTTTTAATACCTCACTTTTTATATAAGGTTATATTTCTCACGCTTTTCAACATTACAATTCAATACTTACTTAATCCTAAACACAGTTAGCATCTTAACAAATGGTATCAAAAGTAGACTACGATATAATGATATCTCCTGATGAGACAGAAAATATTGTATCAACTCCGGAAGCTCTTGCTCAAACTCCTGGAGATGATGATGATGACCCTATAAGAGGTGAACAGCTGATCGTGTATTCTGAAGCAGGAGCTGCTACTTTAGACTTGCCAGGAGCTCTGCTAGAAGGAGTGAGATGTGATACTGAAGTTAATTACAGTGATATGAGTTCTCATGGAGATGATGAAGAGGAGAGAGGAGACAATGCTCATGTTGTAACTCCTCTCAAAGTGACTATTGAACTGGATGAATTTGATAGGGAATTGAATGAGAGTATTGTTAGGGTAAGTAATAGCATACTAGGGTAATAGGCTACTAGCTATGGAAGTTCAAACTTTAAGCAATGAATGACACTTCCGAGAGGGGGGCACGATCGGATTTGCCATGGGGCATGGGACAACCCCCCCAGGGCCACTTAGGCGCCCTGAATAATTTACGAGTCTCTCTCAAAAATTTGGAGGGCCTGGATATTGCAGAGCCCCCTCAATAATTTAAGGTCCCTCGTGAATTTAAGTGGCCTGTGAAGAAAATTTTGTCCCTTGAAACGTTCGTCTGGGGACCAAATTTTCATGGGAAATTAGCCTACCCTGAAAAATTTGGTCCCCCGGCTTTACGTCTATCTAATTACTACGTGAATAAATAATTAACATCATTAGTGGAAGATGAACTTTTGGAGAGTCAAGATCTATGACCTGATTTCAATGGAATATTGATCCTAGGGTGGGACCAAATTTGTTCCATCTAAACTGTTGTTCGTCTGTCTGTTTGTTAACTCTCCAAACTCCATTTAGATACAAGACATATCAAGAGAAAGACTTTGGAAGTTCCACCATCTGCCAATTATCCCACCCTCTTCTCAACAGAAAGAGAGATTATTCCCCCAAGGACCAGAAACTGAGAAGTTAGAGCCTTTCATAGCTCCAGATCCTAACGAGCTGAGAGAACTTGGGATTGAACCTGATGGATCTCTGAGGCGATTGAATAGAGTACAACTGAGAGGTATCAGACACGACGGGACTTTCGAAGTTCCTTCTAATAACTTTCCAGGAGCAGTACACTGTTGGAGAATTTCACAAGTGTTACAAAAAGGTAGACACAGGGCAAACGAGGATCTTAAGCATGCTCTAGCTAGAGCTTACTATTTCACGTTCATAATAGCTAGAAACAGAGTGATTGGTGACTCCTACAGCCTCAAAAATGCAATTAAACATTTTGGTTATTCAATTTACTTTGTCTATAACTTGTTAGTTGGTGGACAGCTGAGAATATCTTTATTCAATAGAGATAGTGCTCTCTTATCTTATCTTATGAGAGGACTTAAAACTGATTCTACTCTGTCTCTAACGAAGAAGAATCGTGACAAAGTTGTGGAACACACAAAAGAGATGAAACGTTATGGAGGTCACCGTGATTTACAAATAAAACATTCTAAAGTACCACATTTGTATAGGAATTCTCTTGGCCATAATGTCAATGTGTTTAGTGTTTCTTCTTCATGGATTAGCACACTTAATGAATCTGTCAGATCTGACATATTCGCGAAAGCGCGGGACGCTACTAAAGAAAAATATCCTCCAAAATATGTTCAGGGCCTAATAAAAGAATATCAAACGCAAGGCGCTTCAAGTGAAGAGATTACTAAATATATTCGAGATCGGTTCGATGTAGATTTTTTGAATGAGCTCGTTGTTTCATTTAAAGAACATCCCGCAATTAATGATGTAATACCTTTAGGACAGGGTGGAGTGATAGAGAGTTATTTACAAGGATTAAAAGCAGTACATGTCTCTATTAAAAATGAAAAGGAAAGAATTGATGAACGAGCGAACAGTCGCATCGCAGAATTGGAAAGACGTAATTCAATTAGATCGAAATGTGATCTTTGGATGGAAGAACAGAAAACTAAGGCTAGAAATAATGCGACTGTACCAGAAAACTCTTTTGAAAACATTCGTCAATTGTTTAGTTCTAATCCTAAGATCGGAGACGAGTGGATATATTTTCTAAATATTTGTGAAGAATTTAATCATGACTTAATTCGAATTAAGAAAAATATTACGAAAATATGCTATGATGTTGAGACAAAAACATATAAGAGGAAAATTTGGAATCCTAGAAGTTATATAGTGACGAAAATCGAGACAGGAGAAAGAATAAAAGATTTTCCAATTATTCCGAAAAAAGAGGCTAGCAATCGATCAAAAGGCTATCATCCAAGGAAATTTTCAATTAGTAAAGTACATAAGCATGAAGTGACATCAAAGTACCCAGGGTGGAGATGGAGAAACTTTTTTATTTCTTATTATACTTGGCTAATGGACGTTTTGTTTGTGTTGCTGTTAGGGCTTGTATTGAAAGGTCCATTCAGTTTAAGTGTGCTTTTTTTATGCTACGAGCATCCTACCGAGTACTCACTTGATTCCCAAACAGGAGAGGTGTATGTTAGTAAGAGAGGAAAAACTATGTTCACTAGATTGGTTGGCCTCTGGCGAACTATCCGGCAGAAACGAATAGAGTTCGAGTCTCGGCCTGATACCGGATTTCTTCCAAAGAATATTACTCGACCCTTAAACTGGTTTAATTATAACATAATCTGGGGAGTTTTTGGAAGTATTCTCTTGGTTATGTTTTGGATTATTCTATGTTGTTTTATTATAAACTTGGGGGTAGTTTTAATACTCACTCTTCCTATCTGGTTTCTACTTTTGCGTATTTTCTTGGTATTGGTTCGTTGGATGTTCTATGATTGGGAGTATATTGATCCCACGAAAGGTGGCAATAGTCATGGGCACATAATGCCCATTTTCTATCTCATCTTTTACAAACTGTTTGTTCGTGTCTTTTTACAGTTCTTTTTCGCTTTTTCCGTCATCTGCACAATGCCTATCATTTCGTTTTTCTGGACAATTGTTGCCCTCATTTTCAGAATAACCAGATTCTTCTGGGATGCTATTATGTACTTTTTGATCATAAAGAGGAGAGGTCGTATACCTGTTACTGATTCCTATGTAGCCAAAAGGATATCAGGCCCGGGATTAGCTACTAACTACTATTATCAAATTGAACCTAGCCAAGCCCTTATAAAACTAGAATATGATTTGGAGTCAAGGGAATTAGGATTTTACGAAAACTTTATGACATTGCTTATAGATCAGCCTAGATTAGCATATGTTAAATTCGTGAGTAAAGTTCTATCTTCATTTGGTTACTCTAATAGATATGAAGATTCCAATGAAACATATCTAGATATCACTAAGCAGAAAAAGGAATTAACTAAGCAACTACATAAAGAACTGAAGGCCAGGAGATCTTCTTACACATTGAATATTCCTAGTGTTAATCTTCAAAGCATTCGCATGACCGAAGAAGATCTCGCGCTTACTATTTCTGTTGCTACTGAATTTGTCAAAGAATTTTATGTAAAAAGAATATTAGTTTATCCAAGCGAGACAATGGATAAAATATTTTCGGAAAATGGCCTAGATGTTGGAGATTGGGAGAACCTAGCTAAGATAGAATTAAAAAAATCGTTTTCTTCAGAATTTCTTACTCGTCTTGAAGATACTGATGAAAGCTTTCATCTCCAAGTCAACCGATTAAGATTGAATAAATTTTTGCATAATCTCCGTCATGGCAGGCCAGGACACGACCTAGACCGTGAGAGATGTACCCTAGTTGAAGAGAGTAGAACATTTCTCCCAGGTATTGATTTACACCCTAGTTATACCTCGAATTGGCTTGTAACTGGCACACAACAAATTACTAAGTATCATCCAAGAACAAAAAAGCATGAGAGTTTATTATTTCCTTCCTATTTCAATGACAAAATGACGATATTCGCATTTGTTGGGGATAATATTGGCTGGGACAGTATTATACACGAGGTTGCTCCTGGAGAAAGTGATGATAGCGATGTAAGAGCTGAAACTAGTTATGATTCAGATTTAGAGACTACTTATCCTTATGATATCGCTTTGCAAATGGAGGATTATCAAACAGATGAAGTATTATCCTCATCCTTCACGATGCAGTCAGATTAGTAGTTTGGTTTATTTTCAGATTCTTTGACAACTTTTACATTTATATATATATATCTGCTGATAACTTTTATATATGCAACAGTCAGTCAACATAGTAAATTTCTTATGTCTTATATATTCTTTATCAGGCGTACCCCTTATCTAGCGCACAGAAATCGTCCTAGCATCATCCTAAACTTGAGTTGAATGTACAGTGGATTCTCTCTAATTGGACAATTAGAGAGAATCCACTGTACATATGAATGGCATAGAAGTGATGTACTGAGTAATTATGTAATTACTCCTAATTAGACCTCCATGCACCATGACCCGCCCAGATAAGTTTAGTAAACTTGGCAATGTCTGTAACTCTATGTATGTATTTATTGTATGGAAAAATTAATCAATCAATAAGCTAAGGGTTCTATTTAGATATATGTGAACATGTATACATAGTATCTCAAGTTATGCCTTTCCTCTTTCGCCATCCCTGGACAATTTTCCAAGTATTAACATTATTTGAGAATTGAAATTTATTCAACTAGTAATGACAACACAATTTCAACTGTTTCATGTTACAGAGTTTGTGTATGCATCCTGTGACAAGGATTATGAATCTATTGAGGATTATTGTTGGTCTGAAGCTGTTACAGTACGTGAAGTTGTTCAATTCGTATCTCACCTCTCTCAAATTTCTGAAGAAGGAAATGTAAGGGATTTTAATTTCTCATCTTCATACTATCTCGTACACACCAATTGTAGCCTAGTTATTGCTCTAGACCTAAGTAGTTATATGTTGACTCTGTTAATAAATGAATCCAGTAATATCTTCCTATCGCTAACCAAATACCTCACTCACATTCTGACACACATCTGTCAATCTACAATCATTAGGTCAGAAGAGAGAATACCCAAAATTACAATCACTTTCATTATATTCTCATATGATTGGTATAATATTGGATTCTTTGTGAAGGTTTTACACCAATCGATTCAGCTCCGGCAAGACACGATAAATGAGTTTATCACAGAGTTGGATTCCACAGTAATGAGTTGGTATAAATGTATGTGTAACTATTCTCAAAACTCAAGAACCCTTTCAAAGTACAAATCAATAGCAGACATATTACAGGTGTGTATTTACTCGTTCAATTTCCTTCCCAACAATCAACACAAACAAATTTTACTTGTATCACTCCCTCTATCAGATTTCCCAGATATGCCAACTAAGAACTACATAGTAACTCAGCTGTTGGATCAGAGAATTTCATGTTCCATTCTCACTCCTCAGCCTTCTAGAGAGTTGGCTAACTTAGGATATTTCCCCAACTACTCAGCGATCAGATTTATAGCTCGTGTCTCACAAGGAGTTGTATTGCATCCAGATTATAAGCCTTCAGTATGTTCGATTCGAACCATTTCCGATGATAAATTAAACTTATTTCAAAAAATATTTCTCACTACTTATTTCCAATCAAAATGCAATAAGAGTACTCTCGTTGAAAGTGATTCTAATAACGAATATCCGCTCCGCTCAAACAAGACAATTTCATCCAAACCTCACAAAATACAGGCGCGCACAACTGCATCTCACTTGCTCACTTCTCTGTTTCAACTCGGATTCTGTCTAGATAATAATACAGAAGAATTAATTGATTTACAACTATCGAGACCATGGGATGAATCTACACTAATTAATATAAAACTTTCTGAGTTTAATTCTCACCCAGATATACTTCCGTTAGAAATATCCATCTTTCATACAAGCCACCAACAAAGGATTTTAGATATTCTAGAGTATAACGTAGATTCACATAAGAGAGAATATCTGCCATTTAGAACTCAACAAGTTGAAATATTTAGACAATTCTTCAAGGAATTGATTCACAGATTAACTATACTAGATTGTATTTACAACTCAAATCTAACAGGTGATGTTCAGTCTATACAGGGAGATGACTCTACACCGGATCACGAGCATCCTAAAAAAACTAGTGAATATGGACCAATAAAATTGAAGGCGATTCTACAAAACAAAGTTAGGCAATGGCACACATGGATGACAACTTGTGTATTCCACCTATCTCTGGAGGAACCGGGAGATAGCGAAAACATTCACGCAGCTCTTGTAAAGTGGGGTGGGGCTGAGGTTGAAGGAACAGACTTCTATATTGTCCAGTTTGGGGAGGGTGGACATTTCTGTTTGGTTTCACTAGACGCCTCTTATCCTCCCTTACTTACAATTTATTTTGGATTTCACTTCTCTCTCAGTAGAAACGAAGTTATTGAAAAACTATACTTACTCCTACAAAATATCAAAACTCCTAAATTACGTTGCAAATCAACAAATTCACCATCTTCTCTAAAAAATACCTACCAATTCTATACTCAAGATATTCCAGAGATATTCCGCTTTAATTTCAAAAGGAATACATTTCTTTCTTATCACATAATTAAATGTTACTTTCTTACTCGCTCAGTCTCATTTCCTCAAAAGGCTCTTAGTGAAGAGGATCATAAATTGTTGCTCCAAGTGGCTAAGCTATTTGTTCAGAATAAAGTTAATGATGGTTGGTCAGTATTCAAATCAAACAGTTATACTACCTTGTTTCAGCAAATAAAAGTTAAGAGCGGAAGCTTCACACACAATGTTCTAGTTTGTTATTTCTTATATCTTGAACAAGTTGAGCAAACTTGGCAACTTCAAGTTGACTTCTTCCTCGAACCTATAAAAGGTTTAATTTCCTCTAACAAACCTTTGATCAATGGAATTTCTACTGATCAGTTATTTGAAAATGTTGCTGGAGATGATTTTAAAATGTTGGAGTGTACATTGAATTTCTCTTCCATAGGATTTGATTACCAGATTAATTCAGTTCCTAGTCTGGAATGTCTACTCGACAATTGTTCTACTCTCATATTCGATGCTCCGCTCTTCTTAGAGCAAGGTTCAATTGAAGAAACTCATCAACTTAATGACCAGATTATACACAAACTAATTAACAAACTAACAGACGTTTCCTGCTTAGAAACACAGATTGACATATCCCTCATGATACGTCCTGTTTGTAAGACTATTTCAGATACTGATCATTATCTTACAAATCTCATTCATTTCTATAAATCCAAAACACAACTCTTATACGAATTATTGGTGAATAAACTCAATTTTCGGTTTCTTTATAAAATGGAGGTTGACAGCTCAGAAGCGTATTTCATAACAATGCCTACCTGCACTCTAAGCATATCTCAACACCTGCAATATACTCCTACCTACCTTACACTCCCTGAAGTTAAAACATTTCCTATATTGATATATTACGTAGCAGTTGATAGACTCTTTGAAATGCCTTCATGTTATTTCTACGAACCAAATAGTTGCATTTATAATTACCCAAATATGCCGATTTCACTCAAACATTTCCTCACATATCTCCAGGGAGAGTTTCATAAGAGTTTTGTTGATGTTGTGGTTTCTTACATAGCAAGGAAGATGCCAATCAACCCTACTGTCTTTCAAACTTGTCTTGATTACTGTAATCAGGAAACTTTCCACTCCTCTCTAGATCTAACTTCTACACTGAAAGCTCTCTCTACAGTTACTGCTCTAAGACCAGCTGTTTCACTCAGTTTAGATAGATTCCTGAAAGGGAAACTTCCCTGTTTTATTCCCTGCCCAGAAAAAAAAGGATTATATTACTTCTCTTTTGATCAGTTTGCTCATATGTGTGAAAGGAATACAAAGCTAAATAGTATAACAATCAAGGAAGATGTGAAAATGTTCATTCAGTTAAAAATGAGTCTACAACGTGAGTCAGGTGTGTGTGAAGACATACTCTTACAAGATTTAACTCTCAACGAATATCTACAAGAAAAAGAGAACTCTATTCACTCAGCTATTTTGGGAATTGATTGTTACACATTTGATACTCAACCAGCTGAATTCTACATTATAGAGCGAGAGCATGAAAGGACAGCCTCATCTGGAACCAAACAGTCAAGTGAACTCCACCTGTCTCTCCCGGTATCACACTCCAGGACCAGTAGTCTAGACAGACGGGACCTTACACGACAGGTTTTAACAACTCCAGACGAGATGAAAGCACATATTTTAGTTAAACTCATTAAAAGTAATACTCATATTCCAAATGTCAACATACAAATGTTAGATTTAACTATCACTCATGATGGATTGCTTACTCACTTGTTAGAAGAAACTCAATGGCAGATAAACGATTTAACTGTTGGAGCTCTTTCTAACAACTTAACATCTACAGCACTTCTACTGGAGATAGTAGACCATATAAAACAAGGCCGAGAACTTGGTAAGTTAACGTGCACTATGTACTATCTCCATGAGAACATCACGTACTCAATGCTAGCACTCACGTCAGGGAATAAAGAGAGGTTCATGGGAGAGCTGGATAAAGATATTCCAGGATTTCGTTCTGATAAATACGGTTTGTATTACAATCTTAAACTAATAAATGAATGCTATGCTAAACTCAACTACTGGATTGTAATGGAGGTTAGTACTGAGTGTCCTAAGATTACTTTCTATATCCATTACAACAAAACTGACAGACAAGATAAAATATCTTCTCATTGGCTATTTGAACAGGGAAATAAAGCAGTAGAAGCTGTTTGCAGAAGAGTATTCCAGATACTTTTATTACACGATTTATACAACAATAAAATGATGTATTCACAATTATCTGTAGACTATCGCCCTGAAGAATTGGAAGAAGGGACGAAATGTTTCTTTCAATCTAATCTAGCTTGTCCCCACCAATTTGAATACAACATACCTGTACATTGGAGATTAGGAAGACAGATAGCACAGTCACTAGCTAAGAAGTATTTGGAATCTCTCAAGTGTAAGAATGCTAATTCAATCTACATTCTTGAAGAGGACGCAGCAACTGACCGGATATACTACATGTACATTAATACAGTAGATAATGATAGTGCAGGAGATGAGAGTAATCAGCAAGACAGTAGACTAGGAAAAGCAGAGGATATACTACTCAGATTTGATGTGTACGGGGTTACCAAGCCAAGCAAAAGTTATCAAGAATTGGTATTTAACAATATTGAGGATAAAATGTACAATGAAATTCTAACCAAATTGTGTGATTCGTTCAGTCAGCAAGCTAACATACAATTATTCGCTCAAGACATAACTTTCCTACAACCAGATAGTAAAGTAGACAATCCAGAAGAAACTATGAGATTTGTTCTACCTACTTTCGTTGAACAGAATTTGAGTAGTTTTCTCTTCTATTTATATCAGTATATCTACTCTACTTGTACACGTCTTAAGAAAAAGTGTTTTGCTAATGAAGTATGCTTCAAGTTACCGTCCTACTATCCTGAAGCTAACTTGTTGGAGTTGAGCGAGAATTTCTTCATATCTGCCGAAAGACCTATCCAAACCCGTAGTATTATTCTTATTGGTGTTATTCTTGTTGATAAGATTAACTGTACTCCTGTCTCGTTCAGAGAATCTTCTGAATTGCAACTGCATTCTCCTCCTGCCACTCTAGATGATGTTCTATCAGATGTTGGTGATTCAAATATGTTTAATAGTAGTTATGAAATTAACGTTATGATGTGGCAGCACGGTAATGCAGATTGCGAGAAAATGCGCGATAAACTATTCACCCATTGCAATTTTGCTGTCTATGATTTTTTGGTAGAGTATTATTTCCTGAGAATACCCTACTCGTATAGGTTTGAATCATTCAGTCAAGCATTAATCAAAAATAGCCCGGAACCTTCACCAGTTGTGAATAGAGAACCAAGGACGAAGCCTCCTCCCATCAGTGGCATCAAGGTTGACTCGAGAGAATCTACAGACGTATCACTAATTGATTTAATAATTAATTATAATTCTAACCCAATTATACAAGATAAATACTCAAATCCACTTGACAGAGATTTTTTGAAAGGTGTCAAGTATTTCACATCACTTTCTGACAAATTTGACACGTCTACATTGAAGCATTTAACAGGTGATCTCCCTGATTCCGTCACAATTCCGCGATTTTTTTCACTGCTCTTGAAACATATTAACCAAATTTGTCGCTCATTTGAATTCACGCAAGATTTGTTCCAAAAAGATTCACAAAGCAATAACTCTTATTACAGTATTGACATAAGTTCTCTGTTTGATACTAAAGATTCTGGTTTTCATACAGATGAGTATATTCTAGTGTGTCGCAGTCCTTTTCATTGGTTACAGAGTCATAATGTAACTGGAGAAAGTAAGAGAATTATATCAAAAAAGGTTACCCACATATCTACTCACTCTACCATCCTCAAATATCCTCTAGATCCTTATAGTGATATTGTTTCTCGAGATGAGCCATTCTTTGATACATTCAAACAACACTATCCAGATGACGTAATACCTCGACAATCCTTTATAATAGTGAGTGTTGTGGCTAGGAACGCAGCTTGTTGTTCATACAATTGTTCTAAGGCAATAACAACTCGGCTTTCTGATAACTTTAAGTCTATTCTATCTCTGATAAGGCAAGAGGTTTGTGTATGGGAATTTCTTATCAAATTGAAAGAGTTTGGAAATCTCCAAGATTTGGGTGTTCTTGATGAGAATGTAAGAGAATCTTTCCTTTCTGTATTCAGTCAAACTATTCACTCATTATCTCTTGAAGAAATTCTAGAAAAACTTAATCTGAATAGAATTAGTACAAAGATGTCCGATTTTTGCCACTTCTCTACAAAGCTAAATCAGTTATTTACTCAATATTTGAACAGTCTCAGGAGAAGCTATGTAATTTCTCTTCTTGACAAATCAAAGATTCCTCTCGGTTTCGGAATTAAAGATATAGAAATTATCCTCAATGATTCATATTCTATTCATTATTCAACTGGAGAACTTAATGTTGTTCAGTTTCTACGAGATAGAAACCTAGATTCACATTTTCCACAAATCCCCCTTAGAACGATGCAAACTTTCCCTCCTCGTCAGAAGAAAAGCAACTCTCTTATCTACACACTACTCTATAGCTACGTCACTCAACTTACCCTGTCTGGATATATTCTGATACTAGTAAATGCTCCAATAGAAAATCTATACGAAGTCTATTTGTATAAGAATACGGATTGTACAAGCATAATCTTAAAACTCTGTTTAGAACACACTCAATTCACTTTGCAGATATTCACATCTCAATTTATATTTGATCAATTTATCGATACAGTACTCTATAGAGCTTTGCCTGTTGTTTCTATTCTCTCATTTGAGAACGATTTCTTTCTTGGTTATATACATTCAATTCTCTACAAAAATATACATCATACTCCTACCAAAATACTTTGTCCCAAAGGCATTATTTGTTCAGTTATTTCTAACCTTCAATACGGAGATCAACCTTGCTATAATTCAGCTAGGAAACTAGCTGTTTATTATAGAAACTTTTACACAGTTGTGATTGTTGATTTCATACTCGAGCATACATTAGCTTATGGACTTTGTCATATTGGAAATTCTCCACACTCATTAACGGTATATCTGTTATCGTCAAATAGTGAGAATTTCTCATACTTTTATGATTCATTTCCTCAATTGAAAATGTTAGGAGAAGATTATGAAATATATATTATCTTCGACTTAGCTGTTACCAATAAATCTCAGATTCCACAAAATTGTGAGGTGTATGTTGTTATAATTCGCAAAAAGTGTTTTACAGGAAATCTCTTCAATTCCTCTCCTATCTACGAACACTCAACGTCTTCTCTAACTTCTGATAAAATTCTTGATGAACTAGATTTTCAAGTATGTTGTCAGGCATTCTTTGATAATTTATTTGAATTAGCAATTTTGCAACAGAAAAAGGAAAATATTTTTAAAACATTTATTTCAAGTCTCAGAGCAACTACAAGACGTGTGAAAATTAGCTTTGATCAAGTTACACAACTTGAACAATCCATTCATTCGTACCCAATTACGAGATTATTGTGCCCTTTCAATAACATTATAATGACTAAAAGAGGGATTTTTACAGATTTTTTAAAAAGGAAGGATCCTTCTCTTCCTGGTTTAATAGTGTTTAGCAACTTGAAGAATGACTTTTCAATTTACTTATTCATCTGTAGCCGAGATGAAGTTGCGAGTAGTTTTATAATCTGCTTCTTTTCTACTCTGAATGGATCAAATGAAGGGATTAAGCTTATTCATTTTTTCGTGAATCCTACAGATTCTTTTAACGAGCAAGAAATACAGGTTACACTTACTAATCATTTTAAGAAAGAATTGGAAATAGTTATCAAAGCTTTCAAAGCATTCACATCTCTCTCAATAAAATGAATCATCCGATCAACAAATAAATATAATCCATCCATGAGCTTTCAAGTTTCCTGAAATAATAATACATTGGAATTATGTTTATCTGAATCTATTGGTTGTACGTATTCGCCCGATTTTTCTTACACTGAACTATCAACTTTAATATACTACAGTCACTCCTCTTAATTGAGCCACTTATGTCCGGTGATATTAAGACGTTAAATCGTTTATCCGGTAAGTAGAGACGAATGTATAAATTTATTTTTCATTTTTCTCATTTTAATACAATACAGATACAGTAGAATTCGGATCATATTCACCCCCTCGGGAAACAAAAAGTACCTAACAGAAAAGTGCGTCTTAAGCCAGTACGTAATTATCAAATTCTACTGTAGTTTACTTAAGTTGTACGAATAATTATACTAATGATATTTTAAAGTCCACTATCTCGAACATTTTGAATTCTCCTGCCGGTTCGAGATTGCAAATGCTGCAGATGTCTGTCTTACAGTGGATACATCATATAAGTATACAGTGAAGTCTCCGAATAACGGACACGTTGGGGACATGGCTTCTGTCCGTTGTAGAGAATTGTCCGCTCCTCAGAGACTGCTTAAGTATTAATTGCATGCTTGACAAATTCAATCCGTGCCATGAGCTTTGTCTGCTTTTCGGAGACTCCACTGTATTCTATAAAGGAATATCTTACAAATATTTATATACAATAAACATTGGATTTAACGACTCATTTTGCTTGCCCAGAAATCCGCAGCAGATATAATATTACATCGGGTTTAGCGACAAATCGGATATAACGACCTTTTTAGCCTCCCAAATGAGTGTCATTAAATCCAATGTTTACGGTAAATACTATTATTGGTCCCAAAAATACTCTAATACAATTTGGGCAAATATATCTCTAGGCGTTTGAAAAATTTCTCTCTAGGGGCAGAAACTCCTATATCGTAATACAAAATGTATAGTCTAGGCGTGTGAAATGAATTATAATATAATCCATTTTTAGGCGAATGGCCCTGAGAACCGGGGTGAACCCTGGATACACTATATAAGAATATACACCATATATATAGGAAAATATTTTCTCGGTCCCGACAGTGTTCTTATATGGTGTATCTACAATACATACTTTAAAAGTTGATGGGGGCATCGGTTATATCGAAGATTCTCTATCTCGAACAGATTTGCATCTTTGAATTTCCCCACAGGATTCGAGTTAGCGGATTCCTTATTTGTTAGTCTCATTGATAAAGTAGTCTATAGTTAGTCCATTAAATATTCGAGATTCAAATTAGCGGCCATATTTGCTTTATAATTTGTCTGTAAAGCAATTGAAAACTATATTATGAATCCATATCAGGGTATGGATCTTCCAAACTAATTCCTTTTGGATTTGGCCCCACACCTTACAACAATTCAGTTTAGTTATAACGTCCCTTGTTACATACTAAGGTAATAGCCTCCGTAATGCCTAAAGGAATACAGGCTATTCAGCTGGCTCTAAAGAATGCACGAGAACTTCGAGTACACATGTGCCAGACTTCTCCTCAGAGCGAGGGGGCTAGGAAGTTTGTAAAAGGATGTTACATAGAGCTGAAATTAAGTAACCCGACCTTACCTATTCTAATAAGAGAGTGTCAAGGTACCTCTGCTAGAGTATACGCCAGATTTGGCAAGGGAGTTGAGAGGTCAACCTCGCTTGATAGTCAGAACAAAGATCAAGTTATAGAGAGCATAGTACAGCTACTTTCTAATTAATTAACCACGACCACCAGTGTAATCAGCTAGGAAATTATTCAATACTTATTGATTATGTTAAGTTATATTATAATGTCAGATTACGATGTTTATATAATGATACTGATACAGTACTTGTACTTTACACCGAATCTTCCGATTCTCAATAGAGTTAGAAGGGAGGACCCTGTCCCAATGTCTCACGATAGGCAAAGTGACCTTTGCTCCTTTTTCCAATTCTGACATAATAATTACCAACTGTCACAGTTGGCGAATTCCATTATACATACATAAATATACTCTACTAACTACCCATTTTGTATAAATCAATCATCAACCGACATCATTGGAACATAAAGTGAGGACTCAGTTTAATTCTTCTGATATTTGTAACTGCCGTATATGTCAGATTGCTAAAACAAATGGTTACAGGCGGAAGCGATGAAGAAAAGGGCAGGTAGGCCTTGTAAACCTAAGAGACTAGCTATTTAGTTTGTTAATATGGATGAAACACATGTACTATCTAATATAATATGAAACTTATAATGTAGCGAAGGGATGCAACCTTAATCTTTGTTATGGCTTGGATTATAATTATTTCTGTTTACCCCTTTTCACGCTAATCTTTTGACTCAATATTAGGATTAACCATTACACTGACTTGTGCCTGTTGATATTATAACCAAGGCAGTAGGAAGCTCGCCTAAATAGGAGGGCTCAGCAGCACTAATGTATTGCCAACGCCAGAGAACCAGGGTTGCCGTGGGAATGGGAATTCCCATAGAATTTGGAATAGGCAGGGTTTTACAGCCTTTAATTTTTACTTGCCATATGCCTTATTTTTTGTTTTCATAGAAAATAATTAATTTTTCCACTCACTTCTTAGAACCCTGGGAATAGGAATGGGATGGGATTGAGAATGGGAAATGATTTCCTTACGATGGGTCATGGAAATCCCATGGGTTTTCTCACGTGAGAAATCCAATGGGAATCAAAATTTCATTCATTTATATTTTAATACAGAAGTATATTATTTATTAGGAACCCTCCACTTCTAAAATAGTGTTGGTATTAGAGTTTGCTGGATGTTGCGCCAACTCATCGTCGGCGTTCACTTGTTTGAACTTTTAATAATGTACTTAATTAACGGTTTAAGCATAACTTTAAATTCAGCTTATACTACATATGTACACCTCTACAAGGTATGCTACCCCTATATGTACTGGTCTATGTGCACCTGCTTTTGCTCCGAGTATCGAGTAGTGCTAGCTAGCTAGCAGGCTGGGCCAGATTATTCACATGACTGGCTCCAATATTAGCCTGTTTCCTTATTCAGAACAATACTGTATTGCTCTAAATAAGGGTAGCGATAAATTTTATTCCCAAGTCCTGGATCATTTTCTAGCTCTGGGGACATATTCCAGGAAATATTAGTAATTAAATAGTAATGGCTTGTTTAATTGGGAGTGAAGAAGATGAGCTGGTAGGAAGTGTGAACAAATACTGCCTGGATCTACTGCACTCAGGAGACTTGCTAACACATTCTCCTTATGGATCATTATACGGACTGCAGACAGCTACGCAATTTAATCCCCAACATAAAGGAGACTCGGGGTTGGTTGGAGTAGTTGGAGGATCAGAGGATTACACGGGTGCACCTTACTTCACTGGAGTCAGTGCACTCAAAGCAGGAGCAGATCTCTCGCACATATTCTGTGTGCCAGCTGCTGCACCTGTGATCAAGAGTTACAACCCAGATCTCATCGTACACCCACTATTGGGTACTCCTGATAGTATTAGTGAGTTTGACAAGTGGGTTGACAGGCTGACATCTATCGTAGTTGGACCTGGACTAGGAAGAACTCAGGAAAGATTGGATGAAGTTAAAGTTCTTATTTCCTCTTTCCGGGATAGAAAAAAGGCTCTATTAATTGATGCGGACGGGTTGTTTTTACTATGCAAATATCCAGATTTGATACGAAACTATTCACCAACCCTTTTAACTCCGAATAGACGCGAATTTAAGTATTTATACAAGTCAGCTACTGGCGAAGAGCTAACTCTTGAAGCTGATCTTGTGAAGAGTATAGAACAAGCTGCTAATAGCTTAGGTAATGTGACTATTTTATGCAAGGGACCTGTTGATATAATTACAAATGGAAAGCACACTGCTATAATTGAAACTCCTGGTAGTATTAAACGTTGTGGAGGACAGGGAGATATTCTAGCAGGTGTATGTGGTGCATTTCTTAGCTGGTATACAGCCAGGGAGAGTGCAGGTGTTTGTGAAGCAGGTGTTGCACCTGTGATGGCTGGTATAGGGGGGTCTATTCTAACTAGAATGGTGGCTAGAGATGCGGGGAGAAAGTATGGAGCTTCTCTCACTACAACAAGTATGGTCGGTGAGCTGCCTAGAGTAGTGAGTACATACTTTAGTATACTCAAAAGGATTATCAAGTAAGTGTATACCATGGATAAATCAAGATATTTTTAATTTTATATTATGTGATTACGAGATTGTAGAACTATTAAACATAAAAGGTTAAAACCCCTGTACTATATCACGGACACCATATAACCGGACAGAAAACACCCGGTCACGAAAAATGTTTATAGACCCTAATACAAAGATTATATCATCGGATCTACTTGGAATTATTAATACTAGCGCGCTTCGTTCGCTTCGTTTGAAACTTAACATCGAAGCTCAGTAATTGTTTTCATTGATCAAAACTCGAAAAACTTATTTGAATATGTCAGTAAAAACTTCAAGCCCACTAGAGGTTACAATGGGAAACCTTCTTAGCTACCCCATGGACCATGGTTGTCGAATTTTCCATTCGACCGATTTCCGTGGATCGAATATTCCAGTTGACAGTTTAAACTTTGAAAGTGTTCAATTGGATCGAAACGGGTAATATTTTCAGTATTAATTTTCACGAGATACATAAAAAAAAGTATGTACTATCTATGTAACAGCAAATAAACATTCTCTACTTCTGCATGCTTTCTAATAATGGCTGAGATTAAATACTATATGCATTAGATATTGGCGGAATTCCTAGCCCCCTCTCATGCACTAGCCACTCTATTTACAGTGTGTTAATAAAATAAATATAACCTATAACATGAATCCATCTCCATAGCCTATACTTTCTTCCAGCTGTGGAGCTGAGTTACACATAGGACACAGTTTATTGCGCAGCTGAGAGGAACGCATCCACATGATGAGATTATAGCGCGTTCCACTTGTGATGGGAGCTGCTCCGTGGAACTGCAGACCCCTATGCACCAATCCAGTACCATTGATGTGTTTGTACCATTTGTAGTCTTTAGGGAGACCAGCTGTACCATCTTGACTCATTCGTCCGAAATACAAATCTCCACCCTCGAAAACGTCTCCAATTGATACGTTGATTGTAACTTCAGCATTATCAAAGTGTGTAGCTAGGTCTAGGTCTTCACCTAGTTTGTATCTAACTATGAATACTCTATGAGAGTCCAGAGAGCCCCCGCAACAGTCTGGGTAGAGTAGTCGCGAGATAGGTACGAGGTACTCTATCCTCCAGGGGTCCATAAATCTCAGATCAAATCCAACCTCGCTTAACAGCAAGCCAAAGTTGTTCATAGTGTTTGGACGGTCCTTTGGCATTGGAGATGCCTCAAAGTATTCTAATTCTTCAACCAACAGTTTACAGAATTCATTTGTAAATACCGGAAATGAATAGCTTCTTCCTGGTGCTTCTTTCTTGATTAGTGATAGCAGACCTTCTTTAGTAGATCCAGCTGATTTGCAATAGTTAACAATCTGTATGAATGCTGGTTCCAAGAATCTAGGATCAAGCGTGTACACCTGTGTATGTAATGGCTTGTAATTCTGTTCTATATACATACAACGTTCTAAACATAGCTTTCCTCTATCTCTACGCTTGTCTATCTCAGCTCTCACGAATGGTATTATTTCTTGTTTCAATTTTTCTAAGTTTACAGAATATTTCTGTGTGAATACAGATTCGTATTGAGCTATAAACTTATCATCACCTTCATATTCAACGTGAAGCGCGTAGTCCTTGAGGAATATATTCTTGTAAAAGAAACATGAACAAACATAGAATTTCTTTGTTTTTAGATGTGACATCTTTTCTATTTTAGCTAGCTAACCCCTTGGATTATAATTCATACAAAATGTCATAACTAAATTGTTATGTTAAATTACTTATTTATATGCATTGACATATTACACGTATTTACTTTCTGGTTAGTTACTTTCTCCAAATATGGAAAAAATAATACTTTGTTATTGTTCAACAAATATGCTTCGACGACTGATAAGGTCAAATGAGGTAAAATAAGTCGAAATACCTTTAAAATTGGAGATTGTTACTTTCGCAGTAAGAAGCATGATGCCGGTGAATTTCTATGCTATGGCTCGTGGAAGGGTAATACTTTCTCGCAAAAAGTGATTTAGAGCCATCTCATATAATAATATTTAGCGTAATCGGTAAATTCGTCGCTTGGAAAATTATTGGTTAACCTAGGTCTTTTTGGGCAGTCCTGGCTCGGCTTAAGTGGGATTTACCCCGGATAAATGGCTATATCTGTTTGGATGTTGTTCTAAGAAATTCTCAGGCACTCATGGGTAGTTGGAATGGGGGTTTACCCTGTATTCTTGTTTATACCGGATTGGATGTTTCCACGAGTAATATTCAAGGAAGAATTTCCGACATTCGATATTAGAGTCAAATAGAATAATGTAAATACTTAGTTTTTAATTAAAACAAATTAATAGTGACGTAATTAATCGCAGAATTAAATCAATTTAAAGATTGAACAAGTTTTTTAAATTGCATTACAGTTGTACTTCTTTTTTCGCTTTCAAAAACAAATTCGGAATTGAATTCTTAGGTGATTTGATAGTTTGCATATCTTGGCTACAAATATTAATAATTTCATTCTCTACCTCTACGAAATTGGTACAGTTCTCTTTGGCTGGATTGGATATTCTTTCATGTTCAGCTAAACATTCGAAAAAAATATCCATTTGTAAAACACATGCTAGTTTCTTAATTGACTCCAGATAACTACTCTCAAATTCAAACTTCCCCAAATACATAAATTCTAAGAGGGGTATTACAGCATGAATTTCATGTCCTTGCATTGTTATTCTTTTCATATTGTAACGCTCTGAAATTAATTCTCTAATTAGAGAAGAGTTTGCTGCTAATATGAATAAGTGAGATGGAATTTTGTAAGAATCTTTAGTGATTATAATAGTATCACTGAGAAATGGGTTGAAAAGGAATTTTGAGAAGTTTGATGAGAAAATAGATGGCTCTGTTTTGTAAATGAGATTGAATGGTTCAGGTTTCAATTCTGAATTTGTAACAGGCGTGGCGGCTATGTCAACCTGTTTAAATTTGTTAATTAGAAAGTCTTCACTATCTGTAATTCTTGAAAGAGAGGCTAAACTCCAAAAAGAATGATTTGCAGGAATAGCGCTAGAAAAATTTTCACTGCATACTTCGCTAGAAGAAACATCCAAGACATTATGCGCTCTACGCATAACTGAAGCTTTATAATCATTTTCAGTTGTAACAAGAAGCGTCGGTACTTCCATCTTGTCGAGGACTACTCGTTTTCTTTTTGATTTCAGCTCATGAACTTCAACTTCCTGTCTCTGGGCAGAACACTTATCCTCTTGCTCTTGAGACTCCTTGGGTAGCACTGAAATAGACAGTGCTAGAGCTAGCTGGAGATCCTGGTCAGCTCCAGTCTTGATATTAGTAGTCTTTACAGGAAAGAAGTTTTTAGTCTTATTTCCTCCTCGAGGTTTAGCTTTTGATTTTGACTTCTTCATGTTAATATTTGCTTTATGAATTAATATTAGTATTGTATAATTATTATACAAATATTATATACCAGGGCTCAAGGTTGCCAGCTGACACCCGGTGGACACTAAAAATATACTGTACAGATAAACTTCCGTAAACCTCTCAGATACGGTACACTCTATCCACAAAATGATTTTATTTTTCGCAAATAGTAAATTGCATAGAATTGCTGCCAGGGTTGCTGTGGGAGTGCCTCGGGAATAGGAAATCCCATCGGAATGGGATTCGTATTTATCCTATTCCCCCACGATTTCACGTGGGAAATCCTATGGAAATCCCATGAGAAGTCATATTTCTGGAAATCCATTGGGGTTGGTACTATTTAGTAATTAGTAACCGTATGTAATTCTATACAGGTACACTGGATGTCGCGTTGGCTATAAGAACACTTCAATAAACACATTTATATGTAGGAACCATATTATAGAAAACAGTTCTCATATATACTGAATTATTTATGCCGAATCTACAAACATACCGGTAATAAGAACCAAATTCACTTCTAGTCTAAGAGTGTTCTTATAATCGGCATGAATTATATTGGGGTATATGGCAACCGTTTTCCACTATAATGTTCTTATATCCGATAAAAGTTCCATAAGTATAATACAAATGATTCCGTAAATCAAGTGTATTATTTCCTATTAATTTATATATTTGATTAATAGAATCTGGGAATTCAATTAGAATCCAGTGGGAAATCCTGTGGGAATGGGATGGTAATGGGAATTGAAATTTCACTCCTTCGGCAACTCTGACTGCAGCACAAACGTTTACTCCAATGTTGCTGCATCTCAGAGGTTTGTGATTAATACAATAGTGCATTAGAAGATTCTCGATAGAAGGATATAGATCTAATACTCGACAAATCCGGTGGTTGGTGGCTATAACCACCAGAATTTTCCTTAAGACACCAAAAAATCGTGTATTTTTTGCTTAGTTATGCGAGGTGGTGACTAAGTTAGCCACCACGGATTTCCAATTTTGTCAAGGGCTGTCTAGATCCCGATCCTAAATTCTAAAAAGATATACGTTCTACGATCTTATCTTGATCCTATTTATGACCCAATAAATGATGAGTTCAATATTTTAAAGACTACAATTGAACATTTCGAAAAGTTATTATGTATATTTTCGTACATGGGCGGGCACATCATTTCCAATAGAAATAGTGGTATGTACTAGGTTTCATAGATATTTTAATCAGTTCTGTGTAGGTGTTGGGCCATCCTTCTATACGTAAATAGGAGTACTGTTAAATACTCCACAATTTGATTGGATATCATTCTAACTTTATATTAGTCTAATCTTCCTTGCCTCAATGCGAGTTAATTTAACACGAGATGGATTTAATTGAGAATTTGTAGTTTTATCTGTGGGATTAGTCAAATACAATAAATTATTTGAAATGGTTCTTATTAGAAATAATCAATCAAAGATACATTTACACCAGCAAAGCATAAAAATGCTTAACTTATTTTGAAGAAATATTCCCAGCTGTTTTGGTATTCGTTCATAAATATTCTATAAATTAAACCATTTAACGCATGGAATCTTATTAAAATCATCAAATTCCATATCATCTACCCAAATACAATGTTTAAGATATGTAAAGTTTGTTAGTAGATAAGGCTCCAAATTGGTAACGAAACAACATAACAAATGTCATTCAGTACGCAATATACATATAATAGTTCAATCTACTACTCCATACTTTAATGATCAGCACGGTAACAAGAAACACATATGAACTTAACTAGGCAAGAATAAAAACATTTACACATGTCCATGAATAGCTAGAGTTGATATTTAGACCCGGGGAGGCCCCATGCTTCAGACAGTTAATTAATACACTAAATAAAATTGTTACAGGTTTAAATTTTGATTGGATTTTTAGGCCTGTGATGGTTGATAGTTGGTCTCAAAATTTCATCGTCACTCTCAGTATCAGACCCGGAGTCTTCAAGACCGGAGTTAGAACTGTTGACGCGCGGCCGTTGGGAAATTGGTAAAGTTTTTCTTTGTAAGTTTGGAGTAGCGAATTTAACCTGTGCTTTTCCTATGTCTAGGGCCATAGGGGTACCGTGAGGCTGTGAGCAGACAGTCATTGCTTCATAAGGGTGTGTGATTAGATAATCTAGCTGTTCATAGGCCTTCTTAAACTTGTGATGTGAACCTATAACATTAACACAATAAACAGCTGATTCAAACAATGAAATAAGACAAGTAGCAATAACCTGATATATGTGAGAAAGTGAGTGCGTATGTAGGAGGTTGACTTGACGTGTATTTCTGTTCTAAATATAAATTTTCTTCTGCTCCATTAATTGCCAGAGAAAATTTCACTGTCCTTTTACCGAATACGTTTTTACCTATAGGAATTATATGGTTAACTGGTTGGAACAATAATATTGTGTTTATCTGTTTGTTTAGATTTGAATTGAATTTGAGAATAAATACACTGAAATGCCGGTATACAAGTATTGACTTCGTTATTTGTAAGTTGTTAAGTACGTATCGAATAATTCTAGGGCGAATAATTTCTCACCTGATTTAGATTCTAACTTGAGTTTGTAGAGAGTTGGAGACACCATCTCATGTTTTATTTTTGTTGCCTAAGTTGGAAATACATATATGAACTGAATTAGATACAAATTTG
The DNA here is from genome assembly GCA_024704765.1 of Oopsacas minuta. Classification (NCBI taxonomy): domain Eukaryota; kingdom Metazoa; phylum Porifera; class Hexactinellida; order Lyssacinosida; family Leucopsacidae; genus Oopsacas; species Oopsacas minuta. The sequence continues at coordinate 469,966 of JAKMXF010000044.1, read as the reverse complement.
GTTACATCCTAGCTGTATGGAAATTATCGTATATCTGTAAATATTTGTTACAATTTTCGCGTAAATAGTTTCATATACGTAATATTTTCATGGCTCGAGGGTACCAACGAAACTGTTTTACATCAATAAATTCACGTGCATAAGCGTGTGTAGCTAATATCAGTATTTATGAATACCAACCTTACCGGATACTGATACGAATACAGTAGAGTCTCGTTAATACGAACACGGTTAAGGAGTACGAATTTTGACAGTCCCTTGGTGTACGTATTAACGAGAGTCTACTATACGTAGTACTGGTAGGATAATATTCGGTTAACTCAACCGAATACTGATAACATTCGGTTTTGATCATCCAAATACCGAGTATCCCCTATTCGCCAAAAATTATTCGGTGGAACGGAATGTTGAACAACAGGTAACTACCGAAACGCAGCACTTTTGGGAGCAGGGCTTATGCCGGATCTTCAGAAGTTGTCGTATTTCAGATGTGCCGCTTTTAGAGGTTTACCTGTATTCCGTTGCAACCTTAAAATTTATTTCTTGCTTTGTATTTAACAGCCTTACACAAACCACAAACATATTTTAACAGCTGTAAGTTCAAATATATAAAAAGATAATAAGAATATTACTAGACTAGATTCTTACCAATAAAGCCTGGAAGACATCTCGCTTGACTTGACTGAGTGTTTTACCTCGAACTATAGTATAACCCTATAGAAGGATAATATCAAGATGAAACTATACTAAAATATTAACGTCCATGACCGAGAATTCCTGAATTAGAAAGGTCCGTGGTATAACTTTCATGGTTCCTAACACTCCTTTATGATTTTCATACTCCAAAATATATGAACGTTACGATATAGGTATATTAAAGGTGTGTCCTGCTCTAAATTAAATTCGATCCATGGTGGTAAATATTATGTTTAAAAGAATGCACGTTTTAATGACATTCTTAATAGTTTAAAGTTTAAACCAAATCTACGTATGCCATATTTCTCTGAATAATTCAGAAAAAGTAATGCTTTTGCATAGAAACCTTGATATATATTTCATTGTAATATACAATTGACTATTATTCGCTGATTTTCTTAAGAATTATAGACTAAATTTGAATAAATTATCTAAGAATCCAAAGAAATAAATCCAAAAGAGAAACCTTAGTTCACTACAACTATATTCCCTCTGGAGATCTGTATTTAATAGCAATCTGGCGCATTAGGAAGCAGACCATCTTTTAGAAAACCAAAAGTGCAAGTGGTTACAATATTACTTTTATTCATTTAATGAATCATTCATAAATTGATTAACAATGGCTTTCGATACGGAACCTAAATTCTCAGTACGATCAGCTACTATTCAGGTCCCATTGGGAGATGAAGATGGGTTTGGCTTCTCAATCCACGCGTCAGGACCTGTCATGGTAGAGTCGTTAGTACCAGATTCACCGGGAGATAACGCTGGGCTAATGGAAGGAGACATAATATTGGAAGTGAACGGACATAACGCAATTATGCTCTCTCATGTCGATGTAGCAAATATCATACAGTATGCAGGCCCGCACAATCCCCTGACTATAACCGTAGCTACCCCCAACGCACATTGCATAGGAGATGAAGAGATGTATCGAATATGGCAAAAAGTACATCACAAGTTTCTGGAAGAAAAGCTGAACAAAGAAAAACTATGCGAAGTGAAAACTATGTCATTTGAAGAGTTCAAGGAATCACTTGAAGTGATTACAACATTCACGAGTAGTCTTCCCATGAGGAAAACCTCGAGACAGAAGATTATAGCAGAAATTGAACTCCCTCCGAGGGAAAGGAAGAAAAACGTAGAAGCTCTCCGCATGGTAAGCACCATGGTAGAGCCAGGTTCTCCTCCAGAAAGTCCGACACTAGATGCCAGAGATGACAGCCCTCCTCTCATGTGGGGGTGGAGCTGTGGCGATGTGTGTCGTTGGCTGGACAGAAAAGGTCTAGCCGATTTCTCAGAAGTATTCAGAAGTAGTAAAGTGACAGGAATAGACTTGCTATGTAGTACGATAGATAAAGATTGGTTAAATTCAAGAGGACTTCATGAGGAAGACAGTATTCAATTGGTATTAGACGCAATCCATAGTCTCAAGGTATCATCTGTTGGAGTTAAATGCAAAGAGAGATCTACAATAGATCAGTCTCATCTATTACAACTACCTGATCTGAGAGAGAGTACAAGGAATCTGCCTAAATTCGTCTACGATTGGACTGGAGACGATGTCGGAGTGTGGCTCAAACAACTACACACATTAATCTACACTAAATATCTAGCTAACTTCTCTAAGCATGGAATAGACGGTCGTATTCTGTTAAGACTTAATTCTGATCATCTGAAAAGGATAGGAATTACAGACAACGTACACTTATCCATGCTGTACATGCAAATACTCAAACTAAAAATTATGGAGAAAGGAAATGAACTGCAAGAGTTGGATGATCAAACTACCAGTGTTTAATACGTTAATTTATTTGTAATATAATATAGCTAGACTTAGTATTTTTCTTACCTCTTTGTCATCTCCTGTATTTGCAATAAAGTGTGTGAACCAATTCCGAGTCCTAAATAAATTTATTTTATAAATTCGGTTGGGATTAACTTAAAAGGAGTTCAGAATTTTTCTAATGAGAATAGGGGTCCAGATAACGTCATTCAAATGTTTTAATAAATGAAGTTCAGTAGCTCTCTCGTTAATGCGAGTACGATGAATGCATAACTCATGATAATGAGTATATTAATACACCTTATCAGTCCTCTTCAATGCCATAAATGAATATTATTTGATTAATAAATAATACAGATAAGAAGTACAAATATGCAAAGTTGATCGTCCCTGCCCCTGATGACGTATTAACGAGAGTTTATAAATTTCCACGTTTTTCTTTACAATCGTTAAACACTGTATATAACGTGTGTTATATACAGCGCAGTTGATAACAAAGCTGTTTCTGATTATTTGTAAAAAAATACTTATAGAGAAGACTCTTTTCCTGTTACAAATTTTCTGGAAGCAAATTCCGCATTTACTGTGTCAAATTTTAAAATTTAATGTATTTTGTTGGCAAATTATTGTAGCATTAAATAACTAATTATGTTTATACACTCACATATAGGGTGAATTGGGAGGGTCAGGTATAGAAGAAACAGGTGGAAGTGTTGATTCTTGTATTGCTATAAAAATAATTTAAGATTTGTAATAGCATCGCTATGCCTGAGCATGTTTAAACGTTAAAGTCAAGTAATTAACAGAGATATCAGGGCTTCTATTACAGAGTCCAATCAATACCCGATGAGGTAAGTGTAATCACTAGCTAGATGTCTACACTGTAGTTAACTCACATATTTGTTTTGCCTTTCCTTTTGGCTTAGGGTTCTTTGGAGTTCCCATGGCACTTCGGATGCTAATTGATATCCTTCTCCAGTTAGAGGGCGTGGATGAGTCGGTGTCCAGTAAGACATTGGGGCTTGAGTAGACACAATCAGGGACACTTCTCTTCTCAGGAACACTCCAAACCCGTCCGAATGAGGGAGGGGGAGGGGGGCGAGATGATTGTTTTTCTAGTAACTTGTCGTTGTCATGAATAGAGTTTATTCGGGGTCGTGTAGCAGGTATTCGCGGAATATCAAAGACAGGCCGCACTGGATACTGGTGGGTAGCTAGAGGAGAGCTAGGTACCTCCTTCATATTGTTAGAAGGAGACGGTTTTCTCGAGAATAGATTATTGTTTGGTAAACTTTGGTACTGGCTAGAGTTAGCACGATTGGAAGAAGAGATTGGTGGCATTCTATACAAATAGTTTAGTAACAGTAAATTTAATATTCCAGTACATATTGGAGATAGTGATATTTTTGTTCGTTTATTTTTGTTCGTTGATTCTTATCCCCGTCTACAGTATACCCCATACAAAATTTATTGGATATAGTGATATTTTGACCCAAATATCTGATCCCCCAGTGTTATCACTATATCCATTATATACTGTAATATTATTTACCATGTCAAACTTACTGAGGAGTAGATCCTTGCTTCAGATGAGGATCCCATGACTTAGTTTGTGAGATACGTTGGTGTTCTCCTGGATTAGAATTTGATAATCTGAAAAGGAGAAACTTAAATTTTCAAAAAAATATTAATTGGTATGTGTTGTAGCATAGTTACCCTCAGGCGGGATGTAGATGGGTACTTAGGAATGTACCCGGGAACCGTTAAAGGCAGGTTACATAATTAGTTAATTTATAATCCCAAATGTCTGATAAAATATTAAAGCGCAAAAATGATTCTAACTCCGAAATTTGAATGATTAAACTTACATTCTATTCGCCCGTTGCATCACTGGCGAATAAGAGTCTAATCTCTTCCTGGGAGGATCTGGTGTATCTAAATGATAAAATAAGAGTATTATTGTGAATATAGTCTGTTTGTTTGTTTTTGAGAATTGAAAAGGATAATCACGTATTTCAAATCAGTTCCCATATAGTCAAGCAATGTATGACCATATGATTTAAAGTTTGTTATTCATTGTCTAGTAGAATCATGTGTAGGAATCGGTGCAGGTGGAAAGTGGAAAGACCATAGCCTTAGCACTTTTTGTAAGTGACACCGAAATTAAGGATCCAAGCAAATAACCTTAGAATCAATCCAAATCAATTTGACCATAAGAGGAGTGCCCATATTGTGGCATATGTTGTAGCAAAATAGCGTGTGCCCACCTATGACACATGCTCAACTCTAGTGTATAAGGCTAAAACGAATAAATCAACTATATTCGTTTGAAATTATCAAACGAATATTCGTTTTGATATATTTTGATAAAAATCAAAATTGATGCATAACGATTGCTCCTGACATAGTTAGAATAATTTAAACTATTTGAAGAACTTAGTCAAAAGGATCTATTTGATCCAAAAAGCTCTAAAGCTCACAACATGCTCACAGATTTCCTGAATGTTAACCAGATTTTGCTTTGAAGGGTTATAAATGCTTACGAACGAAAATTCGTTTCAGCCTTGTCATTAGTGAATTATGGAAATCCCATTATTTCGAAATAGTTCTATGGGATAATCTAGTTGGCTGAATTGACAATGTATTTTTTTGCGAAGCAATTATACAAAAACCTGAAATTATAATATGAGCATGTATGAAATCCAGGCTATTACAAAGACAAATTATTTAAATTTAGCGCACAAAATAACAAAATTCGATCATAACAAAGCAAAAAGAACATTTTTACAATATTTAAAAATTGCAAATTTTACTAGTTTTCTCACAATTCACATAAAAATTATTAATTGACTCCTTTAGGTACCCTAACGATTAACGATGAAAATGTGTGTTTAAAATCTCAAAATGAATTACATAAATGATAATTCAGTCAAATTTGTACAACGATGATAGGTTATTTAATATAGCTAAGCAGTTGCAATTTACATTAAGTTTGGAAATTTTACGTAAGATATCCAATTTAGACATAATTAGTTCCGGTTAGTGAATTATTGGCAGATGGAATTCCGCGAATTGTTGCGGTAATAGAACCTTTTATACTTCTTTTATGCGATTTAATGTCACATTCTTTTATGTGACAATAAATAACAAAAGAAGTATAAAAGGGAATAAAATAAGAATTTGAAATATTAGTATTTTCAATTCATAAATTAACAAAAATGGAGTTAACCACAAACAATTTGTACAGATCCCTCAACCTATCGATGGACTCAATCTGTAGCCTAATGAAGATGACAAATCTAGAGAGTGATTTTGATCCAGAATCTCATATCTCAAACAATGATAGTTTTTATCATTTTGATAGTATTTCAATTGACTCTTCACTCAATTCAGATTTTTCATTTTTATCAAACGAAACTGACACAAGTTTAGTTTCTACACAAACCACACCCCTCAAAAAGATAACCTGTCAAATGCCGTCCGTTTCACTAACTCTCCCAACAGGTACATATTCATATTCGCGAAAAGTATTCGTAGGTGGACTTCCACCAGATATTGATGAAATAACAATACGAGATTATTTCTGTAAATTCGGGACTTTGAAGGTTGACTGGCCACACAAGAGTGAGTCGCGGTGTCTACTGCCTCCGAAAGGTTACGCATTCCTAATCTTCAAACACGAGTTTGCAGTGGAGTTGTTGGTATCCGCGTGTGTAAACCAAGGAGACAAGCTATTCTACTTTGTGTCCAGTCTTACTTGTAAAAACAAACAAGTACAGATTAGACCCTGGGCCATATCGGACAGTATATACACCGCAGAAGATTACAAATCAATGAATCCTCGTATGACGGTATTCGTGGGAGGTGTACCTCGCCCAGTGAGAGCAGCTGAACTAGCATCAGTGCTCAAAAGTCAATTCGGTAATGTTAGTTATGCGAGCATAGATGTAGATCCTCTTCTCCAGTACCCCAAGGGGTCAGCTAGGGTGACATTTTCAACCATGGATAGTTTTGTGAGAGCAGTCAACGCACGTTTCGTGAATCTCACTCTCTCAGATGTTGACAAAGTTGTGGAGATAAAACCGTATTTCCTGGATGGACAAGTTTGTGATATTTGTAACGGATTTAATTCTGGTGGTAAACCTGCAATGTTCTACTGTAGTGATAATGAATGTCTCAAGTACTTATGCGAGAATTGCTGGACAGCTGAACACAGTAGCTGTGGTAAACAGCATCACTACCCAATAGTAAAGGAAACTGCAGACAAGAAACACGAAAAATGGGGCCAGTGGTCCCAAAACGATTGACAAGCGAAACTATAACTAGTACTGATGTATAATAACAATTATCAAATGCCTGATCTGAGGTAAGATTTCAATATGTTAGGCCAAAATTGCTAAATAAATCAGCAGTTTCATTTTGTACGAAACCTTTTACAATAAATCCTATTATTTGCAATAAGTTTATGATTCATAAAGTTAATGGAAAATACTAGCTCTTAGACTCAAAGGTTACTTAATTAACAAATCTTTGAGATTATTAATACAAGTATAAATGAAATTTATACGAAATAATTTTAATATAACATACCACTGGTAGACTTGATGATCTGATTTTCAGATAACTCAGTTATAGATAGTCTCTTTCTCTTGTGTTTGAATAGTAGAGAGTATACAACTTTCTCAACATTGTGTCTATTTGAAGATTTGCAAGTGATTTAATCAGAATTACTGATGATTCATGCACAAATAAATATGTCTTGTAAATTTTATATTTAATATGAGCTATAGAGTTAAATATAAAATTTACAAGAAGTGGAGAATCTGGTTAATTGACTGATTTCCTTTCCTCATAATTTTACTATTAGAACAATGCCACGTGTATACTTAAATAAGAAATATAATAATTAGCTCACTCTTCACAAAGTAGCTTTTTAACAAGCTCGTCCTTATTCTTGAAGCAACCAAGTGAAGACATACTCTTGAACACATCAATATCAATATCTTCTCTGCATGTTATGCCAGTAGGCTACAAGAATATATTGTAAACCAGAGCACATCTGATAGCTGTAATAAACAAAAAATTGTATAATCTATACATACCAGGATTACATCCATCATAGATGGCTCCGTCTCTAACACCAGAGAATCACTGCTGAGAATAAATACCAATATATATATAGCAATATCATACGAATATACAGCTACAAGATAGTATAATAGTGAATTGATTCAATGTAGTTTAATTAGGAAATATAAAGATACTTACTATGTGTTTTGCACCCAAGGATGTTGCTTTATTTGTTGAATCTAAAATATAAAATGTAAATAGAATATTTAAGGAGGAACATATTTTTCCTACTTAAACACTAACCGATAATCTTGCATCAGGATCAGACTGTACCATCCCTCGGATGAGATCTTGGGCTAGTTGTGGGACAAATCGAGGAACCATGAAAATACCTTTCTTAACCTTTTCAAGAAGTACTTTAAGGTTATCATGATCAAAAGGTAGAGAGCCCTACAAAAGAATGCATATATATATATAATCTGTATGTGAGAATGACCTCATACTAACTTACAACTAATAAAGCATAGAGAATAACTCCACAGCTCCAAACGTCTGCTTTTCTCCCATCGTACTTTTCTCCCTAAAATGAGTAAATTTAACAATAATATAATCTAAGTATATATAAGAGGACTATAAATACAGTCAACATTCGGGAACTCGAACCCTCAAGGGAAATCAAAATCTGTTCTAAATTGCGAATGTTCGAGTTAACGGGCATTCGAGATAGCAGGTGATGACTGTATAATAAAGGTTAAAGGTAAATATGGTCACACTAATCAGTATCACTCAACAGTTAATTCTCACCCTTATGACTTCAGGACAGGCATAATGTGGAGATCTAAATGAGAGAAAGAATTAATAAATATTTAATAATGAATACACCCACAACTGTACAAGTATGAGTATACTTTAATAATATATTCTAGCTTTATTTATTAATTAAGCCATTGAGACAATACAGAATACAATTTATTACATAAGTATTAATCCATGGTGTGAATAACTAGATAATGTGTAGGTAAATTATTCGATGAGAAATATCTTACCCACAACTCGTCTCTAAGAAATTCTCTACTTGTAAGGAGGCCATCCCGAAATCTGCTATCTTAATATCATGTTTATCATCTAAGAGGAGATTCTCTGGTTTTAAATCTCTATGACTAGAAACGAGGAAATAATAAATTATTGATAGATAATTAGATACATATATGGTTATATACTAAACAATGAATACCAATATTATGGGCCATGAAACCATTTCTATCTTCTATAATTATACCTCTTCATTTACCAAAATTTCAGTGAACCCGCCATATAAGTCATGGCCCCCCAGTCTGATAACACATTACAAGAGTTAACTAAAATACACAGTACTTACCAAACAGAGTGTGCGTGACAGAAATCCATTGCAGATATTATTTGTCTAAAAAATTTCCTTCCCTAGACAAAGAATATTTATTAGGTTACAATCACGGGCTTCTAGGAGTCCGTGTTACAATATATACAGTAAGACCTCTGAAATCCGGGCAGTCTCGTCCTGAGGTGTCCGGATATCAGAAATCTATCGGAGATCCATTTAGCATATAATATAATATATCGTGATTATATGAATTGGAGAATCTACATGTTTTAACGGTTTATGGTTGCTAAGAAACGTATTATACATGAAATAAAACTGAAGACAACTCTATACTCTATTATAAGGGAAATTAGCTGAAAATATTCAAATAAATTTGGAAATTTTGGAAAAGAGGTTAGAGTCTATAACATAAATTTCTAGGGACTAGTTACCTCATTCTCAGATAGTTTTCCTTTCTTAACAAGATAGTCAAACAGTTCTCCCCCAGATACGTATTCTAATACTAAATATCTACATAATTGGCAATAATTGTAAGAGTGGATTGATAGAACATTTGCAATATTTATATCGAGAACTTACAAATGTTTCTTGTTCTCATATACATCAAATAGTCGCAGTACATGAGGATGTTCAATCAATTTCATTATGGCAATTTCTCTCTCAACCTAAATGTAGGAGATCAATTCAATAAGTAATTGATAACAGTAGTAATTTGAATATCTGGACAATTTCTAATATCTCATCCCATAAATTAAACAGTAGGACCTGAGAATTAAGACAACTTTAGGAATGAAAATCGCCATAATTTCGGATTGGTTGATCGTTGATATCCCAAGTCCCGACGTTAAAAAATCAAAAACACCTAGCATGTCAATTATTAACTAATACACGTAAGTAATATCAGAAAAAGCTACACTTTGATCTGGGTATCTTCAATCAATTAATTCACCTCCCATTTCTCCATTCTCAGAAGTATTATACAATTACTCAGATAAGTGATATAATATTTAGCCTACTGTAATCAAGATATTAATATAAATCTAGCTAATATCTATTGCGTAATAATTAAAGTAGAAGAAGAAACTAAGATTTTATTCAAAGTTTGCATAATAAGTTTTCAAGCATCCTAAAAATTAAATTTGATTACAATTAAATCTTTCAGTGAAACACATATTAACCTATTCAGTTAAAGATATAATAGATGATGTGTGTGTAATAGCTTGCAATAAAACAATACATAATGATCAACAAAATTTGAGATTCACCAAGTACTTACTACATATTACTGGACTTAAACTTTGCAATGAATTCAAATAAATACAATTCCATATTATGTGGCGTTGGATGGTTCAGATAACAAGTTCTTATCTGATTACGTTATAATAGACACAGACTTGTCCACAAGGAAGCCGTCACAAATTGGACCAAATTAGGGTAAATAACTTGGTATATGACTCATAAGCCAATTTAAATTATACAAGGAAATAGAAAATGTTTACAATTTACAAAAATTAACACTAAAGTTAATAAACGAACCAAGCAAAATATAACCATGGATACAAATGAATTAAAAGTGTAACTATATCTTAGTTGCAATGAGATCTGAGAACTCAACCAAAACATAATTATTTGTGCTTACAAATTAGTCACTGAACGCTTTTGATAATTTTCACATTACCCAATTTCAGTAATGATCAGCTGATAACAATTAGATCATGAAATAATGTTTGTAGATATTTTCTACCTCAAAATTAAGTCAGTAACCAAAGTACGAGAGAATTTACCAAAAATTTAATATTAACAAAGAATAAGGATTGTCTATCAGCTGACTAAATTCGTAAGTATCACACATCAAATTAATACATTGATATATTAAAGTGTTGTGTTTCCATAAAAGAGATCAAAAGATCAATCTAACCACTAATATATTTAATGAGAAATGGAAGATGCTGGAGAGGGAGTAAAAAGGTTTAAGGTTATAGGAATATATGTGTTCAATGGGAAGTCTTCGGTGAATTTTTATGATTTAGTGAAATAAGTTCAGTACACAGATACTGGGCAGATGTTCTGAATAATAGAAGTTGATAAGCAGGCAGTTACCTTATTATCTTACAACTCAAATTATCTAGAATTGCTCACAACGACGTAATTACTTTATAACTTGATGATTTGATTGAAGGATTGTCTAAAACAGGTGTTTGATACAACCACCCAGTTTATCTATTTATCTATTTAATCATTGCTAAAACCTCAAAAACTCCCTTATACGAATACCCGATATAGGTCAGATTTACAATTCAATAACAATGTAATAATGGACTAGTACTCCCCTATTCCACTCATTTTTCAATATCTTAATATCAAACTGTTGTTACCATAATATCAAATGCTCCCAATAGTAAGTCTATTGAAGTTGTACTTTAAAAGAAATTCTACATCGAATAAACTCTCTGTAACAAACACAACTTGTGGCTATTGGTTACAACCTACGACTACTGCCATTCATTACAACATTTGTCACTATTGATATACTAAATAATATTTCACAAAGGTGACAAAACCAATTACATAATACTTCACAAAGGATATATCTTATTTGGTCTGCGAACAATAGAGCTAACAAAGCAAGAAGCATTACAAAATAGTCAGGTTAAATGCTGGATAGTAAGTCATACATCAATAGTCAAAGGAATAACCAAATAAGGAATAAATAACCTATTTCCCTTGGTATAATCGAATAATAAGTGTTGACTAGAGTGTAGGGTGCTTCAACTTAAAATTGATTCAATTTTGTTGGAACAATAGAGCAACATGGGAATACAAGTTAAAGAATAAATAGTACATAAATATAGTCACCTTTAACAATATGTTCTGACTCAGTTTTTCTCTGTTCACGATTTTAATTGCTACTCGGTTCCTGCTAGCTATGTGTGTGCCGATCTTTACAAGACCTAGATTAATAAGTATCACTAATGGGTTAACCGGGATCTCGGTAGTAAATTAACAAATATCTAATAATTAATTCAAATTGAATTCTAATACAGTCGACTGCACTTAATCGGCACAGTTTCGAAGAATTGATGTAGCATAATGGATAAACAGAATGTTTTAGTTAATCAAGAACTCCATGTATTTGTACAAACTGTCAGAACCCACGTGTCACAATTTATCAGAGCGACCTTTTAACAGCTATATTAACAGGTTATACTGGAATCAAAGGTTTGATGAAACGTAAAATATACTAGCGTACATCTACAGTCAATGTGACAAGCCAATCAGAACTAATTTACATCATATTGGTACGAATTAATGCTCTGAGAGAATAGTGTGGGATACCCCCAATGTAATGGCTTAACTCTAATCAGCTTTCCATTGAGTAAAGAGCTAACAAATCCAATATCATAATCATAGCTTATTTTAGGAAACTCGAAAGCTATATAAGATATCAGCAAATTCCAACACCTGCCAAACATACAATTAATTTTGGATGAATTTTCTAATCATATAAGGGGAAATAAGTATATTGCAATTAATGAACGTGTTAAGACAATAGAATGAAGATATCGAATTGCAATGAATTGAGATTTGAGAGGATGCAATGGATTACAAATACAATAAAGCAATTTCCAATAGTTCATTCAATTATTAGTTAGACATCACCAAACATCGGCTGTTTCAGCCTGCGAAATTGTACTATAAAATTTAAGGGACTAGGAGAAAGGTTTTTCTGAGAATTATATGACAAATGATTATTTACCTTGTGTATATGTTTATTAGAAAATCTAGCCGACAAAAAGCTATTAGTTATATGCTAACAATATATCTAATAGAGTATAATGTATACGCAGGATGTGTTATTTACTAATATAAATATATGTGAAATAATTCTCTTTCATATATATTTCACAAGTATACGAGGTATACCTATATTGTACTATACTACGTGGTACAAGTAATGTCTTGTAATAACCGAAAAGCGCTTAATGTCGATAATCATCACAAATTCAGGAGAAAGAATTGAAAATTTGAAATGGTTACATTTGGAGCGCACAGCAATGAAATGCAGAAATTAGCTCAAACATAGGGAAGGACTCTCAAATAAAACTTTTTAAATTATAAATAGATAAAATAAAGGGATCTCGCGAAATACCGCTTATAACGTAACAAACCGCGGTGGGCGAGCACTTCGTTATAACGAGAGTTCACTCTATAGAAAATTTCGGCTTAACCACAGGCTAAACTACGGAAATTTTATACGCGTAAGCGGTGTATGGATAGGATATAATCCAAAAGATCCTCAATTTTCACGTTCCTGAATATTTTGTGCGCAAAATAAACATTACTGCATAGATGGTACATTGAATAGGAAAGAGAGACCGAATTACGATTCAGCATATGAAATAAAATTGGTGTATTAACTATTACAATAGGTTTATTTGAAGTTTCTTGAACGGGGAGATTATATTCAAATGATAATAAGGAGATTTTATTGAGTAAGAGATAAGTAGAGATTCGTATCAAATGAAATTACCAGTTTGTCCTTTTCCGAGTGTCTTGCCCAGGACATATGGTCCTACCATTCTAGTCCCGCAGTCCTCGAGTAGGTTAGGAGCTGAAACAGAACCACCGGAGTTTGAAGTCATTCTAGCTGAGTGAGATAAATAATTTTATGTGAGAGAATAGAAGGCGCGTTTCAATTAATCACACGCTAAATAGGATAAAATGCGAAATAATCAGATACGAAACGTATTTGTTTATATATAATAGAATTTGTACGAATAAGCCGAATAATCTGACTGGTTTATTCGAAGAGCTGACAACTGCAAACATTTGTGAAGATACTACAATACTTATGTGCATGCAAAGGATTGGGATAAAGAGTCCCGATTAATCGGGTTTCATTTCAAAAGAATTAAGATAAGTTGAATTGATAGCAATTATGTATTATAGACTCTAGAAATAATCAGAAACAAAATTACTATGTTTATTGGAAAAAAGATTATATAAATATATTTCTGTGAGGTTTTTGTCTGAGCTCAAATAAATACTACAATTTATATAATATTGAGTACTGTGGATAGAAAATTGGCAAAACATTGAGTCAATTCCAGCATTTATATTGACATTCATTAGCAAACATATAGTAATTTGTATAATTAAAGGGATATTTGGTGAAGAGGATCTTTCATAAGAATATATTTAAAAGGTGTCAAAATGTGATAAATCACCCGAAAGGTGTGAATAATTCACTTTAGGATATTCATACCATTAGTGCAAATCTCTGGTATGAATTTTGTGTATCTAAAATGCAATATAAATCGGACTGTTATAATTCACACGGCCGTACGGATGGACGTCACACATCGACCATGCTATTAGGGCATCTCCCTATAGGACAGTGATTCTCACCCGCAACCCCAGGTTGAGAACCACTACTATAGGAGATGCACTAAATAACTGTTTTATACTCCATTTACACAAATATATTTATTCAAACTTAATAAACATTTAGGCACGCCGTGTAAATCACCCTGGCAACGCCCAAGAATGTATCTATCATCCATGTTCTATTTTGGGTTCAAATTAGTAAAATCTACAAAATTTAATTAAGTATCAAAACCATAAATGAGTTAAATTAAAAAATCGTTAAATTTCGAAATAAGTAAGATTATAAATCAGTCATCATTATTATTCAATCCATCTGGCGGAGGTGGTGTAGAATTAGAGTCATACAATCGGTAACTAGGGTGTAGAGCGAGGTATGGTGTCACTATCATCTTTGAATCGTGTCTCTTAGGAGTAGTACTCGTAGTTTGTCTAACAAACTGTTTCTTCCTTGATTCTCTAATATAGTGTAACTTGTGTAGAAACAGCCTTGTGCTGTCAGGAATATCCTTACCATCTAGCTGTCTGAGAGAGCTATGTGTTATTGTATTCTCTCGGTAATGAATCCGTTTACACACAGGATTATTCCGTAAATCTAAATTACATAACATTAACATACGATTCACAAAATTAACAAGTTCCACTAAATCAAATAGTATGTTATTAGTGCAGAATAGAGTATCCAAGTTATTTAACACTGTCAATTCCTGAAGAGTATCAATATGATTATTGCTGATATTCAGGATTAGGAGGGAGGGAGAAATAGCACGAAGGGATAAGGGGTCAAATAGTAGCTTCTCTCCAGGGTCCAATTTCTGACTTTCTATGTGCAGTTCTTTCAAACATTTCAGGTTTTCCATCCCTTCCAATACAGTGATCAGGTTACCACCTAGATACAGTTTGGTTAAATTGTTCAGAGATAAAAGTCCTTCCAATTTTGAAATAAAGTTATTTTGCAAATACAGATGAGTGAGTCCATGAGCAAATTCCAAATTGTGTATTTCTCGTATGGAATTGTCGTAGAGATAGAGTACAGATAGTCGTGTA
This sequence comes from Oopsacas minuta, assembly GCA_024704765.1. Classification (NCBI taxonomy): domain Eukaryota; kingdom Metazoa; phylum Porifera; class Hexactinellida; order Lyssacinosida; family Leucopsacidae; genus Oopsacas; species Oopsacas minuta. The sequence goes on along the minus strand of JAKMXF010000044.1, from coordinate 454,622 downwards.
CACACTTCTATTCCTACTAGATTAGACAAATTGTGTTCTGATAGAAAGAGATGTGTTACTCGTCTCAAGTACTCAGAGGCCATCTCTCCTCTCTTACGATTCCAACGGTTGGTACGTTGTGCGAGGAATTCTGGAGTTAACCGAGAAGCCATTAAATTGAAAAATATTATACTAATCAAGATAAATAATCCTAAACCTCAATAAAATATCCTGTCTACAGGCTAGGTTACTAGGAGGAACATAACCTGAACTATTAAAAGGCTATTTAGTTTCATAGATGAAGGCATGTATTCAAAAAAATTCTAAACACAAGTCAAATTCAACAGGAGTGGCGGCTGACTAGACTCCATGCCTCAATTTGTACCAGATGCTACTAGCATTTCCTCTTTGGGGTTACTCTGGGGACACAGGATGTATTATAGGTGTTGCTAACAACCCTAATAATACAGAAATTGCTAGCATTCCAAGTAATCCAGGGATTGCTACTGGGATTATTGACAATATCCTTTTGGGATTGCCTGCAACCCTCTAGCTATACCTATATATGTAACTGCCCATGATTTAACTGAGGGGCCCCCACATAACAGGGATCGCAGGTCCCCTTAAGAACAAGAGTAACTTTGTTACAATACTGATAGCATAAATAATGAATAACACTAACACTAGCAAAATATACTAAGTTGTGCATGCACAAAAGTTTATAAATCCTATGAGCACACACAAGTACTATTGTTATTTATTTCGGCACCTTTTTATCTACTACTCTCCAGGTAATGTCACCTTTACGCATCGAATCATTGAATAGGATAAGTGGTTTTCCTACGGGTTTGTTACCCTTTAAGCCCAATCCATATGAGATAGCGCCATCTTCTGGTTTAGGAGCATTAATTCCATTTTTGGTGAAATATTCAGAAAGTAGTCCTAACTTCACAGTATTGAACTCAATGATTCTATTAGCCTCTGACTTGTTTGTCAAATATTTACCAACGTACTTATGATTATTAGCTATCCCTCCATATGCAGCTTCATTAGGGAACTGGTTGCTTTGAACCATTTCTGTATAAGTACTTTGTTCAATTGCGCGGTACCAGAATAACGTGTTCGTAGACGGAGTTGGGTTATCCTCCTGGCCGATATTATCTACTCCATAGAACTTCCAATCTTTGTTTTCACGTTTAAATTTCAAATCTTTCTCATGGTCATCATTGGCTTCTGCCATTTGACAGCTACTAGACTATACCAAAAGTTTAATATACAATTATGAAAACAAATCTGAATTTGACAATAAAATAAATGCCGTATTTAGTCCAGGCCCGTAGCCAGAGAGTAGGATGGGGCTGACTCTCCATGCCGGGTAAAACCAAATTCAATAGTTGGGCCAACAAGATTCGATTATCTACGCAGGGGAAGATATATAAATTTCTGGTAAAGGCGGGGGAACATACCGAGTGTCTATAGAGGAAATCTGGGAAACTTGTCCCGACAATAAATATATTTTATCAGTGTAATAGGCAGGCCCGACGGAAGCTCGCGAGAGGTGGGGCGGCCTTGAATTGTGATGATCGCAAAGTAAATAAAGTTCATTTGAAGGGATCGAGAACCCCTCACATATGCATTACGATTATGAAATGGAGTCTTAAAGTTTGAGAACAATTCCCGAGGTATTAAAAAGTACCTAGCGCATGCGCTGCTAGTACCCATTGTAGCTAACTTTCCTCTCCACGTAAAAACGACCCCAATACTCTCTCCCGTGATGGAACGGAATTGCTTTAGAGTCGAAGAAAGCTTCTCCCGAGCATTCGCATTAGTCATTCTAGGCATGGCTATTTCAGAAAAAAGTAGAACAATTCAGATAAAACTTGGGTACTCAAAGAAGTGGAATTATATAAATGATGCACAAATATTTGAATAAAATGCAAAATGGTCCCGCACTTAAATAATTATATGACCCGGAAGCCTAATTACATATCTACACGTGTCAGTAATTCACTTTAGTTTCATCTGCCTATAGTATGCTAGTAGCGCATGCGCCAAGTACTAGCGGCGCATGCGCTAGGTACTAGCAGCGCATGCGCTAGGTACTATTTAATATATGCAATTCCCCTAAAGATTACATTTGTTCTCAATGCAAATCGAAGTTGGAGATACATAACTATAAACCCAAAACAATATCACTAACAAATATAGTAACTATACTATTAATATCACAACAAATTACTGATAAATCTTAGGATATAGGCAATAAGTGGTGAGAGGACGAGATCCTGCGGCGATATGCATCCCATTCGAGAATAAATCTTGCTGTAATAACCCCTGAAAATCAGCCAATTACATAACAGGATAAGTTGCAGTATTGTATCTTGTAAATACAAAAAGGGAACTTATCCTCGTCTTCTTGATATAGTGGCTACTGATAATATTGTACTAGGCAGATCCTCCTACTAACAGAGCAATAGCTACGTATTTATTATTTAGTAACCCATGGATTATCCATAGTGAAAAATCTTAGTGTTTTTACTTTCACGATTCTCCAGAGTTAATGAAATTTATATTAGTACTAGGATAAGACATACCCAGACTTACCAACCCTTCGTTGATAATTCCCTGGATTGAAATCTTAAAATCCCTGGATCATTTTACTCCTCACTTATAAACCAGTTTGGAAGTCACCATTATGGAGTTGTTCGGAGATAATTCGTATAGATTATTATATAACTCAACAAGAACCCGTACGTCTAAGAAGGAGCTTGTAACTCCCTAACTAAAGATCCAGGGAAATCTCTGGATCTTTTTTTAGGTTATATATAATCTAGTTCTGAAGAATAACTTATTGATTGTTATGTAACACTTATAGTTATTGACATCGTAGTTGAAAATTCACAATTTACCCGACCAATACAAACTTTCGAATCCCTGGATCCCTGGAGCGTTGGCAAGTCTGCATACCCCTCAGGAACGAAAAATTACTAGGTACTAAAGGAAGTACGCCTTACCCGAATATTCTTCATATACAATTAAAATAAAATAATTTATACTCAGTTTTGGAGAAAAGTACTAACCGAGAGTACGTCTTAAGCCGAGCATATACTAACTGAGTTCTAAGGTATTCCTCAAAAAATAGATTCTAAGAAAACACATCAAGGTAATAACTATATTTCTGAAAAATAGAAAATATCCAAGAAATACATGTTGATGTGAAGTCCTACCTAGAGTCTGTATTTTCTTGATAGATTTTTCAAACAAAATAATTAAAACTAAAAATAAGCAACTTGCATTTTTGAGACTCTATCTTCTAAATAGTCGCTACATTAATTACCCTCAACATAAGTTGAATTAACTAATTAATCAGAACCAGCAAAGCAAAAGGTCAGAGAAATGTAAGAGATGTGCAAATATCCAAATTATTGCATCTGTACAAAAATTTGGGTTTATGGTTGGTGAATTATTCGATTGAGAAGAAAGTAGTATAAATATATCAGCAAATTGTAACTAAATAAAAATCGGAATGATAGAACATTACAACAAATAGGATGGCATCTTCAAAAAAGTCTAGTGTTAATGGATTGAATATTCCACAGTTATCAGAACTAATCAAACTAAGCCCTAAGTTACTCAACTACAAAATGACTGCTCTGAAGCTAACTGAGGAGCAAAAATGCGCTGTGAAACGCAAACGTAGACTAGAAAAAGCCAGGCTCTACGAAAAGAAAAAAAGATGTAACATAGACTTCGAGATCAACATGCTAGAAGCAGAGAGGAACGCATTACTAGCTGTGCTAGATGATCTACATGAAGATGTTGCTCAGTTAAAGAAAGAAAAGAAATCTATTACTAACACAGAGGTAGAAATAAACCAAGAGGAAGTTCAGTGCAATCAACAACAAGCATTCAATAATAGCTTTATTTCGAATGTGATTGAAAACCAACAACAATACTCTTTGTTAGAGAGCCAACATGAATGGTACCCATACTCTGCATACCCTAAGAACCATTACTATAACTAACGAGCCAAACCCACACACAAGTAATATAGTAGCATATAATAAGCTTGATAATATGAATGCAGCAAAGCAAGTTATGATATTTAGTATATCATTATTGCTTGGAACTAGAGCTAACTAAAGCGTTCATTCTTCATCACATTGCAGTAACACCCACCCAATCATAAGCTATAAATATACCAAGTAAATATTGCCTTTAACAAGAATGATAAACTATGCATTTAGTCTATTCTAGATTAGATACACATTGAGTGGTTGAGAGCACTTAGAGCACTTTTTACAAGGTTGTAGTATCCAACGAATTATCTAGCATCAGTACAATGTTTTCGGAGTGAAATTTAATGGTCAGTGTTAGCGTCGCAACCAACGCATGTACGCCACCACAAGTTAAAATTTCCACAGAAGCTGCCGTCCACCTGGCATCAATATACAATGCTTTGCGTTTCTTATATTTAAATTTGCACTTCATAGATAGTTAGATACTAATGTCCAGTAGCAGTGGACAGACTGGTAGTACAGCTCGTGGTCCATTTTCTACCCAATAATTATGCTCTGATTAGTCATTGTAGCTTGGATAATATAATTTTGAGTCATAACTGCCAACCGTCCAGGAGGGAGATAAAATTGAAAAAGCATGAGAATAGAGCATCCGTTAACTGCACCCATGTTAATTTTACAGAACCCATTAATCCTATGCCAAATTCTAATTCTAATTTCCATTAAAGTTCTCTACTCTTACAATATCGGCTGAATGTATATGAAATTATGAATTGCAAGAATTAGAAAAATATTTAGTAATGGTGAAGTAAAATGATAACTCGATTAGGTTATCAAAATGTATAAATAAGCAATGTAGACACACTTGCAGGTCATCACGTAGACAACTGAGCTGTCTAGCTTATGGTGTAAATAATGCATAAATGAAAATAAATAGTATAATTATCCATAAACAGTAGCCAGTAACCAAATTAAACCCACTCCCACCCTACACACTAAACAATAAAATAATCTCTTTTACTAATTCGATATCGAATCATGAAGTGACCAGAATACAAGAATAAGAATAATAGCACACAGCCTAATAATAAGAGGTATTAGGGAATGATAAAGATAATCGCCATGCTCAATTCAACTTGAATGTTCCGTAAATAGTTAAGAAATACTAAAATTGGAGTACAAAGAATATCTGTTCGTGCGACAGCTAAAAAGCTAACAGGTAGATTAAAATTGTATACACAAGGTATGATATAGCAGCGATAAAACTAGATTGATAAGATAAAATCGGGGAATGAGGAGATGAAGTAGCTGGAAGCGTAAATGATAGAACAAGCCTAAAATATTAGAGACAGACAGAGTATCATACTCGAGAAGAAGTGAAGATAAGTTGCAAAAGGAAACGCCCAAATATGATTCCAGGAAATAAATTTTGTTAGATTGGATTAATCAATCTAATGAACGAGGAGAGTAGGGGTCCGGGGTGTGATAGGGGACCCGGATGTGACCGGTATCCTCTTAACACCAGAAGGCCATGTGAAACTGGAATATGTTGTGGATTCATTGTTAGGCGGTACCACACAACCTTTACCTAGATTATTGTCAGAGAAAGTGAATGGGAAATGATCACTAGGTGTATTGCTTCTTATGGTTAAATTACCGAAAGGAAATGCAGTGTGTTCACAAGATCGGAGTTTTCTTGATGTATCTGGAAAGTTAAATTGTTTATCTTTAGTTTGGTAGCTAGCAGAGTTACATTGAGGCTGTGGTAGTTCAGGCTCAATGAATGAGAAAGATTTAAGAGCAGAGGAGTTTGTGTTAATAGAAGGAGTAGTTAATATTTCGTGATGTGGAACTCTAGCGGGGGTTGATGTCTCCATGACATTGGTACCTTTATTAAGTTCATCAATTAACTTGTTAGAGCTATTGTAGAATTTAGGTGGGAACCCTGAGATAGGACTCATCATAGAAGAAATGAAACGTTGATAATCGTTTCTCATTCTGGGAGAGATTAGTTGTTCTGTATATGTGAAGTGAGACAGTGCATGGTATACGAATAAGTACTGATCAAATGTCTGAATCATAGTACCTCTAAATGGGAGAATGAATATATAAAATGGTTTCTAAAATTAAATGATAATTAAACAAGAATGAATACTTACCTCTCACGTCTCATTGAACATAGAGTTCCTAATATATCGACAGAGGAAGATTTCTATCAGATAGAAAAAGACTATAAATATTATGTACTTGATAAAATACAAAGCCATTCTTTGGAATTCAAGAATTAACTATCTCATAACTTACAATTAATTGTTCTTGTCCTATATCAATTGCAATGTAGCAGCCTGTTCTCCCAACACCGGCACTAAATTAATACAATATGTAATTATCGAATAATCAAGAAATATACCTGTAGAGACTTATTGAACATACCTGCAATGTATAATGATAGGAGAATTAACGCTATTAATATTGATACTATTAACTTCTCTAATAAGTTTGAGAATAGGATCTGGTGAGGAAGGCACACCGTGATCAGGCCAAGTAGTGTATCTGTAGTGAGTGACTAGTTTGTACTCCATACTCTATATTGAATTAAGTGCAGTAATTCATTAGTATGAATTTGTGGATACTCAAGGGTTCGAAATAATGTTACAAGTATTAGAGTGTTCATATAAAAGAAAATACAAATCCTATGGGAATGTCAGAATGGGAACTCAGACTCTGTTAATAATAAGTACATCGGGGTTCACAACAATTTTCCGACTCTAGTTGTATACTGAATAAATTAATCACCTGTGTTAGAGATACTTTGAAATACGTTTTGACATAATCAAGCTCTCTTGACTGAGAAATAAAAGTAACCTTCGTTCGTCCGTAACATTCACTTTCTCCATTCTGAGGCCAATATTTGTAGCAACGAGACTAAAAACGAATAAAAATGAAATTGATTATACATTCAGATTATCAGACGGTAAATAAAATATCAAATATTGTATATTACTAACCTGATCAGTTTCTTCAATTGTAGTTATCATAACAATAATAGAAGAATTCTTCTCTATTACCATACGCCAGAAGTCATCAGCTGTGTGCTTCAAAGGGCCTATCAATCAACATATAAACATATTAGAATTAAACTCTCGTTATATTAAACAACTAATAACCTAATATTCCAACAAATACAATATACGATTGTACGTACGTATAACATATCATACTCTGCTTACATCCAAATAAAAACTGGCCGCAGCAACTTCGACATAATCAGGGTTGAATACAATTCGTGTGTATATTTGAATTGTGAATGATGCAATGAATTAAGAACAAGTGTAAAATCTAGCGACAAATTTTATATACAGCAGATATTTACAAAATTCCGCTTCGGACACACAGGAACACATTAAAGGCAGTAAATATACTCCATGTAGAGTTGCAAGAATATAACACGCAATAATCTATCCTTACCTTGTGCAGCAATATATGATTTATTCTTATCCAAGCTGCAAATGTGATTAGCATTGATATAACCAGTAATGACGTCAGAGTTTGTTTCTCGTAGAATTACTCGAGAACATCGGTCTACGAAATAGTGATAACACAATGTAAGCAACGAAATGTATTAAAGTAGTAAACTATTTTCTTAGAAACATGAATATATTGGAACAGATTATGATATTAAAGGAAAACTCACTTGGTAAAATGTCAGGATATCTGTTTTTGTGGCCAGTACCAGGGATTGCCACTTTATCTTTGTTCATAGGAACACTCTAGATTAGATTAAATCATAAAATATCTCAAGATATGGAATAAAGAGCTCTGTTCATAACTCTGTGACATATAATTTTAGCAAATTTCAGAATTTATCGATACATAATGCCATCACAGGAACTAAATATCTTGCCAAAAACATTCATGAATATTAGGAATATCTTGCTAAAAAAGTAATATGCTCCATATGATGGAACTCCTATTTATTCGTGTATTTCTGACCATTAAATGTAGTAATTGTCACTTCCAAACACTTCCAGTTAAAAGTAACTAGTTGTGTCCAGAAATGGTTAGATTTGTGTAAATAGTTCGCTTATCTAAATAACATAAGAATAGAAGGAAAGAAGAAAACTTACAGAATATTCAGTTGATAGATCTTCCTCATTAGTCAGAATCTGTATAAGCTGCTCCGCACTGATTCTTCTACTCAGATTTAAACTAAAGGTAAATTGAGAATAAACAATCTAATGGTTAAAAGGCTTACAAAACAGTGTAGATAGAATTACAGCCAGCTGTTGTACAGCCAAAAATACATTATTAAATTTTTGATAGTTGGAACTAACTGGAAATAAACACTTTTGTTATTACATTTTTAGATTAATATTCAAAATAAATGCTTACAGCTAAGAATGAGATACAATTGTCTATGGGTTTGTAATTATGCCAGCAAAGTAAACAATATTGTAATGATTATCCGTCATAAAAAAGACTTGTGACCAATTGTATTAAACTCATGAGAAATAAAGAACCACGTAAATACACGTACAAGCATGAGCAGGTGGAGTTACTGTCATTTGATACCAAAATAGACAGAAAGTTACTTTCTGAAAACAATGATTGTGTCCTGTTTTAATATTAATTTCAATAATTTAAGAGACATAGGTTACAGGATTGTCACAAATATCCTCAAAAGAAAATTACTTAGTTATCTTTTCGATCAAAGTACAAGAAAGAACCAAAGATATCAGGATAATGTGTACACAGAGTAATCTACAATTCTATATATACAAACATTGCGTATGAGTATACCTACCTTTTTTCATTTGAAGATAAATCGGTTTGGTTTTCGTATGTTAGATCAAGTTTCAATTGTATTCCTCTGCGCAAACCCAGTTGTTGAGAGTTCATATCTTCTGAGCTAAATGAAATTAACTCTATACATTTATTGTAGATTCAATGGTATTTAAAGGTACAATCAAGGAAAGAATGCATTCTTTATGATTTATGGAGAGATAGACAATTGTTTATGAAAGTCTGCGGTCGATTGAAAACGCTTATTAATTCACCACTGAATAAAAAATCTGTTTGAAATACAGCACGTATTAATGGTGATAGATTAATAACTAGTTACGAATTTTAAGATTGGGTAATAAAGAGAATTGCGACATACCACAAACAGAAAATATTTTAATCCTGATAAAGACAAAATTGCTTTTGATTACGCATGGCAAAATCAGATAATATCGCCAAATATGATAATATTTATATTATAGGAGTTAATTAACTGCTTTAAATATCATGTTAGTATTCGAAATAATTTCAGGTTAACTAGTATAGGAATTTCATATTTATTAATTAATTGGTGAATTTGTTGCAATTCTGTAATCATTAAGTCTAAGAATTGTAGCAACAAACCTAACGCAAGCTGATTGAGAACGTTGGTATAAGCACTGAGATAAACTGACAGGGTCATTCTGGACAAGAGAGTCTGCCCGAATAAGTGAGAATGCAGGTATATCCTCCAGTAGATTAGCAGGAGTTATAGGTTCTATGACAGATGACATTTCATGTTCCAACCTGTCAGGAAGATCAAATGTAAACACACTGGATTTATGACTGACAGGAGCAGGGCTTCTAGGGGGACTAAAATCGAAGTGGTTGGATGTTTCATACACGAATGTACTGGTTGCTTCTGTAAAGTGTGAAGTGAAGGAATAACAATTTTCCTCTAGGCGAGATGGAACTGAAGATATTGCGTTATTCTGATAAGCTTCAGTGCTTAAATTTCCTGAATGAATCCGAGCATCTCCATCTATTTCAGAGCTGTTTAGACCGGTACGTTTGTTCGTGTGTTCCATCCCATTTTCAACTGTGAGGATGTTAACCTCTTGACAGGGAATCCCGCGTAAATGTAACTTCCGTTTACGTTGATTTTGCATGATAATACAGATTATAACTGCAACCTATGGGAGGATAGGAGGGTAGCTTTTCAAATATATCGTGAAAAGTAGCGTAATAGAAAATAGAATAAATAGTTTTTGCATTTTATTTATATGTGAAAATATGAAAGGATTGTTGTATAACTGAATAGAGATTCTCATAATAATCACAAATATGTAACACGAGGCAGCCTTGCGTGCACACGATGTAGAGAATTCTATGGCCAAAAATAGGACATAACCTTTGAGAAACCACAACTCCTTCTATAATATAATGAAGCTACGTGTACAATATTTGAATGGCTTTTCTTATTCATATACCGAACTGTTTAGAATCCATGCACGCAGGAATGTGATAAATTCTTCCTTCTATACAAATGAGTCGTTAAGAATTCAAAACAATAAGGGAACTCATATTCGAATTCTATATAATATAAATTTTTGAAATGATCATAGCGGCATATTCTAACTCAGAGACGTAACAGATGTTCATACCAGGGCCATAGCATTGGATTAAAATACCATTAGGGATATGTATTAGCTGAAAAATCCGTTATTAATTAATAAATCACAAGCCAGTATGCAGAGGGGAGTTCGTAAGATTGGAACGAACTCATTCGCACAGGTCTGAGATATATTAAATAGTTAGATTATACCATGAAGTTCGTTAAAATATTATGAATAAGATTGCAGCGTCCTATCCAGGATATGGGATGTGGCTAAGAAATCAAATCAGATTTTGGACTTAACACAGGGTTGGAAACTTGGAATGGTGCGGCTACAAATTTGTTTAATAATTATCCGTCACTCATCGATAGTTCAATAAAGTGTATTACAAGTAGCCCTCGCCGTTCGCGGGGTTACATTCCTGAGAATTGTCGCGAATGACAAAATCGCGAACGGTAAGACGTTAGTTCAATGAGAATAGTGGGGTTACATCCCTAGATTGCAAATGACAGACAACAATAAGTAATGCTAGATATGATCGGAAAGTATAATTAAGCAATAATTATGAGTTAGAAAGAGGTTAACTGAATTCACTGAGTTAAAAAATATTACTCGTGTGAGAATAAGAGGGTAAATTTGCTTATGTTTAATAAGAAGTTTCTGTTTTCACGTGATTAAAATACCACAAAACACATTTTGCCATAGCAATGGATACAAAATATAAAAATTGCAAAATGTTTTACCAAACTGACATAACAAAATCCGCGAATAATCAAGGAAATACATCGCGAACGGTAAAACGAGACACGAAATAATTTCCGCGAATAATCGAAACGCAAACTCACGAACGGCGAGAGCAACCTATACTAACGTACATAATACATTGAATGATAAGGAGGAGGCTGCAAATGACAGAGTTCTTATCACTAATGTGTATCAATGTAACTTTAAAATTCGAATATAATTTTGGAAAACTTCAATTTTTCTATTTTTAAATTGTAACTTGATTTATAGAAATTCAACCACAAAAGTAGTTCAAGAATGTCAGAGAAGATTAGGAATTTGAACTTGAAAAAGCAGTTTTAAAAGTGTGGTTGAGTGTATGATGACTATTCAACTTCAGAAACTAATCAAGGCAAATTGAGCGAACAGTAGTTGGTATCAAACTACACGATCAATCCTTGAAAATGAATGATCTGCTGAGGTAAAATGCCAAACTTGCAATTATATTACCACAAAAAAAACCCAAATTTGTGTGTACAACATGTGGAATGTTCAGATGAAATCAATAAGGTAAATTGGGTTGATTGTGAATATCATATAAGATTCAGACTAAAAGAATTCTATGTATCGTATTTCCGGTTCCAATCCTGGATGCTAGGACCATGATTAGATTTACGATCCAATCATGGGCCTAGTATCCTTTAATAAATCACAATGTTTGAGAATAATTCTTGCTTTTCGAGTATAATTATATGGCATCAGTTATGATAATTAGAATAATTACAATATTGCATATACGTATAATTAGAGAATTAGTATAGTTTCAATTTCTTAGCAATCTGTAAGTTATAAGATATCACGATCCACTTTGAGATCGGGATTATTCTTCAGAACTCAGAAATATCGCGATTTGAGTCGTATAACTCTAGTAACGTGCACTTTCATATTTGTGTTTCCCAAACAAGAAATCTAAAATTTACCAATACAAAACTGATTATTAGGGCTAAATCGATGTGGACTCAGAGGAAATTTGTTTAGACTGTAGAAACAGCCATGCATTTATCTAGCTTGAAAATTTGATGTGGTGAGAGAGATTATCAATTAATATGAGCGTAGATTTAATGATGAATAAAGATACACATCTGCTCATAAAATTAGTAGTCATTGATTTGAATAATATATATTATTCACTAGCTAGAATATGGCAGACATGTCATGTGCTAAAGCTTTGTGCAATAATGATGGCGAGTTTGGACTAGTTACAAGCCACAAGCAGAATATTAACCGAATACTAATGGAGTAGCAAAACAAGCAAATTGTATAAATCAGATCATCCAACGCAGTGCATGAGACAAGTTAACAATATTAACCAGGTGATATTAGCTATTTATTATACAATAATAAGAAAACATGGGACATGTCTAAGTCAAAGCATGTTGAAAATTACTCGCATTATTCAAACTAGAAAACATTCTGTCTGTGAGATGGGGATAAACTGAATATTTGTATGTATGAATTAATCTTTGACGATGCCATTGAAATAGCATTTTAATAGATTGTAAAGAATTGGTAAGCATGATATATTGTATATAATGTACGAACAAATTATTGCATCAAAAGTGTCAAAACTTGTTTCATTTCAGCAAGGATTCCATTGAAGAAATCTTATTAATTTATGACAACAAAATAGATAATATCGAATTTTCAATAATAATATAATATATGGCAAAATAGAGCTATGATATTAGAGCATAAAGACAAATTAGCGAGTAAGTATCTTCATACGCCTATACCTGAATTATAATACGAAACAAACAATAACGATATTCGTGAGGACTGGTCAAACAAGTTCCTCACAAACTCGATAATATATCTAAGACTAACCGTAGTGAGAAATTCATTTGAGTGATCCGACACGGTATATATCTCAGAAACTGAACTTCATTAGTTTAATAGGTTAATGACCAATGAACCTTATGACCATAGAATTATAGAGAGGGTAACAATTAACAAATAATATAAATAATTATCTAGTAACTCACCAAGATAACTGGGATAATGCAGAGGAAAAGAAATACGACAACAACAAAAATCCAGAAGAGAATGTATGTATTGCAATTGTATGTGTAGATGATATCAATGATGTTATTCTAATAACAGATTTAAAAAGATCGTAAATATAATATTTCAAATAATTCTGTAATAATATATTCCAGCTTTCACATAGTATTTATACAAATTGGAATATACACGACTGTGTACAATACAATGTATTTTCATTGCATATTAATATAGCTGATTCATACAGCTAGTTACAGTGGTTATCAAATAGAGGTCATACAAAGCAAGTTTGAATGATTGTAAACTATTCAAAACCTCAAACAACGAAATGGGAAATTCCTAACCCTAGTAACAAACATAAAGATTCAGATTCGTATGCCATATTATCTAGGAACATATATGTGTATAGATAAATGGGATAATTAATTGAGGGATTGAAATTCTAAATTGTACAAATAGAAGAAATTCAAGGAATATCGTAAACAAATCTTGTTCGAGGGGGCGGTCATTTCTTGTTGTCTTGTTTTCAACGCTTTTGTAAGTACAGTGCAACTCAGGGTATCCGAATTATAGTCCAAAAAATTTTCAGTTCGTGATAATTGATAAAAAGAATGAAAATGCTGGAATCTTAACTGGGATATAGATAAATACAAGTTTCGGACAACAGGACAAGTGTCAAGTGAGAATTAATACAGAGTACAGCGTTTTATGTATTCTGAATACCATTTTAAAATGTTTAATACAAGGATGTAACACAGTGGTTCCCAACCTCGGGGTCGCTATTGCAATCCTTAGTCACTTGATAGACTTATGCAACCACAGTATATAAAATTCTAGGAAAATTGAAGGAGGCGTATTGAGCATACCGAGGGTCCATGCACGGGGCCTAGGTCCTATATAAACTCTTTACGCCGCAAGATCCGGCATACCCTCCAACCTTTGTCACATCGATCCCAAATTTTCTCCTAGATTTTGTGTAAAATCTCGGGACTTCTGGAAATGTTTCTTGCTCGCTACGCTCGTTCGCCTAGAAATTCAAATTCTGTCATGATAAATTAATATATTTCCTTACAGATTTTAGTAGTATATGATCTGAATTCTAAACTATTTTGTTCGCTATGAATAACAAAAATACTAACTAGAACGTAGAACTGATCCAATAATGATTAATTATTGTTTTTATGATATTAAAACACAATAGACCTGATCTAAGTGAATTCCCTGGACAGTTAGAGTCAATCCCTCGAGGTCTGGAAAAAGGGCGAGATTTCTGGACGGTTGGAAGGTATGTACTGGACTAATGGGCTTCAATTTGTTGAAGTACAGTTGACACATAATTTCTTCACAAAATTATTGTATGCTCATACAGTGGTGGTCCCAGGGTGAGGCAAACGGGGCATTTTCTCCAGGATTTGACACATCCTCAGACCACCACTGGCCCATTATATAATATGATTTTGCCCCAGATTTTCCCCGGGTATGCAAAATCCTGGAGCGTCCCTGTGCTCATATACATAGACTTCATCATATAATTATTTTTGAAGTGATCGTAATTACATAAAAATCCACATGTTTATGATATGGAATATTAGTTACAGTACAGATTTCCAATCATTGTGGTATTGATCCACAAATATAGAGGCACAGTGCCCCAGAAAACTGTGTCCCAAAAAGGAAGTAAAGAGTCAATAAAAACAAGGGGTCGAATACCCTCAATTCTAAGTATCTGGAGTCACTAGGGTAAAAAGGTTGAGAACCACTGATGTAACATCTAATATTATTAATAATTATATAACACCATTGTGTTTCCAGGCAGTATGCAGGACAAGGACAGGGACAGGGACATCGATGTTGGGTAACTAGGGGCTGGGGTCCCCAACTGGTTGGACTGAAGTGGGCCGGACGTCTATGATGAAGGAGATAGCAATATGTGCTTGTTGTAACAAAATATAAAATGCCATGTAATCATTAACCAAATTGTTGAGTGGACGATGTGAATAATGGATTATATACACCAGCTGAGTAACGAATTGTATTCATCAAAATTAAATGAATGTTTTTCACATTTTCCCAGGATATAATCAATGGTATATACATATCATAAAACATAATTACATGTATGTAATTACGGTTTGAGTATTTAAATTTAATATTTGCATTTATTTGTTGACTAGACAGTATGTAAATGAGATAAAGCTACATTATGTTTGAAGAAAAATTTAACAAAGCAAACATACCCATATATGACCGAATCTATGACGTTAGCCTCAAATAATCAAACAGAAGTTAATAATTAAAATTAACCCTAGAATTTCTAGTATTGTGAGTTTTCTATAATATAGCTAGCAATTTGTATTATGAAATAACGAGATAATCTAATACTGATACAAAGATGCAATTTATAACAAAAGAATAGAATAATGATGAAATATAAATTTTGGTGTACATTGTAGAGATTTCCTATTAGCAAGTCGTATTTTGCAAGAATTTCATAGATATTACACGATCTTCCTTTGAGAAAACTATTTGAATTGCTAAATGTATCCCACGTATGTCCTGGAATAAACTTTTAATAGGCAAACACCACTGTATGTGGTAACCTTTGGAAGAATATTTGTATAAAAACACAAACGTTCTATGAAGAAAATCCCCAAAATCTATAATACTTATCGTATTGCATTAATATGTAAATAACAAACAGCTGATAATATAGACTCACAGTTCTGTTTATATTCTGTATAACAAAACCTTGATTTATTGCTTCAACAGAAATACACTGTTTGAGTTCTGTCACGTCTTTATTACATAATGTTGCGTTAATAGTCGTGTTGAATCGTAAATCTGAACAGTATTGGTAGGACTACAAATATGTAAGATCAAATTTCTAATACATTAGAACTCAGTTAATAGAGTAGACTCGGCTTAATAGATCAACTGGTTATCGGACTAACACCCATATTCCGCTTAACCGGGTCCAAATGGCCTGGTCACGACGTGACCCTATTCAGCGGAGTCTACAATACGTACTTCTTTCAAACCAAACTCATTTTAATACAATATCTATTATGATGAGACATACCCTCGGATAGTACGTACATTTTGTTTCCGAAGGAATACGTCTTATCCAAGTTCTACCGTAATTATCACATAACAGAGGACAAACTGAATAGTTCTACAGGTAAGATTTACCCTCTAATTAAATCGAGTATTCGTAATAATATACAAATTAACCTCAATACTATAATTAGTATGATAAATTCCTTAAAGGGTAGTCATATCGGATATTAAATATGCACCACAAAGTCTATATACGCTACGATAAACCTCTGCTAGACAATACATTGGAAAAGGTATTACTTCGGTTAAGAAATGAAATTATTCAATATATTGCTAAAGTTAGTGGTTTATAACTATTCAGTGCAATGCAAGTATCTATTTCTTATTCGAATCACCAATTAGTGATTGGTGAGATCATTTTAAACAAGCGAATATTTAACCAGCATGACGTGCGTTAGTCCATTTATATTTATAATATTGTGAAGCTCAGGCGACGAATTTGTCAATGCTCAGCTGATTAAAAGCAGCATATTTAACATCCATTCAATCAGGTTAGTTATTAAACCAGTGGTGTACATGTTATGGAATAAATATAATTACACGTTTGCATTGAAATAATAAGCTGAATAATTTACAAGGAAGTATAATTAACGGTTGATAGATAACATGAAAGTTTATTGGAATGTGTTTAGTATTGTAAAAACAAAATACATTCATCATAGCTTTTTCATGAATTGTAAACGCATTTTTCTAAAAATTATATTGAATTTAAAGCTCGTATATTCATTAATATAGCAACTTCGAATAAGTATCAGATTATCAATTATATGACGTCAGACATAGTATAGTCACCAGGCAAAATGTATAGCTTAATTAGTGCTTATTTCGCGTGATGTCATACCCCTCATAAGAATTGAAACTACTGAGATATTCTATTTACAGAGAGGAAATAATTGAAATGTTAGAGCCGGTTGATGAGAAACTTGTTTCAGCTCCACTGCTCGTCATGTCCATCTAAGCATGCGGGCGGGCGACATTATCTCATTATTTTATGAAATTATCAAAGGGTTAGACTTAGGAATCAATATTTTATAACGACGTGAACTCCTGTGGTCGGGTTTCATTTCGTTAAAAGTGGAGGTCGTTCTAACCAGACAAAGGAAGTTTTCACAATTTATACTAAGTACATAGAAGCATTTCCGGGTCATTGGAATACTTCATTATAAGCATCGTAAAATGTTGAATATTCCAACTAACCATATTACTAGATGATACGGTGGGAGTAGGGATCGTTAGTCCACAGCATTGTGATAAAATTAAACTAAAAGGATCAGAGTTTGAACTGCTTTGAGCGAAGGCAAAGGATGATACCTAAAGATAAATACATCAGTTAAAATTCAAAGATAAGGTTAAATCTAAATAGAGGTAATGCTGGATTACCAAATCCCTAAATTAGTAAACATTTAAATACGCATAAGAAGGAACGCAATTGAATGAAATTATATGAAACTGAATTGGTCTTCAATTTGTTCACAACAAATTCATAACCACTAAACGAGAATATCCATAACCATAATCCACTTCATTAACGTAAACAAAAAATGGGAAATTTGAATATACAAATGATGACAATATGAAATATTTCGATCTTTAAGGCCACAGGAAGTGCTGGAAATAACCAAAATGAATTGTTTCAATAAACAACCGAGGATACATGCATTATTAAAAGAGATATTTAGTTAGAAAAATGAAACTTGACTATGACTAGTACAAGCATGACCACAGCTATTGTTCATGGCTGGTGCTTGTGGAATGTTCAGTTACAGATTCTTGACATATTTGGTTATATGTATAAGAAAAAGATTCACATTAGTCATTATATTCAGATATCAGTATCAGATACAGATGTAATTGACAAACTTCACAATGAGAGCAAATTCCTTACAACCTACCCAAAGCGGAACTAGGTTAATTACTAATAAGAACCACTTCTATATTTAGATTAACCCACAAGTTCATGCTATTATTTCAAGTATCAAATTGAGAGATGTATTGGCATGCAGTTCTTCAGTGTAATTCTTTAAGAAATCGTAGATAATTTGCTAAAAATCATTGTCTCTAACCATTATCTATCATGCTCGCCAAGGATATAGATGTCCATAGATATCTACATTATGGTCATATCCTGGATATCAAGTTGTACTTCTATTTCACACAGAGGGCCAGGCCATATAATATTTGGTGACAGTCCTTATACGTATATACTACAGGTAGGGTTTCTAATCCCGGGATTAGTATCACCAGAGTTGTCAAGTCTCACGGATTTGAACACCATCTCACTTTAAAGTTTTGTAGAAATTGAAGTTATCAGTGATTCATAACGAAATACAGACTAATCACCATTATGTTGATGGGTAGAATTCCTGTTAGCCATCCGCTTCGTTTCAAAAACTTGTGAAATTCAATTGATCCTAGGCAAATCTCAAGGATAGATTTTTCCAAAAGTTACAACAATGTATCACTTATCTTTCCTCAATGTATTACAAAAATTGTAAATATTATTATTTACAGAGTTCAGATTGATTGTCTATCTAAGTTTAAACAATAAGATAATATAATATACTAAATAGAGTGCAACTTCTGTGATTTATTCAAATTATTCCTGACAGTGCAGTACTTGTAAAAAAGTATTATAATAAAGTCAAATTCTAAATCACTGGTTTTTGGTAAGTACATAACGCACGATCTGCATCAACTTTTCATAGTTGCAAACAGTGGTTTGTGAACTTTCGATGGCAATAAATCAATAATATCCTTTCAATTTCTATGCCAAATTATTTACAGGTTGTTTCGTATTAAATTCAAACCTGTTTCAGTAGACCTTTGTCCTTTATCCGTATTAGCCCAATGTCCCCTAATTTCCCATTGTCGGAAATGTAGATTGTCATCCGGGATTAATGCACCGGGTTTGGGGATCGGGAATCCCGGGATTAAAAACTCATTCAAGAAAATGAGTTGATAGAGCCCGCGAGTGAGTCTGGTTAATACAGACTCTGGATAAGAAGAACAAAATTTGACCGTCCTTGGTTTTCGTATAACGAGGTTACACAATATAAACAAAACAATCAACTCATGTGTGGATAGTTCCAAAACATTTATGTAATACAATTAGAGCTACGGAAAATGGATAAACCAGAGTAGCATGAGCACAGTGAAAGAAAACCTGTAGCAAGAAGGAGTTTACGGAATCTACGTCTACCCAACAGCCTCAGGTTATAGAAAATCCCTCTATAGTCTATATCCACGGAAATTAAGATTTTAGAGAGATAATTATACGTACGTATCATAGCTATATACCACGTACGTACTTTTAGAAAAGGGAAACAGAGCTTAACTCCTACATAATATGGAAACTCAATGATTTCGAATTTTGGATAACAAGCGAAAGGAATATTTGAGTGAGATACTTTGGATAGAAATTGTCAACAACCTCAAGTACCTATGAATTTCTATTGTTGGATAGCGACAATTTGGTCGTGAAAAAATCATGTACACCATATGAAGAAAATCCCATGTCTCATTTTGTAACGAACAAATTCCAGTCAATGTGGAATTTTGGCCGCCAAAAGAGTAAAACATTTGAAGTTTTCTACTAATGTGAAAATATTGAAAATAGAGAGGCAACCTACCGCAAATAAAAGAGAAACAGTGATCAGTCTGAATACCCCCATTTTTGCTATAGATTAAACAGAAAATAAATAATTGAACAATGAATTACATAATTGGAATATTATCATATAAAATAACAAAATATTACATACAGTAAATATTATAGGTTGGTCTGGAATAAATACAAATTTGGGGTTGTGTAATTATGTATATTAATTAGAGCATCAATAATCAATACAATAATATTCATAATTCAGATAATGCAATTTGTATGGCATTAACAGTTTACATCAATTAACCTCAAATGTAATAATGATATGACAATAATATTTAAGGCAATTCTTGTGGGCGTAATGATTAAAATTGATTATATATTAATTTTAAAAATCTCAAATTTTGACTAGAAAGAACTATTACTAATCATTTATAAATAAACATTACGTTAGCGTGCAAAATATATATCACAGGAATCACACGGCCAAGATGGCAGGTTCGTTCGTAATGTAAAATTTTGGATTTCTAATCTAGCTGGCTTGAAAAACAAAAACATGTAGATCACAAAACTAATTAAATGAAAGTAAATTAATCAAATAATCAAAGGATAAATAATGCTAAGTATAAGATTATTAGTACTGTTGTATGACAGAACAACTACCTTGTATAACCATAACCATGGATATGGTTATACAAAGTAGTTGTTCTGTCATACAACAGTCTATAATAAGGGATATTATTAAGTGGGTAAGTAAGAATAATTATTAACTTCCAGATTATAGATAAAAGGTCACATAATAATCTGCTAAAGTATGAAGTAATTCCGTAGCACAAATTTCCAAGTAATATCTATTGTGTCAGATAGCTTATTGTAAAATTCGAAACTAAGCAAGTAATATTTGTACAAACAAATATAATAAATGTAATTACACAGGCTAAAACAACTAAATGATAATCAATCAAAAGCAAGTAAAATTCGAAAAATAAGTAATCTACAGAAGATCTACATTACATTAATATGTTCGAGTTATTGTCATATAATACAAAATAAATCAATTAGAAATAATAGAATTTCTAATCGCTGCAGCTACTATTACTGGATGAATGCTTTGTAGGTTTCAGGTTGGGAGTGTTTAGTCAAACAAGCATCCATTAATCTATTATAAATGTATCCAGATAATTGAAAAAGTGAGCTAATAGACTGTGGAACTAAATCGGGGCCAGAAATAGGGCTAATCTATAAAATCTCTCTCAACAACACAAAAACGCATTGAAAGACCCTTAGACAGCACTCAGGGGATAAATTTCACACTAATCGAAGCACAAGTTGTGACTAATTAGCAATACATCGAATCATACGTACTACCAGACTTGCGAATTTGTACACCGCAATATAGTCGAAATTCAAATCTTATTATCTGGTATACGTCGTAAATCAATTAATTATAGATAATTGATAAAGCATTGAAGGGGCGGATAGTATAAATTACAAATTTATACTCCTTACACACCAACCCTTTCTAACTATTTCCCTGGATGTATCTCGAAATCCTGCGATTTTCAAAAATTTCAATGGATTTCAAATTTTATATGCAAATAATATGAACATTTCATTATTTTGTCAGAAAATTAGGAGAAATAACAAACAATATTTTCATGGATAATGGATGTCATGTCAAATCCCCGGAAAATTGTCAAGTATGTCCTTTTCAGAAGTTACGTATTAACTGATAACTGTGTTCATATTAACGAGAGTCTATTTAAATATTACATCGTGACAATATCATTCGTAAGATGTCAACAATCTCATAGTTATCTGGATCCTATTTCGCATATATATATATATAGTGTTCTAGTTGAGTTTCCTCCGTCCCAATTTCTTGGTAATCTCGCCATCAAGAGGTGGGGTTCCAAACGGCATAATGACCCGAGGCACATTCTCCAGATTAGCGTCATGAGGAGCTAATGTATTGCTATGTAGGGTAGATAAAGGATGATGGGGAGAGATGGGTCGGAATGGTTGCATATCAAATTGTTGTTGAATTGGGTGGGAATCAGCTGAGTGATCGAACACAAAGTGAAAGTCAGAAGGTTGTCCAGTCATCGCAGCTTGTGATGGAGGGGTGACGTCATCTTCAATGAATATACCCGGTTTGATTGCTTGCCTTTTGAGAGAATCGTTCTGTGATTGCAGTTTATGACAGTGTCTAGTGCGCTCCTGTAATTTATCTGAAACTAAATTGAAATTCTTCTTCAACTCTTCGTTATCTTTCCTCAAACCATTTAGTTGCATTTGGATAACATTTAGTTCGGTCTTTGTATCCACAATTTGCTTCTCATAATACTGCTCCAGATCACAAGCTTTCTCCTTAGCTTGTCTAGCAGAATATTCGTGATACAATTTCTCTTGAGTAGACTGATACATCCAGAGAGCGATAGCACGACTACAGATCTCCATCACTACCTCAGGTCTCTGTCCAGCTAGTGCCATTGACTTATACTCCTCGCTTGGGTGTAGGTCTGCTCGGACAATATTGAACTTGCCGTTCATATCGCTTTTACAAGCCGGACACCGCTTGTTCGCTGATCTGTTGAATTCATGGTTACCGTGTTCGTCACAGAACACGTGGGAACATGAGGTGATCCAGCCGAAGCTCCCAAGCGTTTGACGACATTTAGCAAAGTTACAAACTAAGTCAGACTCCATCGGATACGAATACAGAATTGAAATCAAACTGATATATAAAAGTATTTGATGATAGAACTATCAAATACTGAATGAATTGCAGAACTCAAAGAAGAGAAGATTACTTATGATTAATTAATATGAATCATATTCCCCAAATTATCAAAGAATATAAGAGATTCATAAAATTTATGCAAACGTAATTGCAATATATTATAAAATTACTCACCTAAAGTCTGGAAATAGTCCCAGGGGTGAACTGCAATATCTGAATATTGAAGATAAATATTTCTAAATTTGACAACGAAAAAGCTGAGCCCAATCTAGAAAGGGTCTCTGTACATCGATAAGACAATTCTCTCAAGCAACCTGTATAATAGCAATTATAATAATCAGAGCAATTCTTGAAACAATATTGAAAGAGAGAAAAATATGAGGGGAAATGCTCGATACGAGAAACAACCCTTCTTATAGAAAACCAAGTTGAAACAAGATTCTCTGAAAGCATATAATCTCTCTAATCAAGAAATGATGTAAATTGTATTTCTGTTGTGCAACTAACAATCTCAGAATAGAGCAGCTGCTACTGAGATTCTTGTTGAATATTGAATTGTGGTTTTTAGTTCAATTCACACAGTATTCGACAGGAAATACATCTCTGGAATTAAATTCTATCAAAATCATAGAAACAACGTTTCAATCTGGAATGTTAAGGGTGATGGAAGCAGTTTAATACAAATGGTGGCTTTGTAATTAGCAGTAATGACTAGAAATAATTGATGATTTACACACCATTGATCCGACAAGAACAAATTATAGAAGCAATTCAAATATAGGGAATATATGCATATATGTTTGTATTTTTATTTGTTGATTGTATATCTATTTCAATAAGAGAGAAGTGGTTACAGTGCTGGCAATGCACCCAAAGTTTTGTTTCTTAAAGTGGACGTGGTTTATGGTATTTTTAGAGGATAATCTTGTATGCTGGTAACGGCACCCATATATTTATCCTTCTGGCCAGAAGTGTAGCCACAACGTTAAATATACGCGCACCAAAGAGCGGCGCTAGGGCTAGGTGAGCTCGCCAATTCTGAGGAGCTGAGCCTTAGTTGGCGGCTCCATTTAGGAATTTGGGGGCGGAGCCCGTGTCATATTGGAGGAGCAGATACAAAGAAACTAGAGGAGTTCGTCTGAAGACTGGATGGCCAAAATATCCTTCATTTTATCTATTTAAATCTTAGGTCCATATATAGAATCTATATCTATATTATATCTATTATAGATTACAGACTGGAGACACTTGGAATCTCTAGGCCAAAACTTGCTCCTCGGTTACTCGGTTTTCAATAAATATTGGTAGTACTTATTATTGCTAACATCTGATATTTCGGCCTTAAAATAGTATATTAAGAGTGTATAAGGGTAACCTCTGATGATTTCCGTATCTCGGAGGTTTGCCTGTATTAGATAATTTTAAGAATGGGTATGCCGGTTGCTACTCTGCTTACTACACTCCCCCTTGTAGCGTTACACAAGGTTTGGCTAAGCGGCTTGTATCATCTGAAGTTGCCTGCATATTTCAACAAAGTTGCATGGAAATTCAACATGGCTATGCACATCGCAACATTGTTGCATGCACCAGTTGTAATTGCAGCCTTTAAGTTGATCAAGTGTAGACTATGTTGTTATAATCTGAATTAATCATGCCGTGCGTGGATCATTTCTTTGCTTGGTTATAAATGAAATTCCACCATTTGTTTCACAAGTAACCGGAACTCATTAATTAAATGTAAATAAAGAAACACCTGTAAAATACTTAACACACTGAATTACTATAGTATAAATGAAGCAGCTATTGGTAAGTACAAAAGTATCTAAAACAATATTATGGGTAGAAAAACAAGCAAGATAGCAAGCAGGAGAGCGTTACCCAGGATGAGTGGAGAAGAACTGAGAAGACGATCTATTGGAGGTACATTATTAATAATCACATACTCACTGCTGTCGTAAGCTGGACGTAACACCAACCCTTCATAACTAAAATTCCCAACACTAAAGTTAGCATATATTAACAGTCCAGAAGCTAGTTGTCCTTGAGAAATTAGGACAGTGACGTCATTAGCAACTGTTATGTTACTGCCATATAGCTTTGACATGGCAGCTTGCAAGTCTGTATCGTCTGTCTGGAGAGAAAACCATTGGTTTGTTTCAGGCAGATCTCTCTGACTGGAGAGGAAGGGAATGCCCGGGGATTCTCCGCTGACCTGTTGCTGAGGGTTGGGGAGATCTGCTGCAGCTCCAATCATACAGATCTCACTCTCTATATTGAGTAAATTGATGCCTCGTTCTACCAAAATAACCCCATCTAACCCGAATTTAGTCCCCCAGTTGGTGGCCAATCTCCAGAACTTTATCCCAGGACTACCACTCCCTACTCCCCAGCCTATCAACACGAATGTCTGTACCCCGATAGACAGACCCTGGGGAGACGAGCTGTTGAATATTCTGTCAGGGTTGTCCTGAAAGAAAGTAAGGAATGTGTCATTCACTAGCATTGTTACAGTCATAACACCCTCAGTGAAGAGATTACACATAACTACACTCTCTAAATCAGCATTGGGCATAGCTGGCCAATTTCCGTTATATATCAAACAAGTTGTTACATTTCTAGCTCGATATCTCTCCTGTGAAGAGAAGGCGGGGTTGGAACATCCTGCGGTACAGGTGTCAGTACAAGAAGTACGGTATGGCGTGTCAGGGGGGAGAGCATCACAAGCAGTAGAGTAGTTAAATACATCTGCTAAACAGAAGTTGTCTTCTCGCTTACAACAATCACAATTAGCTTGTGTACTACAATTGCAAGCAGTTAGACATCTTATTTCTGTAACAACTGACTCATCTTTTGTGAATCCAACTCTACACTGGCTAGCAGAACTGACATCAATCACTCCCCCGTAGTACCCATCATAAGGTAGACATCCTGTCCTACAACCTCCAGTACAAGTCAAGTGACCTGGATACTCACTCAGAGAACTGAGTACATCGTATGCAATACCACCCGAACAGCCTGGATACAGGTTAATCGTGGAATTAAAGATAGAAGTTCCTTGGCATAGAAAGTTCTGAGGAGATACAGATACCATCGTACCGTAGAATCTACTCAATCTCTCTGAGAATACGCTAGCAGCTGATATGGCGTGGCTGGATCCACATGCTCCCTGATCAATAATCGGATTGCGAAGAGTAGCAGTATAGTTAGTTGGGAGAGTGGCTAATGATGCGATAGATTTGATATCAGTGAAACTAATGGTAGTATTTACAACTACTGACTCTCTTCTATAACAAGAGAGCTCTGTTACCTTACAGCAATATTCACAATTGTTAGTGTTTGCATCACATTCACAGTATTCAGAACACTTTCTAAAGAAAGAGAGAGAATCTACGTAGAGTAGAGAGTAGCCTGTGTCACAGCTCAATACTGTGCTACTGCTATCGATAGAGAAATAGTTAGATGATGTGTAGTTACACAAGTTTGATATTGGAATGTAGGAACAGCATTCTCTGCAACCACGATAATAGTCACAGTCACAAACAGAAGGAATAGAGCAGAGAGATTGATATTCAGTAGAAAAGTTAGGAGGACAGACCCGTTCTGTTTGAATAGTCAAAATGAGCAATGAGATGGAAATAGCAAGAATTACTTTTCGAACTAGAGACATTATCAATCAAATATAAATAACGAATAAGTTTTCCTTATAAGCATAATTATAGCATAGCAATCTTCTAATATAGATTAGTATGATAAATGGTGCCTATTTCTTTATATCAGATTACACGATATGGCCAGTGAGTTTATTCCTTGCACTGGTGGAGAATACAGCGATAGCTCATTACCTCGAAATTCTCAATGAAGAGCAGAGTAACCTAACCAAGACAATGCGCATGAATTTCGGGAGAAATTCACAAATTTAGCGATAAATCTTTTGATCTAGTTAAGGAGATTGGCAATTTGATTTTGGTATCAGATGACCAATTATTTTTATTGTGTGGGAATATTTATATTTTTCTCATTATGATTTTTCTCTAAATGTCATGTATCCATAGTTATAACCAAGTTAAAATGGCTTTCTATGAACCCTATACAGTTATTGACTATGTTATGGTATAAGGTTAAAGGATGATTAGATGTCTTTCTTTTGGAAGAAATCCTTCTTACGGCTACGTGTCATTTTTTAGTCTTCTTTTTGCCCGTATTTTGGCCGTGATGTAATTCGTTACATTTGATGCAACATAATTAATTATACAACGTTCTAGAGCCACTTTGTATCGTAGTTAATCTTAGATATATTGCTCTTTCTAGGCCATAAGAATAGAATTAGCTACCATGTAAAATACTAAGACCGCCCCTGTTACCCTGCTAGGCATAAGTTGTAGAGTGAACTACATAGTTCACGGTTGTAGTTATGACAATATGCCAATTGAGCGAAATCGACAAGGATACACAAAATGTGTCAGCCGATGATGGTGCTCCATTATCCAGGTGATGCTGTTTAAGTATGAAATTCTATGATTCGATTTGAATAAGCTAGCTGTCCAATTATACATTTTCAAGTTGCACTGGCCATCTGCATCATTCCCAATTAATAGATTTCTCTAATTAATTTACACTCAGGATACCTAAGAATCCTTGAAAGCAGGGTTTATCAAATGAATGCGCGCGGATTTCGGGCAGATCTTAGAATCGGAATTGGTGCGGAATAGTTCACTAACCTCAATTATGATTATACATAATATAATTTGTGTTGTTGTAAGGGATATTGGCGCTTCAAACTTTGTTATCAATGACAAGTGGCACTGCGACCTACTAATTGGGAAACCTTGTGTTAGATAACCAAAAAGTGTCCAGCCGACAAACTGGTAGTGCAGCTCAGGGTATTTGTTTTTGTTCTTTCCAGGGGGGCGTGCTCCCTAACCCCGTAGTGTAGATACCTCATGCACCATACCCCGTATTATTTTGGGTTCCTGGATTTGAGAAATATTTTAGTATATTCAATAATTATTAGTCCCCTACTGTACTGGTTTATCCGCAAATCCTATGGATAGGATTCCGAATAATTATCCTCCTGCAATTACCCCTGTCTAACTTAATGAACCGAAATCTCTAGCATCAAATTGAAAAGGTGTAAAACGGTGTGAAAATATGATTAATCATATGATTAATCACTGAGTGAGAGATTTGAAAATGTCAAAATCAGTATCCACATGCTTGATTACTCGTGACAAACAGTATTTAAAAAAATTTAGCATCATTTTGAATAATATGCAAAAAAATATGATTAATCATATGAATTATGATGAATCTGCGAAATTGTGAACCTTGAGTAAAATACATTATCCAAAAAAGAAAACTCAAAGATTCTCCCTCGCAATTAAAACCTCCTTAAAATCTTTGTATATAGTAAACTGAAAATATTGATGTAATGTCCATGTAATATTAATTATGTGATATTGTAATTATTCGAGTTTTATACAATTAATCAACGAAAAATACAAAACTCAAAAGGATTGAAACAAATCATTTAAGAGACTGTGTCTACATAATATTAGTAGAAGGGTCATTCATTAGAATATTAAATTCGCGAGGAGGAGAGTATTTTCCATCTTCTATCTCTTCTTTAGGAATCAGGAAACTTGACATGTTCATTAACTCAGAATCTATAGGAGATGTTGAATTTTCTCTCCTAATAAAGGTGATGAGATTAGAATCATTATCTGTATCTCCTAGCCGTGCAGATTCATTTAGACTGTCAGGATGAGAATATGAATACTTTCTGCTCATAGAACCGAGTGGTCTCCCTATTTTCTTTCTCTGAGAGGGACCTGGATCATTAGCATCAGAAAACGTAGAGTTTTTTGATGATGTAGCATTGCTTACTGGTTTGCTAGATCTGTGTGTTTGTTTGTTCTTTAATTTGTTTAGTTTCATCCTTTTCAAATTACGTTTTGTCTTTCTGGTAACAGCTTTGCTCTGAGGAGTGAGAGAGGATATTTCCGTGTGTATCAATTCTCTATGAATATCTCTATCTTGTAGTGTAAGGAAAGATTTGAAGCATTTACCACACTTATGAGGATTAGACTTGTAAGTTTCCGGGAGAGATGATCTGATGAAATAAACTGTCAAAAGCTTAGGTTTTGGTGTCCTGTGCTTGGTGCTCTTAGGATGATGCTCTGTAGCTGTAGGTGGCGATTTTATTACTTTAATGTCAGTAGTTTTACAAGGATAGATTACCTGA
Source organism: Oopsacas minuta (assembly GCA_024704765.1). Taxonomy (NCBI): domain Eukaryota; kingdom Metazoa; phylum Porifera; class Hexactinellida; order Lyssacinosida; family Leucopsacidae; genus Oopsacas; species Oopsacas minuta. The sequence continues at coordinate 425,761 of JAKMXF010000044.1, read as the reverse complement.
AAATTATCAATTATGTCAGAATCTTTTTCAAGTTTCATCTTAGGATGGTTATTAATATGAACTGCTAGTTTTGAAGGTTTCGTGAATATCTTACCACATTTATCACAAGTAGGCCAGGAGTGTGTAGGTATGTTATGAGAGTTGGTTAGGTGGAATAGTACGTATCTTCGTGATGCGTATTGGTGATCACATACCTTACATATGTAGCCTTGTTCCGCTCTCTCGTAGAATAGGCTACAATTTTCAGATATAAGGGAGGGATCGATAGAGTCCTGAGGATCTTCTAACAACTCTATGTTGAAGGTGGAAGAGTTTGGTTCTTCCATCGCCATTTCAATTAACTAAATTCTACGAATAAATACAATTACAAATTATAAACATTAAAATAAATGAATTTATCGTTCTAATACAATACACTATATTCAAATGATACTATAGAACTGGTAAATATTCTATTAGAGTTGAGCTTGTATTCTGCTAGCAATAATCTTCAGAGAACCATACACCTTAGAAGGAGGACTGCCGAGGATAAGATTACAAATCGCGGTTCTTGCCACCCTAATATTCTGGTATGCACCTAGAATATGTATCTTACTTTCAGCTAGGACGACTCTAGTCTTTGTTATATTCTCAATAGTGAATTTAGTCTTACCACCCCTCCCAGCGATCCTTCCAATAGCTCGGGAGAGATGGTCTCCTTTCAACGGTTTAACGTCCTGTATCTCAAATGATTCAATAAACAATTCATCTAATCTTAGTAGAGCTATTGCGTCATCAACTTCAAAACCTAGCATAAATGCTTTGACAAAATCAGCTGCTTTCTGAATGGCGCCCGGGTCTGTCGTTTCCTTTGAAGTTTTGAGTTCTACACATTTATTACGTAAATTTATTCTAATGTGTAGCTGCATATGTTGAACACAAGGTGTGAATATTTTCATCCAGTTGTTCTTGAGGGGAGTGAATCGATTCGGGGGTACAGGGATTCTGCGGAAATCAACAGCTTGTTTCTTGTTTTTAATATTGATAGGAGTATCTAACACATCCATCTCTTGTTCTACAGTGCTCTCTAGTAGAGTAACTGTATCTAACTCAGATGCTACGTCATCAGGACTAGTTGGAGTATTTGTAGCCATTTTATAAGCTAATGTGACTATCCAATAGTATAAAGAAAGTGTAACCTCGATAATACGAATTTCAGGAAAGACGAACAAATATTCACACAAAATCAGATCCCTGAATATTTGTTCAATTGGTATTACTCAGGTTAATACGAACTCCTGATAAAGCGAACAAACCATCCGTTGGTGATCGTATTAAAGAAGTTCCATTGAATTCATGACCACTACAAAACACACGTATATTATATGTTTGTATACTATTCAAAGTGTAATTCAAACTGAAAGGAAGAGTATAGCGAATGAATTTAGCATAAATACATATTATTTCAAGAAAACATTATCAACCAAAAATATACAAAAAATACGATCTAGCAAAATATACGAATAACGAATTAAGAAAGGGGGATAATCAAATATACGTATACATGTACATAAACATAGAGAGCTTTGATTCAAATTATTGCAATCACTTCTATGCATGTCTTCCTACCTTATCATAGACATCAGGAAATGCATTCACACATCCATATCTCTCCCTAACATTATCATAAAGCTCACGATCAAACATCTCACCAAACTCCTCACGAGTTAATGTATTATCTGCATACAGCATTTGAAACCCATCCTTCTTACACACGAAATGTTCGACACATTTCAAAGCCTTTTTCGCTTGGAAGTTTTCAACTTTAGGCACACTGTAAGCTCCTACATCTACATACATCATAGTCTTATCTTGCTTGGGGTGGACTAGACCTGGATTTTGTGGAAGTTTGAACGGACACAACCAGAGAGGGTAAACTTTAAATTGCTCTTCAAAAACCTCCAAAATTTCAGAGAGAGTATCAACTGGCATGAACATGTCCTGAATCACATGTTTCTCTTCATAGAGTCGTTTTATTGTCTTTCCTTGCGTTAACTTTAGTAAGGACGCTTTGGGTGGCATTAACCAACCACAGGCAAAACGGAAGACAGGATGATTACCGAATGGTATGATCTCTTCCATCTCCCAGAACATCCCGCTTGTGTGTCTGTGATAATAATCTCTCAGAGGAATATACTCAGTACAAGAGCCTGTAGATTGTATCGTCTCCAAATATTTGTAGAACCAAGGCTTCCAAAATTGTCCAATGCGGTTAATCGCGCTTGCAGCTTTAGGTGCGTCGGAATAAGTACCAGCATCACCACTCCAGAACATTTTGTTAATAAAATTCCTTCAACAAAATCATTTTTATCATCGTTTGATTCTTTAGTAAAACTTTCAATAAATGACTTTTTTACTTTCAAAAGGAAAATAATTTAACTTAACAAAAGGCTTAGAAGGAATAATCTTTAGCTCAGCTGCTACTAGAAATCCGATACTACCGTGAGACCATGGGATAGCATGGAATAGATCTTGGTGCTCTGTTTTGCTACAATGCACTAAATCACCATCTGAGGTTATAATATCGAAAGACACACAAATGTGTTGGAACAGTCCGTATATGTGTGAAGAAGATTCCACGCCTACACCCATGATTAGGCCCCCGACTGTCAAGTCGTCAAGTTCTGGTACACTAGCCAAGGTTCAACCTTTGGGGATTAAACTAGCAGAATCTGACCCATCGTCACTAAGGGTTCTGCTTTAATGGTTTCATCTCTTACATTTATCTCCAGAATATCATGCAAATTAATTGGCACTTTCCAATTAGTGTCCTTGTATGCACCATACCTTAAAGTCATGGAGAGGAAGGAAGGACGCGCAGTGCACATCTTACGACCATTTCCCTCTTTTTGCCATTTCTTCACACAATTTTGCACTTCTGTAACCCTCTTCGCGTGCTGTGTTGGGGCGCTATGCATGTGCATTACAACAAGGTTTCGTAGGTAGAAATAGCCTTCATAGAGGAATGATAGAGGAAGAAGAAAGAAACATACAAACTACCATCTGTGGTATGTTATTATGTATTCAAATTCGAAATACAAAAATATACCAAAACCAATTATAATTGGCAGAATATAATACAGCCAATCAATAGGCAGAACAAGTTTAACGTGTAATTTTAATCAAGCTATGGAAATAGATGGAAAATATAATAAGTAGGAATTCTGGAAAAAGTATGTTAAAATATGATTAATCATACAAGTATGATATCTCTAGAGTTTGTAAGTTACAGATTCTTAAAATCTCAAAAATCGGGCTCTATATACCCAAATACACCTGACAACATGGAGAATATTAAAATCTAATTTCTAGCATTCCTTTGAATTCTACAAGAAATATGTGAAAATATCACATACAGTAGAACTCGGATAAGACGTACTATTTCTTATATCCCAAAATATCAGTCATCATTATTTGTAATGCAAACATATTCGGATAAGACGTACTAATTTCTGTTTCCCGAGGGGGTACGTCTTATCCGAGTTCTACTGTATATTAAATTGATACCCCCTGAGCAAATATGTATATGTGTACCAATTTTCAATTTAGCATATCGGACCACTATATTTCGCACGGCCGCACGGAAGGACGTCGCACATCGTCCATGACATTATGATATCTCCCTATAGCAGCTGCACTCACAATTTTCAACTGTAGTTACATGAACTTAGCTATTAAATTAGGAAATACACTAATACATACAGGATAATACTCTAGTTTTTCTATATGTCCTATTACCTCCTGACTAGTCTTTAGTGATGTCATGTCGTGTGGCTTTAAAATATGTGGACAGAGTTCTATCAGGGTAGGGAGGCACAAGTGTCATATGATCCTGTTACCGCCTGAAGGAGCCCAAATCTAGTTGAGGCTCTGAAGTCTGAAACTTAGCCTCAAAGAGGTAATTAGCTCAGAGTGATACTTCGTCAAAAGTTGGGACGTTTTTTGACGAAATGTCCTCCAATTATCATGACATCATATACTTCAGCTTCATTCATAGCTAGCACTCTCTAACATAAAATATGACACGCTGTAACTAAACATTGTGAAATGTTCAAATATACGTAACCTTGAAGTAAACCTGACCCGGATATGTGGATTCATAATTTACAAATTTGAATATATTTTGTTAAGAGCTCATTATAAATGCTACGGAACATGTTGACATCTACCCCGGAACATGATGACATCTACCGAAGTAGATATTAAAATCAAATATTATAAAGTGAGAACACCAATTGGTATGAGAAAACTAATTAATGAACTGTCCCGAAGTAGAGTGTCCCCCTAGTGTAACTTAGTAAGTTTGATGTAGCTTATCCCCTATGAAGTAATTTGAGCCCGATTCTCAATATCATATGGTAAATATGTTGCAGTAGTGCATGAAAGAATTTTATGTGTACGCGTATCCACTGAATTTATCTCATGTGTACGTGTACACATGAGATAAATTCAGTGTGTAAGTATACACACGGCCACAGAGTACATTTGATAAGCCACAACAAAGAGACGAACTGTTTCAAAATCAGAGCATTTGGGGAAAAATGATTGATAATTTGGAGTCTTGAATGTAAAATTGTTTTCTATCAGATCAATCAAATATTAGTTATCGAATAAGAAAATTCTTCTGAGAATAATCCAGGTTGAAACCGCTCCAACCGAATAGTTGTTTGACCAATAGTAGAATAACCAAATATTCGGGTGGCCAAATATATTAGATCAAATGTCATTCTTACGAATCCCTTATCGTATGATATTTCCGTGGATTTTTGAATATTTCTATGGATTTATTGTAAATCAGGGATAATCCAGGGGGTCCCGTGAGGGTTGGCGTATGAAATATATATGGTCAACCGAATACTGAATACTGATATTCAGGAGCCAGCCAAATATTGAACTATTCGGTTGCAAACTTGGAAATAATATATCAGCAAACCAAAGCTGGATGAATGGAAGTACGACATTGGTGTACAGATTTCTGTGTGAATTCTTAGAAATCAGTCTAAGGTTACAGCTCCCTTTAACTCGATGAACTGCATACCAGTAGAATCTTTAACTTGTGATAATATATTGAATTTCTCTTCTCGTACACATATACAGTCAACATCCGTTATCTTGAACCCTCAAAGGAAATAAAATTCTGTTCGAAATAACGAATGTTCGAGTTAGCGGGTATTCGAGATAGCGGATGTTGACTGTAGTACAATTATTTTCTTTGTTTAGTGAAATTATGCGAATATTTTTTAAGAGAAAATTCAAGGAAGCCTCAAGTTTTAATTAATCCCTACGTCCAAATTAAGAAGATTCGAGATCTACTCAATTTTCCAGGAAAGTTCAAATTCATTTGTACTATTGATTCTATTAATTAAAAGGGTTTGTCTAACGGGATTTTGTATGCTGCCTTCAAGCAAGGTTTCCGAGCTTCACATATACTTCATCCAATTCCAGGGACAAACTCTCAAAATTGGCTTACAGGTCAGTTTCGGGAAGGCCAGGGCAATTAATACTTCCGATGATTTATTTGTCAGTAAAGATAAATCCTTTCTGTGTTTACGAGGGTAGTTTCACGGTTGAGAGACGATGCGTGTGTTATCTGGACGAGATCAGTCCATTTGTGTTCAATGAATGTATCCCCGAATATCAATAAATAATCCATTTGAATTCAGAATGTATTAATTAGAGTTTAGGAATAAATAATATATAAGAGACGTAAACTGGACTGAGAAGCAATCCTACGTATTTACAATCATGAGCCAAACTGTATCAATTCATTGTGAATTTTCAACAACTAATTTTTGAATGAGTTACACGTTACGAAAATGAGTTCTTGATATTAGTTAAAAGTACACTTATTTGGATGATGAATTCATAGAATTCATACACAAACACTTGACATAGTAACAACAATATGCTTGAATATTTTTGTCTGCGTGGATCATTCTCTTAGTCCAAATTGTAACTTTAAAGAAACTATAATACTTGTAAATTCAATAGATGGATCTTAATCTTAATCTTTACATAGTATACAGAAATCTGTACACAAGTGTCTCTCTCCGGGATGAATGTATTAAATAAATAATATAATATTAGAGCTGTCTTTGAGAGTTAGATTAGCTTATAGTGTACTACGTCAATTTTTGTATTGAATTAGCTTTGAAAAATTAATTGTATTGAGTGAAATTAAAGTGAGCCAAGGATTAAATTAGTTTCGAAAAAGAACAAAATACTTTGAGAAACCCTGCGCTAGACACCACAATGGCTCTGGAATGACAAATATTTGAGACATCTACCGCAGTAAGATGTCAACATGTTCCGTAACATATACCCTTAACACTACGTAATATCATGCATTTTTATGTTGCAAGTGTACAAATATGGAAATTAGTGTAATCAGTAATCAAATGTTCATTGTTATACAAGTTGGTATTTTGATTTATACGATTGCACAATAATAATAACTGATAATAAGGTGAGAATAATTATGCAATAAATATTTAAATTCTGTGTAATTATCCCTGAAAACTGTACAGTAATAGTAATAGTAATATTAATAGTAATAGTAATATTAATAGTAATAGTAATAGTAATAGTAATAGTAATAGTAATAGTAATATTAATAGTAATAGTAATATTAATAGTAATATTAATATTAATAGTAATAGTAATAGTAATAGTAATAGTAATATTAATAGTAATAGTAATAGTAATAGTAATAGTAATAGTAATAGTAATAGTAATATTAATAGTAATAGTAATAGTAATAGTAATAGTAATAGTAATAGTAATAGTAATAGTAATAGTAATAGTAATAGTAATAGTAATAGTAATAGTAATAGTAATAGTAATAGTAATAGTAATAGTAATAGTAATATTAATAGTAATAGTAATATTAATAGTAATAGTAATAGTAATAGTAATAGTAATATTAATAGTAATAGTAATATTATTACATAATTCACTAGATTTAGTAGGAAATTATTGTGCAATATAGAGAACAATCACGTAACATAAGTAAATAGCCATTAATTATTAGAAAACTATAAGCAGTGAGCCTGCATAATCCGATACCTGTATTATCTGGTCCTATCTTAAGACTGCTGTAATCTGACAGTGTTTCTGATCTAAAATAACTCTGATAATACAAAATAATCCAACACTATTTTCATATCCTAGAGAGACAAGTGTCGGATTATGCAGGTTCCACTGTGTTTGATAAATTTTGGCTAAATACAGTTAATTCGTGTTGTATTATCTACAAACAATATTAGGGTCTAGAGTGATTATGTCATATAAAAACAAACTATGTAAATTTAAACAATACAAAATATATGGAGCTACCAAAGTGGTCCGGTGCCACAGTGAATAATGTCCCCAAACATTATCTAGAGAATATTGTACTCCATGTAGTTCAAAGTTGAGGTTTTAAAATTGTAAATCCGCATGCGGAATACGAGTATGTATTCACAAATTTTGATTTTAGAAAAAGATTTTTGTAATAGTTAAACACAATTCCATCGGAAGGGTATCTGGATCTTTATTTACAAACTTTTTATGTTGGAGAGGGTTAAATTTGCACAAGTTCCGCATGTGGATATACTTATTTAATATCTCATAGATTCCGCATGCGGATATACCCTTTTACTAGTTCCTAAAAAATGGATTCCCTCGTGTATAATGTGGAACACAATTCCCCTAGAGGATAATGTTCCCCCCACCGAACACTATTCCCTTAGTGAATATGGGGGAAGAGTATTCGCTGTGACACCGGTTGACTATTACAGTAATACTAATTCTATTAGCTGTCCAAATGGTGGTCCATTTGAAGCCTGGCCAAACGAATCGTCTCCTACGACCATAATACAATATAAGTGATGTTTAATCAGTCAGATTCAAGGGACATTAAATCAGTATTGCACTGGTGATACATGGAGATACTCGTAGTTAACTATGCGAGACATCCAAATCTTTTGACAGAGTTTTATGCAAAAATTAAGCTAGAAATTTGATGAGAATATGACAAATAATTTGATATACTAGAATAAATAGATTTTCCAAAGAGGCCACGTTTCAGAGTTGCCAGAGATCGAACAGTAGCATGTTTGTTGCACTCAGACCTTTTCTTGTTTAAAATCGATTTGTTAACTTAAATACAACTTAGTACTTACAAAGCTTAATAATGAAAGTCAATTTCCCTCTTGGCCCTTTAAAAGTACACTCGAAAATAACCCTCGAGAAGGAGAAAAAGGTACCTTCTAACTTAGTTAAATTGACATAGAAATCAATGATGATTGTCAATATGATTCAGAAAATTTATTACGTATTAAGTTATTCCCGATAGCTACTAAAGAGTAATATACGTACGTAAGTAAACTGAGAATAGTAACATCATAATGATAATAATTAAAAGCTTGAACATGTAATATAATACAAAATAATAATAAAAAAGGCAATTAACTTCTTACAAAACGAGAGTAGCAATTGAATGTACTTTTTCCCTAATTTCAACTTCATCAGATGATTGGAGACTAAACACGAGTTGATAATATTGACTTTCCCTGAAAATTTTCTTAATTGTGTCGAAATCACTTTTCAGATATCCATGGATTGCACATAACGCGAAATATTGAATATTTGAATTTTTGCTATTCAAACAAACGAGAGGTGCTTCGAGACTAAAAGTGTCAATATTCACTCTCACATACTCACTGATCTCAGAAAGTTTTGCCCTAACAAGATTGAGGGTAGCTTCTTTCTCTACAATTGGAGAAGATAGTTGATTCTTCTCTACAGTATACCAGTAGTAGATAATAATAGCAGAAAGAGAATATGTCGTATCTTCATCTAGCACTTCAGTAGATAAACTACAAAATGCATGCTCAACAAATTTGTGAATATCTCCCCTGGAATAAAATTCTCCATTAGACTTGAGGAAACTCTCCATAACATGCTCAGAGCATCTATAAATATTCTCAATTACAATCTTAAGGTTGTAATCCTGAGCTCTAGTGAGAATCGAAAACAGCTGATCACTTACTAGACATCTACAAGCCTCAATTCTGTAACAGGATATATTCGCTAATATTACAGTCAGATATCCGAGAATAGGATTAGCTTGGCTCGAGCTTGATAGAGAGTTAGATATTGCTTCTAATATAATAAGTGAAAACTGAATCATCTGTTCTTGGTTAATTTTCCTAAAATCTTTCCAGCTCAAGTTTGATAATACTAAAGTAGATATTTCTAATAGGTTATCTTCATCAGGAATAATAGAGTTCATCTTGGTAGAATAATTAGTCAGTAGCTCAAACACGACGATGAATAATTCTGAAACAAACGTCTCTAGAAATGAGATATACTCTGAAACATTAAAGTTGACAAACACTGTAAATATATTCAGGAGAAGTTCACAATTAGAAGAGATATTCACCGTAGATATCTTAAGCAATTCAATGAATATGAATACAATTCTTTTCAGTAATTTTATAGAGAAATGTTCTAAGCAAACTTTGTCAAGGATACGACTAATGATGTAAGTAATGTCTACAAAAGTAGGCATATGAATTTGAAGAGGGAAAGAAATCTTCTTGTAGAGATAATTAGCTTCTATAATATCTAACAGAGTATTAGTCAATTCAAAAGGTTGTTGAAACTGGTGACCATCTCTATCCATATCTTCAATTAGACAATTGACAATATAATGAATGTAATCTCTACGATATCCGTACTGGTGGATGCTATTGATAATGGAATTCTCATCAAATGTACAAGTAACTTCATTCGTTATAGCACTCAATATAGGACTACTGCTAACTACTTGTGTACCTAAAAGGCCAAGGAATTCCAACACCTTGTTAGCTTCCTGGAAACACTTCAAATGTTCTATTTTAATTGGCCAAAAAGAAACATCCAAATATTTAAGAGAGGATATGGATGAGAGGTTCGCCATAAACCTCATAACTTGTCCTGTTATCCAAGGAGGCGTGTTTTGTGATTGTGAGCAGGATAAATCCAACTGTACAAGTTGTGTTCTAAAGTATGCCTGTAAAGAAATTTCATATCCAACCCCAGGCATACATTCCTTTTGACAAGACAGGTTGGTATTGTAGATATTTAGTCTTGTTAGAGCAGGAAATGTTTGAGATATTTTATTAATATAATCCTGTACTGATCTACATTCTGGGATTGGTTGTAAATAATTCAGCTCACTGATATCCAAACACTCCAGAGATATTAAAGCATTTAGTATATTAATTTGAGTGAACATTGTACCGCGTAACACTAGTGTCTTCAGAGACTGAGTATGATATAACATACACTGTACAAGGACATTGACTAGAGAGTTGTCTACAAATAGGCAGAAAGAGAAATCGACTGTGTGTAGCTGGAATTGATTAAAAATAGGCTCAAGAAGAGTTGGGTTGAAAAAATTACGAGGAACTACTAATGTATTTAATAGAAATGAGCTGCCTAGCATAGTAATCAACTTGATTAGGTTCTCACTAGTTTTCCTACTCGCTAGGAGATAATTCATCAGGATGTTAGAGTAGGAAGATGGTATGCGGGTAGAATCTTTAACAGCTGATCTATTTACTTCGAATAAATAGTATTGTAATGTCATTTGGCTGTGTTTTAGGTCAGAGATCGAGGCAATCGCGTTGAGAATATTCTCCATACTTTCTAGGCATGAATACTGCAGAGAGGCTATACGATAGTGAGAAATTTCTGCGTTCTCCTTTATTTTAGAACTGTTTGATAATGGCTGGTTGGCTGAGTACATCATATTTCTAAAATAATTACATTATTGATTCAACGTATTTATACAAGTACCGTGGTATAAGATACAGTGGATGCAGCATAAATGAGGTATTGAAAGTATGTAGCGATGCGGGTTAGGCACATCTTGATGGAGTTATATAAGAGCTTTTTCGCTGTTTTCTATATTTACAAACAAATGACTAATGAGAGTGCCCGTGAAACGTTATCTAAAACAATTGAAAGATTTCAGACAAACACGAAGGAACCTGTTGGTGTCGTACATACCTGGAGGAACAAGCTATCTGCTTTAGGGAATGATAACTCCCGTAATTATGTGGAACAAAGTATGGAACAAATTTGGCCGACTCTAGCCTTTGTAAGGAGGAGAAAAGAAGAAATTCAAATTCCAGAAAGGGATGAAGACATGATAAATTTGATGGAATGCACTCCCAGACAAAACGTGTTAGTAAGATATCGAGGAAATTAAGGAAGAAGGAATTGATAAATATCATACTTTCCTACCCCAGAATTTAACTATGAAGAACAATCTGCAATTGACTAAGGATACATCACCCATACGTTCATCAATTGAAGAAGACAATTCAAATATTACTCAGGAAATATCACAGATACATCCACTTCCAGATTGAGTTGATTCAAAAGACGATGAACATTAGGATGTTTCAACTTCTAGTGATTGCTTGATTTGTGATTCACCCAGTACACTACCCGAATGCACTTCACTCGCTACACTATCAGGAGCCGTTCCATTGTCTCCTCTTAGGGGCGTCCACTTGGCAATTCTGCATGAATCTGTTCGTGAACAATGCTTAAATGAACTATCTAATTCAAATACATTCCTCAGCGACATTACCATCAATGCCTTTGCGGAAGAGAATCTCTGATGCATGGGATAGACTTTGGTTAGATACTTCATTCTTTACTTCTGATTCGCCTTCATAAATGGGTAATCTGTGATCCAAACTATATTAAAACCAGTTTAGACATTAAATATTCTTAATGTATAGTATACGAGCCTTTGGCTCGTCGCTTAGCGATGAACTCGGCGCATTGCACATTGAGGTATCCATTATTCTCCAAATTGACGGACCCTTTAAGTATTATAATATAGATATATTTAGGACAATGTAATTAACAAATATACGTATATGGGATATGGGATATGGGATATATGTTATTGAATTATTTTGTAAGATCAACCCACTTTGTAGCAGTTGAGAGCAAGCATCTGCCTAAATTTTGAGATTTTGCTAATTTGTTTCCTTTATATTCATAAAAACAACAATAAATTTCCATATGATTAATCCAAAAGTGTGGAAATCGGATTCAGCATGTACGATGTATTTAATGAAGCTTTATTTAATTCTATTTACTTCCCTGATAAACACGATAAATACATAGTTATGCGACAATTTCAAAATTGCATACAGTAAATCCTTTCCTTGACAACGGACAAACAAACAACTATTGAGATTTAATAGTATAGCTTTATTTATGTAAACTTGTAGCGTGTAATAATGGTTGGGAAGTATCTCATAAATTGTTGTATGCACCTGTCTCGACTAAGAATCTTGTGGTTCATTATTATTGAGTCCATCAATTGTAATAGATACATTGAACCTAAAAAATGGTCTTCAATTTTGTAATAAGAGGGAGTATACTGTATAGTGTAATTACACTGAGGAGGCTTAGTATGGTTTATTATAAACGACAATAACGAATAAACAAAATAAACAAGGGGATAAAGAGAGGATGTCAGATTAGAGCCTCTGTAGACAGTTGTCCACATTCGTGTCGCCAACTCGCTCATTAGCTATTCGGACCCGTTAATACAATCACACACATAAGGCCATGTAAAGTAATATACTTGTTTCTCATCCCCGCCCGCCCCAAATTTTGTCTTCCGTCCGGAAAGATTATATTTGTATTTTTTCCAAATTTATGAATAATTCTTTGATCACAGAGTGGTGCAATCAAAATTTTACTAGTTGATAGTTGAAAAATTCAATATTTTTAATGCCCAGAGAGAATGTGGCGAGATGATCGAAGGGTCAAAATATTTTATATATTAACTGAACTATAAAAACTCTATACTGTTAAAACGCAATTAATCTATATGTATATATTTATGGCCCGTATAAGTTCGAGTCTTGGACGAAAATTCACACATATGACGAAATTATGACGTCATTGTCATTATTAACCACTACTCAGCCAATATGCATGATAGTAGTTTGAAATTTGAATCACAGGTACCCCTCAATGTGACAAACATCCCAATATCATGATTCTGACCAAAAGCTAACTCATCATGGGATTATTAAATCGTCATGACTGTACCAAAACATCAAAATTTTCCAGATAAAATTTCAGAATTTCTTAATATCCGAGGCACAAAGTGCCGAGATTACTAACCAAAAGCGACATAGCATCTCTAGTGTCACCACAGAAGGCCATTAAATGTAATTTAGATAGACCATGGGTAATAAAAAGTAAAAATTTCCACAAAAAATTATCCATGAGGTACATAGTGCTGAGTATAATACCCAGTCGCGTAGCGGCCCAAACCATCAAGAAATCTAGCTATTTAATACTTAATCTAACTAGAGGCACTAAGCTGTCGCGCAGCGACCTAGCAAGCGAAGCGCGCTAGTACATATAAAATACCGCCCCGCCGTGCCAGTTTCCGAAGAATTTCCGGATGCGAAACAAGTAATTAATTTACATGCCCTAATACTTAACTTATGATAAAAATCAATTTAGTATTGTTCCTATAAAAATTACAAAACTAATGTAAAAATAATTAACTCAGTTATTCCCTAAAGTTTTGTAATACTCTACTCTGGTTATAAGCCTAGTAAATTCTCCATTTTAGACTTCAGATGGTTGAATTTCATTTCCTTATTGTTTAGCTCACATAAAGGAAACGAATCAGTTTCCTTACACTCCATTTTAGGTATAAAATTCTCAGGAATAGCTCCCGTAGGTTTAAAATCGTCATGAACCATTGGCTTATACAATATTCCAGACAGAACCATTGCTTCCAAAATGTTTCCCTTTGCATATAGAGTTATGTCATCTTCTTTAGCATACCATTTATCACAAGGTATTTCAGTGTGAAAAGGACATTCAGTAAAACTTTTGTTGAATGTATATCCGTCCTCGAAGAATCCATTCAGAAATAGAGAGGTTATATAAGAAGGCACATAGAGGCAGAAAATTGAAACATAGGACATAGAAGTTTTCACACAATTATCACCATCTACGTAGTAAACGTAGCCTGTTTCAGTATTAAGATAAAACTGGAATCTGGGTAATTTGTCTTCTGGATTAGCATAATCCTTCTCACTTAAATACTCATTCAGAGCTGTACCATTAGACGAGAAGTTAATGTATTGGTAGATGTGAGATGTTAAAGATACAAACTGTGGGAAGAATACAGCTCCTGGTCTCAATGTTACACTGTAGGAATTTGTTGTATTGAGGGGTCCCGTTGCCAAAGAAATATGTAAATAAGTAAATAAATACAGTAGTGTTATGATGTAGACTTCATTATAGAATAATGACACTAACAGCAATATTAAAATCTAAAATTAGAATATATTGTATAGGATATCGCATGAATTAAATTACAGGAAATTTACTTATCATTTCTATTATTTAATTAATTAATTAATCTATCTTGTTTGTTCGTTGTCAAGGTATGGAAATGATTTATGTATATTATTTGTATTCGAATTTCGCAATCCTGGAATTTCCCATCTCAATATGTTATCATTGTATATATTGTGTTTATCAAGAAGTTAACAAATACCGTATTTCCCTGAACAAAATTTTAAGTTTCTCATATGTAAATTTATTGTTGTTTTATCAACTTTTATGAATATAAACAATAAAGTAAACAAATCATTGAAATCTGAAAATATTCATAGAGCTTGCTTTAACGGGTATGTTGGTGTAACTAATTCCGCAGAATCCGAATCTCGCAAAGTTTCTTATACTATTGTAATATTGAACATAAACTTATTGTTGATATGATGAATTACCGAACTATGGTCCCAAAGGTTCGTCAATTTGGATGATAAAGTGCACATAGATCCGTAAAGAGAGACGAGTCAAGTGCTCATTATTTAATAAAATTGAATATTTATGGAATTATGTTGCGGATACGTAAAGAACTGTTCAGCAGTGAAATCGACGATGCACATTTAGCAATTTTCAAATGTAAAATTGTTAAATTCAACCCTGATTACAAAAATACAATTCAATATCATTAAATCTCAATTGTTGTCTGTTTATCCTTACCAAGGAAAGGATTTATGGTATGCAATTTTGAAATTGTCGCATCACTATGTATTTATCGTGTTTATCAAGGAAGTAAATAGAATTCCAATAAAACTTCGGTAAATATCGAACATGCTGAGTCCGATTTTCACACTTTTGGATTAATCACATGTAAATTTATTGGTTGTTTTTATGGATATAATGTAAACAAATTATTTTCAGGGCGGGAGCGCGCTCCAAAAATGAGAAGCGTTAATGCTCTGTACGCTTGTACATCTACGATACCTTTCGTGCATCTATTTCCTATTCGTTTGTTTTGATGTGTAATAATAATTTATTTTCAAGAACTATACAATCAAGACTAGTGCAGTGGCTATACTGTATCAAATTCGTATGGAAATTCTGTCTCAGACTCCAAGACTCCCTCAAGAGAAACATTAGAAGATATGCATATGCTGCTCGATGTTTACTAGAGAAACACATTTAATAATAAATGAAGATGTGACTGAGGTTCTTAAGGAATAGGGAAGGCATAAAACTTATACTTCATGAGAGTATTATACAATTAATACAATCATTAGATCTTCTTCTCATAAATTTACCAATACTTAGCTCAGCATGGATAACTTTATGGGCTACCTGTACTCCTATAACTGACGCATTGACAAGTATTCATTTTTGAATAAACCTCTTACTTCAATATAAGTATCCTTGTTTTCCAATTCATGATATTCTTCTTAGCTAGTTTCATTAGTTTTCATAATATTTGAATTCTTTCACGGTTCGAAATATTTAAGTAACTGTATGAGGTAAGGTTTGTGTCAGCGAAGGACGCTGCTTCTGATCTACGTATGACCACTTCAGGGCCTGCACATATGAACTATAGGCTTAATAGGCTATTTGGTTCGGCTTGTTGTACCAAATTTGTCAGTAACCAGTTCATATAATCTATTAATTGATAAAAACGATCATATTTGACTTTGGGATGTTTTGGTCCCTTTTTGTCAGAGTTGGCGAAATCCAATTAAAAAATGACAAAATTATTGAACTCCCCGACCACTATTCTAGGTTATGGTTTCTCAAACTCTCATAGACAATCTTTTACATAGAACATGACTGACAATAATCTGGGATAATTGTTACACTTTGATTTAGAATATTTTAATATTTCAATGAGCTGTTAAGAATGTAAATCCGCATGAGGAATCGCATGCAGAATATAGGATATATTAAATAGGTATATTTAATATCTCCTTTATTCTGCCACATGTGAAACCACCAATGCAAACACCTTCCTCAGCATCAAAAAATTGGATGTAGACCCTGATCCCTGGGCTTCCTAATTCACGGAACGTAACAGAAAAGTTTATCTCGAAGAAATGTAAATTTTGTTGTTGCATATTGGACCTTGTAAATCACAGAATATTGTTTCATGAGGTTGTAACTTGTCGAGCATTTCTTTTGATAGTGGTAATCAATTTTCTCTCTCTTGAAGAGAAATACAATATCTAGTAATACCTCAACTATTTATCATTCTAATCGCGAATGTTATATGGAACCGTTTAAAGGCCCGTTACACCACAAAATTTGACCAATAAACTACATAGCAGTGCAGTTTCTAATAGTTCATATTATGTGACATGCAATCTCATGAATTGAGGACATATCGATTAGAAGTGGTATATACGACTATGCAGGCTGACTAGAGGATATTTACCATAACCCGGACATTTGGATTTCCAATATAATTAGTAGTTCTGCCTGATATGTAAAAGGAACAATTACCGATAGAGAATGTCACATGACATAGCAACTCAATCGCTACAAGATAATATTAAGATCTTGCTGCATTTACTATGGTAAAACAACTAGACAATGTAGACATGTATTTTATATAAAGTTACGTAACGCAAATTCCCGGTTTTGACCGTTTCTTCCTCCCCTTGGAAGCGTTAAGTAACGTTTGAACGACTCAATATGTATAAGAACTGTAAAATGTTTACACAAATCTAACTTACGTGTTCTATAAATAGCTTATTCTAATGTGATGGATTTCCTACAGATCCAGTTTAGCTGTGTTAACTTGACTAAAATACGATACTTCTGCAACATAACAGATCAACAGCTGTCTAATAATACATCTCAATACCAGCTGTATAAACTTGGTGCTCCAGCTACTTTCTTCATATCCCTGGTTCACGTGATAATATCTGTGTTAATAGCATTAGTCATATTCTTTTGCTTCAACTCTGTCAAAGTTTTGGGCAAGAAGACTTATACAACATCTACTTCTAGTGTCTGGTGGTTACTATTCTTGTCAATACATTTATGCGAGTATTTATCTCTCCTATTTTTGCTACCCGTATACTCAGATGATAACACGCATATACAGGACATTATTGCATACTTCTTACTTAACACATTACATATCATGACATATTTCTTCCTGTGTGGAGCTTTGGACCACGAATGGCGTTTCAGAACCACTGCTACCGCCACATTAACAATCAACCCATATTCTATGAAATCTAAAGTAAAAAGCGTTTTCAGCTATTTCATAAATTGGAGTCGTTTGTTGTTTTTATTCCAAGCGTTGGTACTAGTTTCAATTTTGATCATTTTGGGTGTTAAACGTGAACATTCCATCCTACCTATCCTGTTGTTATGTTACATAGTAGCATTGGTTCTAATGCAATGTACTGTCTATGCAATTGGCTTAGCTGTAATCTGTAAAAACACAAGACATTCGAAACCAAAATCCTTCGCGAAGGTCCTTTTAGTTATAGCGTTGATTTTCCAGACAGCAGAATTGTTTCCAATTTTCTTTATAAACGGTTTTGTTTTCGAACAATATATTTGTGTCATGGCCATTTTGACACCTTTCGATTTGTTACGCATTATCTCAATACTTCCTTTGATACTTTATTGTATTTTTGTAGCAATTGAATACAAACGTGTTGAAGCAATGAATAAATATAATATCATTGCTGATCTACAGGCATTGTTACAATTTCAGAAATGAATTTGACATTATTTTTGTGAATTTTGTATTATTATCAATTTGTATAATTATTCTAACATCACTTTGTGTGTATGTATTATAATATCTGAATTATCCTTTATGTAATTTTGAATGCCTGTTTATATATGAATTGTGCTATTTATTTCCGAAAATACGCGTTATACTTTATACATTATTTTAAACAAAAAACTATATTATACTAAGCTGAGTCACTGTGAGACCTACATGTAATATACGACGGATATATACATGTATGTCCTCGAGAATGCCAGTAATATTATTATTGGAACCTAAGCCCACTATTGAGTGTAAAGTTGAGTCTCTTAGGGGTTCTAGATATGAGGAATCCATTGCATCCACTAAATTAATTCAAATGGCAATCCTTCCTTACTATTCTGGCGCAATTTATGTTAGCAAGCAGCATTAATTCACCTTGAGTATTATCGCTGTGATCTAGAAAATATAGCATCTGTTACATTTACACTAACTCTATACAATTATATTTTTCACTGTATAGTAATGGGTATCGACATTGAGAAGAAACACAAACGGAAAGTAATCCGTCGCTCCCCAAGATCAGACAACGTATATCTCCGTCTGTTAGTAAAACTCTACAAGTTCCTAAACAGACGAACAAACTCTAAATTCAATCAAGTTATCCTCAAACGCCTAATAATGAGTAGGAACAACAGACCGCCCCTATCTCTAGCTAGAGTTGCCAAACAAATGCGATCTGATGACAGGAAGAGTAAGCTAGCTGTTGTAGTAGGTACTGTTACTAATGACATCAGACTGTTTGATGTCCCTAAGCTACGAGTATGTGCTCTACGTGTTACAGAGAAAGCTAGAGAAAGGATAATCAAGTCAGGAGGAGAGGTACTTACATTCGATCAACTAGCACTCCAGGCTCCTAAGGGTCAGAACACCATTCTGCTACAGGGCCCCCGCAGAGCCAGAGAGGCAGTGCGACACTTTGGACCAGCTCCTGGTGTCCCACACAGCCGCTCTAAACCATACGTACGTTCTAAAGGCCGAAAATTCGAGCGAGCTCGTGGTCGCAGAAATAGTCGTGCATACAAGGCCTAACCTATTAGGCTAGCATCCCATAGAATTTAGGCATTATGTGTATTAGGTAATATTGTCAGTATTTGGTAGATAACTTGTTATAGATTCTCGTGTAGTTCACTAAAATTATATTAGTGATCTTATTCTAAGAAAAATAATTCATATTTGAGTTTTGTTAATTGAAATTATACATTTGCAATTGTAACAGAATTCATTCAATACTCTTAGATTTCTAAAACTTTTCTCCAATAATGGGATTACTCGCATTACTCAGAAAACTCCATAGCTCTCCTACTCATGAGATGCGCATTCTTTTGCTCGGCCTTGACAACGCTGGTAAGACAACCCTTTTGAAACAGCTGGCCTCTGAGGATGTGAGCTTTGTAACGCCTACTATTGGCTTCAATGTGAAATCTGTTCAATCCAAAGGCTTCAAACTGAATGTCTGGGATATTGGAGGACAAAGAGAGATACGTCCTTATTGGCGTAACTACTTCGAGAACACTGATGTTCTCATATATGTCATAGATTCTACAGATGAGAAGAGATTCCTAGAGACTTCCCAGGAGTTGTACAATCTCCTGGAAGAAGACAAGCTAGCAAACGTTCCTCTATTCATATTCGCTAACAAGCAAGATTTGGTTGCTGCTACTAATGTGGGAGATATCGCAGAAAGACTCAAACTATGTAACATCCGAGAAAGGCAATGGCAGATACAGCCGTGTTCAGCACTTACAGGAGCTGGAATTCAAGAAGGTATGGAATGGCTGTGTAAGAATATGGCTATTAAGAAGAAGAAGAAATGATTATAATCTCACTCTCCTCTCTTTTACCCGGTCACTTATGATTTAGTGTAATTACAAGCTGAATAATTATTTAACACATTACTGTATCAATACGTAATACACTAAGTTCTTATCTGACTGTATATGTTCAACTCTTTCTTTCATTCTTTCTTCTTCCTCCTCACTACACATTTATCTGAATGAATTGTATGAACTAGTACGTAGAATTACATAACACATTTATATTATTGTTTGATGTTGTTATCGGAAATTCTCGCCGGAAGATTCGTCGTTCTAGGTTAGTGTTCAGGCTTGCTTCCATATTTTCGCGACGAATTTTCATACTTATCCAGCCAATCCAGGCGAGCAGCATGTTTAGCTCTAAATCCTGTACATTTGAGCATTTGTACCCCAAAATTCCAGTACAAGATCCTGGACACTATTATTTGAAGTTATGTATAATGCTATAAATGTATGTTTAATTTTGTAATAGAAATAGATTGAAACCTCATTTAAATTGGTTGCTGCTTGTATTGATAGACAGATTAAGAATTTTAATATCCTTCTATTCAAAGTAATAATCTCTAGAATCCTGTACATATGTATTGACATCCTGGACACATAAGAATTATGGTGAAAATCCTGGACAATGGTCACCCTAGTTAACCGGATATAACTGTGCGTATTAAATAGGTTCTATTGTACAGTAAACTCTCGTTATAACGAAGTGTCCGGGACTTCGGTTTCATTTCATTATAAGCGGAGTTTGTTGTAACCAGAGTACGTTAAATGCACATTTGTTTGTAAAATTGTGTCAATAATAGCGGAAGTCTTTAATCAGGTTCGTTAAATACGGAGTTTTATGTAATAAAATAGTAATTTGAGTGAAATTAGTTCACCTGGGGTTGTTATGAGTGGACTTCATTATAACGGGCTGAAATTCAATAGCGTGTGACCTAAAGGGGGTAACAAATAACTTCGTTATAAGCGGAGTTTCGTTGTTTCCGACTTGGTTATAACTAGAGTTTACTGTAGTTATATGACACATATCTGAGGATATAATCCTGCATATCAATATAACTGTGTATAATTTTATATGACGATTTAGCCATAAAAGGAATTTGAGTGGGAGGAGATTGAGATCAAATTGTCAATACTGCATATGAGGCAAAAGATCAACCTATTACGGAGCAGTAAGTTATACAGGTTATTGGAGCACGCTCCTAGTTCTCCTCCCGTGAAATTTAATACGCCTAAATCAGTAGTTAATTGCTTCGATGTAAGTTCTTCAATTAACAGGCTCCTAAATCCTAATTTTTAAGTTGGTCGCAAATCATACTCCTAAAAAGGAGCGTCTGACGCTCATAAATAATTCACTGTTACGGAGAATTCAATTTTGTTACTTTGAACTTAATTTGAGCTCTGCTTCTGATGAGGGAATTCCTTGCAGGCAGTTTGAGTGGTAGTTGTACAGTATTGCTGCTACAACCTCTTGACACGATCAAAACTTATAGACAACTCCCTGTATCCAACAACATAGTTACCAGGAACAGCAATAGGAATGTCAGAAGTATTTTACACTCAATAACTCGTGGAGAGATTCATGTCTCTTCTCTCTGGCGTGGTACCATGCCCTCTCTCTTCCGTACTGCCCCAGGTACAGGCATATACTTCACAACGATAGATATATTCAGAGGCCTTAGGTATGGTAAGAACATACCAGAGTCTCGATTGGGTAACCTTATGATTGGGGTTTGTGCCCGAGGAGTGAGTTCAGCCACCATGATGCCTCTCACTATAGTTAAAACCCGATTTGAGAGTGGTTGGTTCAAATACAAATCAGTCTATCAAGCTCTGACTACCATATTCAGACAGGAAGGAATTAGTGGAATGTTCTCAGGGGGTGTAGCCACGGTCATGAGGGATGCGCCATACTCTGGCCTGTTCTTGTTATTATATTTTGAACTTAAACAACATGCGGATAAAAAATGGACAGATACAGAGTTACCGTTTATTGTTACTTTTGGATGTGGACTTATCAGTGGATTCTTCGCTTCAATGCTTACTCATCCGTTTGACGTCATAAAAACTAGAATGCAGGTCAATACCTCAAGATTTAGTTTGAGACAAGCTGTCCTTGATATCCTGAAGGAGAGAGGGGCTAGGGGAATGATGGCAGGACTCACTGTCAGGGTGTGTCGTAAAATGTTAGTTAGTGCTTTCAATTGGGCTTTCTATGAAAGAATACTTCATCGAATTAAAAATGTTTAGGAATTTGAATTGTTTGCTGATATTTCACTTAGATTTTATATATTCCGAATCTCTTACAATATAATTGGTCCACTCAGAGTCATTATGGATACATTTTTAATCAAACTTTGCTGAACAGGATTGGTACTAATCATAATTGTCTTACCTTCATGACCATGAGTATGTAATTCTGACTTATTCCGTTAGCCGACATGGTAGAGCACATGAACATAACTGAGAAAAAGGCTCTCGCAAAGCAAGCAGAACAGCTGTGTACAATTACTCACTTCTCTAAATCTGAAACTGAAAAGCTTCTCCACTTATTCTACAGTATAACACAGAATAGAATTGACAGACCAACTTTCAAGGAAATCCTACACAATGACTTTGACATGACTACCCTATTCTTCATGGAGCGAGTATTTAAAGCATTTGATCTAGACAATGATGGATTTATTGATGAGATAGAATGGGTGAAAGGTCTATCAATTTTCCTGCGTGGTACAATTGATGAAAAGATAAAATATTGTTTCTACGTGTATGACCTGAACAACGATTTCTATATATCACGGGAGGAGATGTTCCACATGCTGAAGACGTCTATGATAAAGCAGCCCACAGAAGAGGATCCAGAAGAGGGGATAAAAGACCTGATCGAGCTGATACTCAAGAAAATGGATCTAGATCATGATGGTAAGCTGAGTCCTGGTGACTTCGAGAAATCAGTACAAGCTGAGCCTCTGTTGCTTGAAGCTTTTGGACCCTGCCTTCCATCTTGGTGTAGTGTATATTGGTTTTCTGGGAAGTTGTAACACTGCTTTCTTGTTGGTAAACTGATCACATTATTCTATCTCGTACACTTAATATTACACTTATTATCCTAATTGTTTGCTATATTGGTTAATAGTTGAAATCGCGTCGAACCGAAACGAATAATCACATTCAACTATAACTATTCGGTTGCAACGGTTAATATACAAAATATCAAATATTGATCTGTGAATTTACACTCTAGAGGCATAACATACCACATAGCATGCTATGAATGGTACAGACTTCTGTTCGTGCAATCCTGAGAAACAGCTGTTCAATAATGAAATTGATACATAGATACAAATTGGATGAAATTATGTGAGTAACTAGGCAATAAGTTTTTCTGAACCTTCACACAGTGATTAATCTTATTTCTAGTTATCTCGGTATTTATGATAATAAGCAGGGATGGTAGAAATCCTGTTAACCGTTAGCAGTGCTGTTAGTAAACCTTTCCTCCCTCAAAATCCCATTTACGATTCTCCAAATTTGATTATACTACACTGTTAACAGCAAGTTAGTTGCTATTAATATAGTCACTACCTCAAAACTATCCTCTACCTTAGCTTATCATAGAATTGCCCCTCAGTGCAGTAAATTATCACTTTTTGATACAATTTGTTTACTCTAACCTTCAGTTAATGTCTACAAACGATAAGATTCTCTATGACGCTATCCAATATGACCAATGGAGAGACACTTATCTATTCCACACTAAGTCATCTCGCTGGACACATCCCTCTAACACATTCATAAGATATATACACATCATCTCCTACTATATACTAATTCCTATAATATTAATATTTTCAATACCTAATCAAATGTATTATCGCTCCAAATTAAAACATACTACTCCCCCTCCTTCTGTGTCCCTGTCTGCTTCTCCCTGCCACAAACACCTAGCAGTTCTCTCCCCTTCTACTCTATTCATTCTTATCAGAAACTCTAAATTGTCTCCATCCAATCATTCTGTATTTTCCCGTCAATCAGGTTACATGTATACACTCAGTGATGACGTCATAATTACACGATCCTCTCCTCTTCAAGTAACATGGTCCATAGATAGTAAATACCTTATGGTACTGCTAGCTACTAGTATTAATAGCCTCGTTATGGTGTTTGATACTAAAGGGAATAAGATTGGAGATTTAGACCTATCAGTCCATGGTATCATGGATCCTTCACATCTGTTACTCATGGGATATGGACCCCATCAGCTGATACATAGATGTATCATTGTATGTCGTACAGGTTCTCTCTACTGGTTTGATGTTAGGAATAGTGGAGAGATAGGAGGGGTGTGTTACCAGGTTGGATTAAGACATGTTCATCCACAGGGTGTATCCTCTATGTGTTATCAATCTGATACAGAGCTCTTATACGTGGGAGGATCTGGGGTAGTAAGAACAGAGAGTAATACTGATGTGCTTAAGAGTACAATATCTGTTTGGAGGGTTGTAGATCAGGACAATGGATTTGAACAAGTGAGTGTATTATACTTTCATATGGTAGACCACTGTAGTTGGAAATTTGTTTCAGCTCAACCGCCGCATAGCATATATATTTTCGTCGTTATTTCACTCATAATAAATATAATCCAGCGTCACTATATATTAACTGGGTAACAGGACAATAATGATGACTTTTCTTCGTCTAGCATGTTGTCGTATCAAATTTGACTTTATAGTCATTTGAAATCTTTTAAATCAACCAAATTAGTCCCTGATATGTCATAACATAATGAAATAATGATAAAGAAGTATCGCCTGCCCGCATGCTTGATTGATTTGATGTGGAGCTGAAACAAGTTAACTTATATATCAGTGAATTTATAGTTTCTAATCAATAATTCAAATTCTCTCTCCAAGGTTCATCACAATTTAGAAGTTAGAAGTACTTCTGTATCTAGAAGAAGTAATGACGTTATCAACATGTCACTCAGCTCCAATAAACCTCAGCGGTTATTGACCTCTCACCAGAATGGTACTTTAGCGGTCTGGTACACACCCTCCCTCACTCCTTACAGACGTATACAACCAGACAGAACTAGACCTGTTACAGAGACACTAGTTTCTTGCTGTTGGTGGTCAGAGCATCATATAGCAGCTAGTTACTCTACAGGGAGACTAGCTATATACGAACTAGAACATGAACGTAATATTGTGAAGCAAGATAGAGGAATAGATACACCTCTGATTATGGATACTTTCTATGGCAATAAATCTATTCTAGCTGTTTGTTATAAAGAAACTGGTGGATATTCTAACAAGAATACTATGACTATAAAGGAAAGGATATTTCAATTTCTATTCTCTCTTACTCGTATATTATCTCTACAGCAATTTGAAGTGTCAGAATTTGCATGTGATTATCGTATTATGTTGTTGAAACAAGTTTCAGCTCTTGATTTATATAAGCATAAGATTTCTCAACAGTTGTACTCAGAGGCTCTGCTACTAGCTAACGAGTTCACTCTAGACATAAACCTGCTCTATCAGAACCAATGGGAATCTTCCTCTTACTCACTAGACTCAGTAAATCTATATTTGTCTCGTATAACAGATACTAACTATGTGTTAGATCAGATCTTGTTAGTACAGAGTCCTGACATAGAGAGTACTAGGAAGAGCATTGAGTTAGGACTGTCTCGTATTCAGGTTAGTTATCCTTTACTTATCCATGGTATAATATATTAGCTTTATCACAACTGTCATCCTCACAGTAAACACCAGGGACCGTCAAAATTGGTACTCCTATCCGGCCCCGGCCTGTTTGTATTTACCGTGTGCGTATTAATGAGGTTCTATTGTATGTTGAATAAGTTTTAAGTAATTCTCAACAGTATCACCATACACACTGCAAACTAAATGTGTTTGGATAACTAGTTGGTAAAATATTAGTAGAACAGATATTCGATAAACAAAATGTTGCAATTACAAATTATGTATATTTAACCTTCGTGTTCCCTAAGTATACGTTATGTCAAGGTTGCTACTCTAGGTTTCTATACGTTATCCTGTGTATTAAACCAATTCATCTACAGCAATTAATGCAAATGACAAAACCACATAGGTAATAGTTGATGGCACTTGGTTTGGTACTAGTCTCAATTCTATGAGCTATTGTTGATTTCGAACGGTTACAAGCCGATATCTAGATAGACAAACAGATAAACAAGGAAACGAACAAATTAACGAACAGATGTGCAGACAATACTTGCGGTCCCAAGGCATTAATTATTGTAACAATACTTACTAATAACGATTAACGACATGGTTACAGAGCAAGAGATATACAGTTCATAAACTAACACTCGTTGGGACATGAAAATTCTGTCGGTTTACTAAATTATCGCATTATGCAGGTGAATTTGTATTATCGGAAGCTATTACAGAAAATAGACACTGTCGGATTATAGAGGTCTTCCGGAGTATACAGGTTCCATTGTAGGTACTTTTAATGTTCACTGTGAGTATATCACTTGTTTAATTGCCAATTACAAAAACAAGCTCTGAACTCGGTGCAGGGCAGGTAGCTTACGCTCTCCTGGATTGGTTAGGAAAGCATAGAGGTAATACAAAATATATGTGTTCCCCCATCCATCGGCCCATCCCTGTCTCTCGCACGCTACTGATTCTTAAGAATAGATGAGTTAAAATCTCACGCAACAGCTCTACAAATTTACATGTTCTTTACGATTCTAATCTTATGTGATAGTAATGCTAAAACAAAATTCTCATGTTCATGACAACTCTGCTCTCTATCTGGATATCTGTCTATCTACATTTCGCATTTGCCTGCGATCTTTCTAACTAAAGCAATAATCTACTCACTACTCTACATTTAATACATTCTATGAAAATTCTCTATTGAATTTTAAGCATTTTAATTAACTTCTTTTCACAGCCTGACAATAAGTGCTCAACTTTACAGAAATAATTCCCAAATTTAAGGACCCCTTAATCTTTGTTCTAATTTCTAAAATCTAAATTATTTGTTCTTTTATTTATATAAATATTTTTAACTAGATTAAATTATCTTATCACTTCTTCCTCTCACAAGTTTTTCTCGTCATACGAACACGACTCCATTTAACTTCTGATAAAGAGTACAAATTTGTCCTTCAGTACTACTTAAACGAATACTATAAAACAATATAACTGAATCCGTTTCACGAATATCTTTTGAGATAGTTTGGTCTAATGTTTGGATATATTTTATTATCTTTCAATCAAAAGTATTGATTCTGTTTAAATTTGTCATTTCATTTTCGAGTTAATATTATTACTGTTAAGGTGTTTGAATTAGTTGTTAATATTCTAGCAAAGAAATATATTATTCAAACCACGCGATTATAGAGCTCATGATAATTTAAATTCTACTTTCCGTCTTTAGTTTCCACATCAAATACTAAATCTGTTTCTTCATGAAATATCTCGAAGGAATTTGTGTTGGCTTATTGCCTAAAAGTATGGTTAGCTTGTTATTTGAATTGGGACCACATTCCATGTTTAAATATTGTTTGCAAGTTTAGCATGTCAACGAAATAACTGGATTACTTGGTCATTTTCATGACAATAATATATACATTACTCTCATGATCTAGTCAGATCAAGTGGGCTATTTGAATATTTCACAGTAGTGTGAGATTTCCCATCACCATAAGAATACTCCTACAGCATACTCAGGTGCTGTGCTCTAACAATCCACACAACGTATTATGTCGTAACCGGAATGCAGCCTGTTTGAAATGCCTTGCGTTACCTTATTCGTTATTTTAACTATTTTAGACAACACGTCCTCTATAATATAATAAGCAAGAAAGTATATTTGCATTTTAATTACCTAGATGACATAGAGAGCAATAATTCAATCATACTATTGGATCATACAATGATATCTGTTGATAATGTATTATACTGAATAATTGGGGAATTATTCGTATATTACTGAGGTCAAATGTGGAAATATAGTGTATTTAAATAAACTGAGAAACTATCCCTCTCTTTTGTATGAATGCAGTATTTCATCCTCTATTAGCACTAATTATTAGGAGTTGCTATCACTTAATTTACTATCAGTTTTCAGACTGTCTTGGTTGAGTGATAAGTATATGCTGGTGATTTATTTGATATCTAAAATGCTAATTAAAAGAGTTTTATGATATTATAGGGTTCTGTTCGTGAAGATTCAGACTCTATACAGAATGGTTATGAATATCAGAATACAGTTATTTTGAGGATGATGACAATGCTGGATTGTTATTCTAGCATTCTACACACTAAATCTTATATTAAGTTTGAAACAGTTATGTTTCGTAAGATGTGCTTAACTCCCCTGCTACAACTATTGTCACTACTTGCAATAGACAGAGACTATATTGCTATACAGGTGCTCTATGAGAGATTTTATTCCCAACTAAGCCCACATTTCTTAGCTATTCTTATATTCATTCCTGAGATCGAACATCCTTCTAACTACAAAACTTTGATACCAATACTCAGAGCTCAATCAGAAGCTACTGGATACAGCGATACTTTCCATGATGATATTGGTGATTCTGAATTTTATGCTTCTCATTCTGGACTGGTTCGTTTTAGAAATTCCCTCCCTACTGATACTGAGGTTGTAACTGATTGGTTTGTTTACAGAGCTCGTCAAATTGATAACATATCCGGTCAATACCAGAATGCTACTTGGTTAGTCGAGTACGGAATAGCAAAAAATGTACCTAATCTCTTGCAGGTTCAACACGATCTCTGGTTCCTGAAGACTTTAGTTGAGGATCTCAGTAGCAATAGCTCCAGT
Organism: Oopsacas minuta; assembly: GCA_024704765.1. Classification (NCBI taxonomy): domain Eukaryota; kingdom Metazoa; phylum Porifera; class Hexactinellida; order Lyssacinosida; family Leucopsacidae; genus Oopsacas; species Oopsacas minuta. The sequence continues at coordinate 396,919 of JAKMXF010000044.1, read as the reverse complement.
CTAATCGGGTTAAGTGAGGTTGAAGAATTAAGTAGTTTGCAGAGAATTCGAGTTATCTTGGAAGGAGTTGTGGTTACAAACTTTTTTGACAGATTCATGAAGTATATAAAACCAATTTTAGACTTTACTGAGAAATGTAAGGAAGGAGACAAGTTAGGCCTAATGAGAGGATTTATGTTGGAAACTGCACAAGATAATCTCCCCCTCTGTCAAGTTCTATTCCAAACATGTTTTGTTGATAAGTTCTGCATTCTTGACACGGTATCGATGACTACCCTTGCAATTGATTGTATATACTCGTGTCAATCCCCCGCCCAATTAGCTAACGCTTTCAGCATATTTGAGTGTATACCCCGATCTAATGGAGAAATCTCTACACAACTTAAACAGCTGGAGATGATACTTAAATCAGCCTCTATTCTACAGAATTACTCTATTTTCCTGTGTCCTAATGAAATCCTAGATCACCAGAAAGAGGAAGAACAAGAAGTACGTCTTCTCATCCTCCGGTTAGCTCATAAACTCGCTAATCAGAGAGTATTCCCTCCTCAGAAGTTATGGGAGCAGCTGTTGATAGATATCCTAAGTTTAAAGGAGACAGTATTTCCACAACTTGAGAGAAACACTTGTTACGCTCTCTTTTCTCAGGCACTCATGACGTCACAATGTCAGGAGGGGATCAGGTTAGCTGCTTCGCTAATCAGACTGGATCCTAGTGGAGTGAACCGACTCTCAAATGAAACTTATTCAAATGATATCTGGAATTGTTATTTAACCTACGAGGAATCTGTTAATGTAGTGTTACATGCGAGTCAGCATTATTTCAACGCTTCTAGCCACTTTATGGATGAGCACATGCAGTTAGCACGGAGCTGCTTACAGCTTATGCAGCCTCCTATTGAAATATTACAGGAAGAACTCAACCTAATCGCTATTCTATCATTATTCGATGATCTTAAATTCGAAATATTGCCTGCTCAGCTTAGAGCTTGTGTCAACAATGTTATGCTACTTAGAGATGTAATTAATGCGAGACATGAGAATTACAGATCGAAAAAGAAACTAGAAAAATTATTAACTTTATTGAGAATACAGACTACACTTGGAGGAGATGGGAATATAGATTGTTTTGAGATTCAAATTTTTCTAGCAGAAAAAGCTTATTCATTTGAAGACTGGAGGAGTTGTGAAGACTATTGCTACGTTCTAATACGTTCAAACTATGCTAATGCCTGGGCTATTTGTCATAAACTAGGAGCTGTAGATAGCTTCAGCAATCTCTCAAGTAGAAAGAATTTACTTGGCTACGCAATGGAACATTGCCCTATAGATAGACTCGAGAATGTATTATCTAGCTCAACACGTCTAACAAACCAATTGCTAGAGGTAGCTACATCTACTAGCACTGGAGTACAGGTTATCAATAAAGTTTCCAGAATTATGGGTAAAGCATTTAGAACAACTGGCCTAAACAAATTGTCTTACTTAACTGGCTTTACACAGAACAATAATGAAATAGATAATTCTAACAGTTCTATGCAACTTTCAATCAAGAAACATTCTTTCTATAACTCCCACACTAAGTTTTCTCTATTCACTCATTTAATTGCTTCCCAAACAGAATTATTTAGATTTTACACGCTGGTTCAAGAAAATGCTACCATACAAGAGTTGTTTGAAGATTCTAGTTATCTCACGAGCCTCAATTCCTACCTTACATCTTGCATGAGGGCAAACATTTATTCTGACTCTACCCTAACTATCGGTTACATGCTGACTATCTGTAATAACGATAACACCTGCAATATACTGCAGGAATTGCCTCAACAACGTCTTACCTTAGAATTATACATTTACTATCTAGCTTTACTTATCAGTTCACAAGAGATGGAACAAAATGAAATAAGAGATCTATTGTTAATTCCACCAGGAATAATGGTGCATAATTTCGAACACGCCCAACATAGCAACAATAGCTTGATGTTGGAATTTAAAAATAGCATATACCAATTACAGGCATTATGGGAAGCAGATTTTCTAAGTCAAGGAAAGCTTTCAGAATTTGATTATGATTTCTATCTAGCTGATATTAATTATCAGAATGTAGTAATAAGAAAATTAGCACATAGCAGTGATACACTTGATTTTGCTCTCGCTATTGCAGGACATCACAACATTGACAGAGAAACTTTATTTGTAGAATTTCTAACTGTAATACTTACTCATTCTGATTTGAGACTACAACATATGCAAGATTTATTTATTGAGAAAGGGATAGTAGATTGTCTGAGCGATCATCCGAATATATTCGCTGAATCCTTGCACAAGGACATATACCCACGTATAATCGGAACACACTATGATCAGTTATTGGCATGCATTGAGTTATTAGGTCGTTGTGAGTCTGTTATTGGGAGGCCTATTTACTTTATCGCTAATTGCCTCATGTCTTGTGTGGAGTTAATTAGTTTGCTGACAGTTTTATTCCAAACAGTTCCTTTGTTAGATTTCAAAGAATATTCAAATAGTTCAAACCCTATAGACATCCTCAAGGAACATTTGACATTTAAAAATATTCCAATTCTCTCAAAAGTAGGTCCTCTGTCTGTTACATTGCCCCCTGGCGGTTCAATAACTGAAAATGATTTATATTTTGCTCTCTGTTCTCAATTTGTGGATTCTTATAATCCATCACTTGATGATATTGAAGTTGATAATTTGTCGCTAATTACAGCTATGAATCATTTACCTATAAATCATATTTTGAAATTATTTGAAGAAGTATTATTCTCGAATACAGGCCTCTCATTAAATCCCACACAATTACAACTCAAATTCCAATATATTTGCACTGCTATTAACCAGATATCTGATAATACAATCAAGAGAGAAGTTCTACCTAAAGTATCACTCTACTCCAAACACATGCATGTGTATCTCTCTCCCGCAATACAGTCATTCCAATTAACTGAGCTTAGGAATGAATTCTTTATATCCAGATCAGATCCTGAGACTGTATCAGGTATCTTATCCAATTATCTAAGATCAGGAACACCTGTGCCTTTTATTGAACAAATATTGACAGCTGCGACATCTATCACTCCTCAAGTATTTGATTTAGCTAATACATTCCATGACACCATAATATCTCTAAGCACCGAGTTACAAGAAAAGTGTTCAACAGAAACACAATCCAGTAACTCTATTACTTCTTATCCAGCTTATAAAATTATCAAAACTTTATTTGAATCACTTCCTAGCGATACCATTACTCTCGATATGCTCTCTAAATTATTACTTCATATTATAAATTCACCAGATTATTCTCCTGACATAAAGAGTTTTGTATCTCAACTTTTCCAATATTCCTCATCAGCTGATGTAATAGGAACTGACTGGTGTATTATTAAACTGAAGATTAAATCCCAGATAGATCTATGGTGGGATTATGACGTAACAAATACAGAATTAGAATTACGAACAAATCAGATTGAATTAATAACTCATCTCTTACAGCTTTCAACAACTGACAATCACTACTCAACTCTCTGCACTATATTGAAATGTTTACCAGATACTGAACACTCGTTGGTAGAATCTTGGTGTTCCTTAATGCGTGCTTGGTCTCAATCTCTATGCAATTTCAAGAGTTTTATTTGTCAAAGAGCGATCTTAGAATTCAGTGAAGCTCAAGATACATTGATTTACAACACACTAATACTGACGAATAAGTTAAATTCGTTATTATATCTACTCGTCACTCCACACAAACATATGATTTTAGCTGCAATAGAGACACATCTCCCTCTACTGACAGAAGAGAATAATTTTATATATAAGAATGAACTTTATGAACTTATACTTCTTAATGGGTTTACACATGTGGTTATGCATAGTAATTTATGGGATGAGTTTCTAACACATTTCCAACAAATCTCTACATTTCCTGACACAGGACTTGGATGCTTGGTGAACAAGAAATTGCAACTGGCCTCTGATAATCAGAAAGGAATTGACTTAATCTGTTTACAGCTCCACCAAGCTGGTTACAAATTAGAAGCTACCGCAATACGATTTAAATCTTCAATACCATCTCGCTTTCTATCTTTCAACTCAGCTGTTTTATGGAATAACCAAAAATAAGAAACTGTGAGTAGCATTTAATTTGCATTATTTTGTCGCTTGCCTTTTGATGTAAGATGTTTGTAATTCAATAAAGGTTAGTAATTGTAATTTTGTTCTAATCACATTAAATATACCTTGGAAATATATGCTACTTTCCACCTCCACTAAATGCACATGCTATTTACATTACAAAAAGCAATTCTAAGGTTAAATAATAATCGCTTAGAGATAAAATTATCTCAAGTATTTGTTTTATTTCTATTATTTTCAAACTTTTAATCAGAAATGTTATAGGGTGTAAACCATTTATCAGTCATATCCAATAATTGTAGAATAGCACTGACTCTATAGCTAATAATTATACACACAAAACTGCTTACCCTAATCGCCATAATTGATTTCTCTCTTAAACACGATATTTTCGCAAGCAAGTGGGACTAGAATTAATATCTTTATATCAACACTCTTATGATTAGTGCTTACATTATATACGAACTCTTTAGGTTATATATTGGAAAATTTCCTCTTTGTTTACAATTTATGTTTTTAAAAGTAGAGTTTTGTGTATATTATTATTATTATAGGAATTTATTCGATCCCCCTGACCCCATGCTTTACGTCACTAAAGGGGGTTGCTCCGAATATACTCCTTATTATTTAAACCCCAGAGGATACAATTGAAAAGTTTAGTTCGTTCCAGTACTGTGCTCCCTAATATTTGAAAGTCCGCCTTCCACCGTTTGTTAAGGTTTAGGAGTATACAGTTTTACAGGGGTGTTAAATCTAGTATGGCAGTCATGTACATCTCGAACAAAAGTGTTCTTCAAAATCACATTGAAGTTATTGGATTGGATTGATTTGTTTTAAGGAGAGGAATATGCATTCAGTTTTAACAAGATTGCTGTAGGTTAAAACGAACACAATCACCCCTTTCTCTCCCATAACAAATTGCAAAATTATTAATTAGCCACCGTATAATCAATCATCAGCTCATTCATTCTGAGAGGACATAGATCTGATTATATATAACTAATATAACGTTACGATATCCTTCATAACCTCAAAGACATCGCATAGATAAAGATGGGATGTTAAACACTTATAGTTCCAAGAATTTTGTTACCCTGAATTGCATCGTCCAACCCAAAACTATATTTGTAACTCCTCTACTACAATACTACAGGGCTGTCAGTACATATTTTTAAAGTAGAGTTTATATGTATCTTACAATTGTACAATCAACTTGTGAGTAATATCCCTATATAACGTTACAAGCAATATGACCCTCAATTCATGTCTAAGCTCAATCCGCTTTTGAATACTTTATCTATTGGGATGGAAACTCATTTAATTTAATCGGATTAATTCTTTAAAAGTGAAATAAGTGTTTGTGCCATGTGTGTGTCCACTGAAGGATGTTTTTCGGGCTAATTTATAAGGCCAAAATGCAACCATAACCAAACGTATATGGGTTACATAATATTTTATATTATTTATTCATCAACACCGCCCTCCTATTGGTTTGATAATAATTCTGATAAAGGGAGTGTCTCTTACCTTAATTAGAGATTAAATTACTTAAATATTTTTATGGAGTTATAGACGTTACACGAGTCAGCAATTGTTACTTACCAACTGTTACAGCATTACATTGATAGTTTTATACCAGAGCAATATATGCGCTAGACAAGAGTATGAATAAGATCGCTCCACCTAATTTCATGAGAGTTCTCTAGATATTTTAATTAATTAGATTACAGCGTATACGTATAAATAATGATATGATAAGAGCATGATCTTATAATTGGTGTGTACCCTACTTTTATTGTAAACTAACAATATATAACAGATATTTTGTGACTCATGACTGTATTTCAAAAGGATATGTATTGTACATTTTTTCAATCTTTGTCCTCTTGATCCTTGAATCAGAATGTACTATAGTAGGGTATTGTTAGATTTACTTATTGAATGTTATTATACTTATAAATACTTCATATACAACGATTTGAGGTATTTTTCTGCAACGAATACAATTTCACATAGTATATCCATTTCTTGCCTGAATTGCTAAATTTCATATAATTATATTATATTGAAGTGTGAAACAAAAGACGGCAGTTTTGTCGGTACTTGTAAATACAGTATAACATATGTACATGTATTACTTGACAGTTTGACGATATTTTTCACAAACAGGTACAAGTGTATATTCTTCTTGAGTCTTATATTTTGCTGTGGGATTCAATTTTTTACATTTTTATTGAGCTCAACTTTCTATTAAATTGATTAGAGTGTCTGTTTACATTCCAATTATGTTCACAGGTAACCAGGTGCTGTCTCGCTTGGACGCAACAGAACTGAATAAGAGATGGTTAATCAATTTTTTCGTATATCCACGCCATAGCATGTCCACGCTTTTAATTCTATCCTCTTCTAATTAGCAGTCTTTATTTTTCACACCTAAGTGCAAATGTAGTATTTCGACTAACTGTATGATTCCATTCAATTGTGGTTAATTCTTGCTTGTTTTTCTTAGCCAAATGTTCACCCGCACAACATATAGCAATCAGTGGGTACAAACAAGTAACTTATGAATTCTTCAATCCACAACTATCCAACTTGGACATCGATAATCAAATTTAAAAACACCTGGTCTAATGGAAATACTTTCAGTAATTTTTTGAACCTGTCTTGCTGCCGGCTGCAATGCAATAAGCCTCCGCAAATTATTCAAATCCTTCAGAAGTTTGAAACGTTAATTTGCATACTTTCAATTCCTTTGATCTGCTAATTCTACCTAATTATATTTTCACACTTTTGGATTAATCATGTGTAAATTGATTGTTGTTTTTATGAATATAAAGTAAACAAATTATCCAAATCTCAAATATACACACAGCCTTGCTCTAAACGGCTACCCAGGGGTAACTAAGTATGCTGAATCCGAATTTCGCATTTTCAAGTTTTCAAAGAAAAATCACAATTACCGATCTCGTATTCAAGAATTATTCTATTATAATGAATTTTCTCAAATACTTCTATCCATAAACCTTTCATCGAGGTAGCTGTATAGAAATTGCTCCATCGTAATTCACGATTCAGTGGTGAAAATGAATTATATTTATTTTGATAACTGAGCTTTAGTTCGAGCATTTTATTTTAGTAAACTAGCAGTGCTAATCCTATTGGATGAAATTTAATATCATCCAATCAATGTGGGAACGAACTTAATGTTTTGTTTAAATTGATAATTGTAATGAATTGGTATTTATATTATAATTATAATTGAAACAAGTAAGCTTCGCTTTCATATAATGCGAAGTGTCAGCGATGCCACTTCGTGTTTGCAATAACATTTCACGCACATACCAGTAGCTCTTATTCAATCTATCTTATATTAATAATCATTGAGTTGTGACTTTTAATAAATACGATGGAGTGAGTGTTCTCTGCTATGTTGGTTAGTTTTCTTTTATCTGAATGTATCTCTAATCATATCGAATAAACGAAAAAATTTGCTAAGAATAATTATCGGTAAATTGATAAAATAATACGTAACCCAACTGTGCTAAGATCTAGGCTAGGAAAGATAACATATTTTAATGTTCTGTGAAAATAGATTTGCAAATGTGTTCTAGAATAAACTCATGATCATGACAGTTTTGTGCATCTCTCAAAGGCTGCGGTTTCTAACCTTTTCACTCCTTGGACCCTCTATACCAATTTTGCCACATTCTGTATACTGCAATAGATTTTGTGGCGCCCCTGTTGTGATCTGTGGACCACCAAGGTCAGGGGAGCGTGGACCACTGGTTGGGATCCGCAGCTTTAACGAAATGAATTACTTGCTCAATTCTCATTAAATCCTCTCCTCTTAAACTCCGTAAGCTAGAGGTGTTATGAAGTTAATGCAATCATGTTTATCTACGTGTACATATAACATTTTGAATATATTTATTACCCAATAAAATTCTGTTAGAAATACATCTTTCATTTTGCATTGTTAGCGAAAGCCTGATGAGAATTTTTCTTACTAATTGCTATTACACGATATTTCTATAATCGCAACGAATATCCATAGCAGCACTTTATCAAGCATGAGTAGCATACTCATTTATTCTTATCGTGCTCTTTACTAGATTTATGAATTTAGTTTCTAGTTGTTAATATGTTTAAAGGAGTTGATTACAATTCATTGTCGCAATTCCAAGAAATGTATTTTATTTGACTGATTTTTCATCTCATCTCAATTTTATTTCTCTACTCATTTGATAAGTTGATCTTTATCAGAATATTATCTCTCATTCGTTGAGTGATTATATTGTTAGATAATATAATTATTCTTAAGATGACTGAATTGTGATAATTCATTTTCGTGAAATTAGTTCTTTTATCTTGGATAATACAATTGTCATTGTTTTGCTATCCAATAGTTAAAATGCTACAAACTTGTATATCGCCAAATTAATAATAATTGATTATTCATTGATTTGAAATTCTTTGAAACTTAATTATTGCATTGAATTGAGTCAGGGTTTAAGTAGGTGGGATACCTGCCCTTCCCAAATTATGTTGATTGCATGGAAAATAAGCTTACTTGTTTTTTTATATATTAGAAATGGTCTTACAGATGCTTGCTTGCATTTAACAGAAAGCAAGCATTTGTTTGCAATTTGATATTGAAATAATTGATACAGGAGACGTATTGTATACTACACCTGTTTGATAGCTAAAATATCAATAATTGGATTTTAGTTTCCCTTTTAACTTTCGTAATATTTTTTGTGGTAACTGGGCTTTACTTTTTATTTAGTATAAATTCGTTAATAAATTAGAGAAAATAGCATTTCATCTTCCTCTCACATACATACCATGGATATATTGTTTAAATACATTTATTTCATTTCTCGTCTTTCTCTCAACACAATTTTAACACTTAATTGAGTGTAAAATATATTTGAGTTCCTTTTTGAACATTTATTTTTCAACTTTACAGTTGTTATATTATCAACAAATATTTTCAATTATTCTCATATATTATCAGAAGGGTACTCTTATCAGAGATAAAAGTATCCATAGTTGAGTATTATACATATCTATAATATCACTATAATGAATTTCACTCGTACGTATGCATGTATTATTCTAATTCACAGTATAACTGAGTAGATCGTCTGAGTAGATGAGAATCTGGACTGAAGATCTTATATAAAATGAGGTGGCTATTCAATGATAAGTGTTATTATCATAAACTTGTACCTTAATTACAAATCATTGAAATTATCAAGTAAATTTCCTACATAATAAAAACTCAAGTATTCTATACAAACGGAATATTCATTTATGGAGAGTCCCTGTGCTGCTAATCCAATTACTCAAACTTCACCAACTTCACAACCACCGCTCTCAGTTCCTATCGACTCATTATCACGTCCACAAGCCTTCTTCCCAACTGTTAATATTGTTAATTACATACAAACACCGCCAGCTTCCATGTCCGAATCTCCATCAATGACGAATCCAAATCCTACCTGCCTCGACCGTCACAATGCTCAATGGCAACACTATCTATCACAGGGTGGTAAGTATTTGATTGTTAGTTTATTATATTTAATTTATAATTTACATTTTTCATCTGCTTATGGATTTGTTGTATTAACTTGTACCTATACATATTTGTGCCGATTAATCTTTGTGTGGGTTTATCGCATTTCAAATAGCTTCGTTTATCAGTCCATTTTCTCTCTCACATAATCGAATATTTTGATTATCCTTCGAACGATATGTTTTGAATTTTGAAAAAATGTAGTAAGTGATTATTAATAAGTCAATCTAGCTTTCGCATAGTCTTGTTAATTACAAAATGGACAATTGCTGACCCGATCACTAATACAAACGAATTATATTCATAAACTTGGTGTAGATAATCGCGAATATATTCTAAATTAAATTGCTTATATGTATAGTGTATTGTAATTATATATCTGGTGATCTTTTATCTCAGCAAGATTATTTCATATCAATTTCTTATTCAGCCGGTATTATCGTTTAATTAATCTTCAAATTATTCAGCGTAGAAACTCACAAAGGAGAATTACATATGCATATTATTTTTAATCCGCTATCCCCTATTTCCCAAATCTATTTGAGATAAATTAACCTAGATATTATTTAAATAATTAAATAAATACATTCTTCCTGTTTTCAAACGGCTAGTTGAATCTCTATACAGACTGTCTTTAAATTTGTTCTATACATGTATTTCCTCGTGCACATTTTGTAAAATTTTATCTAAATTTATTCATTTCTATGGTAGATTTTATCAAGCTTGAGAGATCAATAAATGGATTAACATACCTTATAGTTAGTAGTTATTATTCAATTTATTATAATGGGAAACTTTAATTAGGATGAAATACAAAAAATTTTGTTTTATCGTTTTCAAAAAAATGCACACTTTATAATATTGTTAATTTCATAGTCACTCAATTTATAAAAGAATACGTCCTAATAGGAAAACATTTTGAACAATGGGTTTGATCCTGAAATATTTGAAAATCTCAAATTTATTCCATATCATGTCCAACACTAGATTAAAAGGTATTGTCTTCCAAAACGTGGTCTATCAAATACGTACTTTGTTCAGAATTCATTTTTTATCTTATCAGTCGAATTTTCGACTAATTGGTTCTATTATAATATTGGATTCTTGCTTCTGTCTACTGACCATTCAAATCTCGAAAATATCCCTGGAGCCAGGATGTTTTCATTATCTCGAGATTACACTTTTAAATTTCTTATCAAAATTTCTGTGGGATTATATGAATACTGTTATCTCTCTCTCTCTCCATATCTCCTTAGAAAACTTACATTTAGTAGTTTCAATTCGATATTATGATTTATTATGTGTGGAATATGATGGCTGATACATTACCGGTGTTATCAGTCAGTGTAATAATTGGGAAGCTAATCTTACAGAGATAATGTATAGGTTGTTACATGTAAAATAATAGCTATATTTGATACACTCCAAAACCTCATTGATGTTATATGGGTATCTTTGAATATTCATTCTCGTAACCGGTCGTATATGTCTAAAATATATCTTCTACGTTTATTTTTGATGTTTCACTTGATTAGCTCTAAGATAAGTTTCTACACATTTGATTCACAAATATATCAACATAATTTCATTTTTCGAACTCCCTAATATATTAATTTATCTTTTTTCCATTTATTTAGTAAATTAGCATAATGTAATTAATACTCGAATAATTCGGAAATATAGAATATACTAACGATTTTATGAAAATACACTCAACTCTGTATTGCTAATACTTGTAATTATTTGTTAAATTTATTCGTCCTTCACCAGAAATCTAAATTGGATATTTTATCAATTTGTATTTAATATTGGTACCAGGGGTCTGGATTCTATTTTATTGGTACCAGGAGTCCGGATACAATTTGATAAGTCAATCAATTTTTGATCTACTCATATTATGCAAATGTCTCTACTTGTTCGCAACAACGATTCGTATCACATATGTTCCTGTTCGTCTAGCATCTACAGGAACTAAAGGACTAACTAAGGTATAGCACATGTAATCTAATCTTTACACTCTAAGAGTTATGATAGAACAACCCTGTGTTGGCTTGTATTACTACGATTAGCACCAACTTGCAACTAACGCAATCAAATTCTCCTGACTGTATCCTCAGTATCTATCCGTGATGGCTCCTATTGGGCTCAGTAAATGGTATATTTGTTACCAAGCATTGTCTCATTGTACTGGAGAGACCACTGATGAAAGTATACTCTCATTCCTGGACTATGATTTATTATTAGGGGAGGTATTGATAATCTAAACTATGTACTAGCCAGCGCCATATGACATGCTATATCCATTCTTTATATATGCATTATATGTAGACGTTTTGAATCGTATCGTTTTACATCAACGTTGCAATATTAAGAGCTCAGCATTGAATTATTTATTCATACGTAAAATTTATGCACGACATCTGGCCTGACTCACTAGCAGCACTCAATATTTACAATATTTGCATTCAATACTATTGACTGAAAACACAGTAGAACGACTAGACCGAGTACTGTACAATGCGGAAGTCTCCACAATCCTATGTATGTATTTCGATGACCCAACGAGAAACGTATTACGCATGTTCTACTCAATTTCCTTACAACATAAGTACATAAATATTGGTGATTCCGTTTTGTCATCAATAGTAGAGATACTGTCACATTAATTACGATCTCTCCTGACAATCCAATCTTTATCTTTACGATATTTAACATGAAATTTGAAACGTGCTTTGAAAACTACGACTAAACACGAATTCTTGCATTATTCTTACTTCAGATTAAAGATTTGACTGTTTGGCTACTTTCCACGATTAATAAATATTCATTGATTTTGAATTATCTTACGATACAGTTTGAAACGCTGTAACAATAGTTCTATGTATTTAAATATTGTTAGGCAGCTTCGCCAAGTGTCTTTGTGAGAAACCAATAAATTATGGATTGAATTCAATTATTTAGGAACTAACATTAACCCAGGGCTTCCTCTCAAATCCGTTAATTTCAATTACACTGATACGTCATATTTTTCTTGTCTATTAATTTATGGCTCCTGTTGAATATCAAAATTATAACATAATACGCATACTTATTGCTAAGTCTATGAATTATTCAAAAATAATGCAAATTTCCAGAATTATCAAGAATTCTACACAAAATTTGTGGATAAACATGGATTTCTCAATTAACTAATTTCGCGAGATTTACACTATCTCTTTCGAATCTCGTTGTCAAGTAGTATTGAATCTATGAGAACCTTACATTCACCTTGTATTTATATATTCTGATTAAATTCTTTCTTTAGAAACAACAGAGAGTCCAGTATACGCTCCATCTTCTAACACCATTCCTCAATTCTGGTACAATACAGTCCCATCTTACAACTATCCTCTCACATCTCCAGTACATCAACATTCTCTCGAAAATGATTTAATGAAGAAGTCTTTCGAAGGAGAATCAATCAAATCACAACTTCCACATGACCAACAATTTTCATGCTTCAATGGGCTTGGTCCTGGCCTTGTTAAACTGGATTATGCCTTAAGTGAGTATTTTTTATTTGTAAGAAAATTAATTTTGTCAAATCTCTTTTTGCGACACCTTCTTTCAGGAGTTTAGGTCTATATTCAGCAAAATTTGTATTATAATTAATATCTATCACCTGGTTTAAATATTTTACAAAAATCTCTCCCGATTATGAAAAGTAGAGTATATATTATTAGTCTTTTAATTTATTATAGCTCGTGCTTGTACAAACTGTGGTGCAATGTATGCTCCACTCTGGAGAAAGAACATAGATGGGAATTATCTCTGTAACGCATGTGGACTATATAAACGCTCTAATGGCATTGACCGCCCTGCACAGAGGAAAAAGAAAAGTGTAAGTTTTATAAATTCCTTAATATTTGTTGTATTCTACGAACTAGAAGCTCAGCGGATTCTTATGTAATCAATCTTCTAAATTCAATTCTCTGATTCATAATTATTTTAGAATATATTAATTACTATTCCTAAATCGATCAAATTAATATTACGCTACATTATAATTATTATAATTATTATAATTATTATAATTATTATAATTATGTCTTGTCGTCATTCGAAATCTGAGAGGCTAAATACCATTACTGTATTATCTTGCCTCCTACATATTTTATTTGCACACACTTGTACACCTACTTGACTTACCTGTTCAAAACTCTTGATTACACATCAATTCGTAGCAGTACTTGATTTGGCAATGTAACAGATTGGTTTGGCGAATTTTTAGGAAATTAGTTAATTGTCTATTCGTTTAATTATCATTAATTTATTCTAGACGACACCAAGCAGAAGACAAGGAATTGCATGTTCTAACTGTGGTACTACTGTCACATCTCTATGGAGAAGAAAAGAGGGCCAAGTTGTATGTAATGCATGTGGACTCTACTACAAACTGCATTCGGTGAGTTTATGTTTTTTTAGCATGTAATTCTACATTTATCTGTTTATATCGTATAATTTATCAAAATCTTTCCAACAAATTATGAATACAGGTAAACTCTCTAAACGGAGTGTCAGGGACACCGAAAAGGGCAACCCCGTTTATGTAGGTTCATTTGTATGGGGCTGCAATTTGTACTATTCGTTTTCACTCCGTTTCCAGAAGTTCCTCGGTTACACAAGCCCTTATTTGGAGGTTTCACTGTACTATACAGAAAGATTATGCATTTATGTAAAAGATAAATATATGGATTGAGAACGTATTCGAGCTAAATTATAATCCAAAGATTATACTAAGCACTTCACGCGTGAGATTGTTATAAATAATATATGAAGATCTTGCAATCTGTTTCCTCACTAAATACCCGAATTTTACATTGTACAATATAGATAATGTTTGGTTTATTCAAAAAGTTTCTACCAAATTACAGAAATGTAGGTAATTAATTCTTCCAGCTCAAAGCTAACATAATAGTAACATAAATACGTCAAAATATTTCAATTTATTAAGAAGCTATCTTTTTGAGGAATATACTTTAAAGGAAGTTATGATATCTATTAATATCAGTTAAATAGGGTAAATGATTTTGTTTGGTGGTTTTTCTCATTGGTGGTCATACTGGAATTGAATAAATATAGAAAACAATATTTTAATTAATTTGAGTTACGTACCTGTTCTCACCTTTGTAGCATAACCTATAACATATCCATTCAAAATTAACAACTTATATAATCTTTGAAATGATTGAAACGTTTGATATCAATTTACATCTTAATTACCCAACAGCTGTACATTCTCTTGCCTCCGCATGTAGCGGTATTGCACAATTTGTCATCACTCGCTTTGAGTTGAATACTACAACAGACAATTTAATTACTTTACATTTTGTCTATGTAGTAAAAGGAATAAATAACTGTAATTACATTAGCATATTTTCAGAATTAATTATTTAGATAAAGCATTAGGATTCCTGGAACAAATCACACAATCCGGTTTGTGATCCTTTTCCAAAATTGGGAGAGTCCTAGAGTATTGCCAGATTAAGATCTTAATCTTTTACTAAGACGGTGTAACACATTTTTATGCAATACACTATCGGGAATGACTCTTTTTGTACTGTTTTAAATCCATGGTAATTATAAAGTAATATTAGGGTGTCCTGTGAAATGGGGTCTTCGCTCTTTGATATTTCCTAATGTTATTTGTGTCAATCGACGCTTGATTCGCATTTGCACATTTTGTACTGATAACTTGTAGCACCGTATCATACCTTCTACTGTCACATTCATCAGAAATTATTTGATACATACAGTGGAGTTCGCCTATTAACAAATCGTATTTGCACGAATTCCCTTGCTAATACGCGAACTCGCTATTAGAGTAATTATTCCAATACAAAATTGACTCTAAATCCCAGAAAATAACTTGCTATAGGGCGAATATTGCTAATAGGCGAACACCACTGTACCTGGATAATAATTAATTTTCAGTTTACTTAAAAGTCAGGCGAAATTTGTATATTCAAAACCCAATCCCCTCAGAATAAAAGGTGACCTTTCACTTATCTAGAAAAATGACCTTTCAACACACTTAAAAATCTGACCGACGATGTAGGCCGTCGACATATAAGTAATTTGATAACTTAACTATTAATCAAATTCTTAAATTACGTTTCAAATTACGAATGTTGTCTTATAACTCATCACTTCAAGAGAATCCTTAATCTTTGAATGAGAGAATTTCATCATTTCTATAATTTATTGAAAATCTCATTTTAAGTCTTCATCGTATGATTAAATTGCTACAATTTATCGACTTATGTCCCCTCCTTAAGATAATGCATCACTTAAACAGTCATAATAATGAGATTACTGTTAATTTATTCGAAGACATTTTTTGAATAGCCATTCAATAGGTTAACGAAGAAGATATTTGTAAATAATTTCCCATTCCTTTATACTTTGAGCATTATGTAACTATCCTTCACCCTTCTTAGAATTTGTTATATAAAGCTACTTTTCAGAACTATTCCCAAACTAGCCTGTAGAGTATTAGAATATAATATTTCTGTATGATTGTCATTTGCATAATATTTACATTTGATCATTTAATAGTTAACATTGATCTCAACGAAGTACTAAATTCTTTATCATTGTTATGACGGATGAAGTATTGTTCCCTCAATAGAGATTAAATTCACATAAATCGACAGTTAATTTGGGTAGATGTTGACAGCGTGTTGATATTCAATCAAATCGCATAATATTTTATCCACTCAAATTTAAAATTGCTTCATAGTTGTACTGTCTTCTAAGGAATCTATTTTAATTATTCTCTTTCTGCGAATCAAATAAAAATTCTCGGAACAGACACACATTGCATTTACAAGAATTGGAACCAGCCTGTCGCACTCGATAATATTCTCCAAAAGTCTGAATCCCGTCAGTGTAGGAATGTACTTTCATCAACCAGTTTGTATTGCTTCACACATTGCTATTTAAAGTCTTCATAATAACTCAATGCTATAGTTTTGCCTGTGAATCATCACTTTTCCTATACTTATGCCAGCTAAGCCAATATAGATTGTGTGGCATTATGTACAGAGACATATTTCTTACTATCCTAACTCAAGAACTTCTACAGGTGTTTTATCTTACTTACAGTCTGATTCCCTTGTGATTCACTCAACTATGAGTCTCCGTGATTATGTGATGAAGCATAGATAGAATACTTCCTATTCTCATACTTATTCTTACTTATCTTCATAGATTTCAAAACCTAAATATGTATTAATTTTCGTGTTTTATACTAGCGTAACCTTTCGCATCAAAATTATTGACTTAGGTGTGTACAAAATTAATGAACTTAACTTTGAGATTAATTTAAATTGCATATTTTTTGTAAGCCATATTGAATTGCGTTCATTCTTTGCCAATTCCATAACATATCTGTCAACAATTCTACGTTCAGTTTACTGGAATTTCATATTATTTACTCGTTAGAATCCATATTTTCGATTTGTTCTAGAGCTTTGTACTGACTAATTTATCAATTATTTTCTACAGGTTGATCGTCCACTCTCCATGAAGAAGCCATGTATTCGTACACGTAACAGAAGACCAGGTGGCAACAAAGGGAAGAAAGGGGGTATCCTACCAACTACACCCCTGTTAGGACAGAACCAAATAATATCACCACTTAACGGACACGTAGCTGCATCAGCATTTGCTAATCACATGCCTTTATTTACCTGTCCGCAGGAAGAGCATATGGTTGACCCCAATTGTCAACCTACTAGCTCTCCTTATCTCAAAACTGATCTGAGTGGACGCCTGAAGCTTCCTCTCCATTTTCCAGGAGTTGTACACCAGTTTCAACATGAAGGTGTAAACCTAGGCGAGGGAATCACTGCAATAAACCCTGTATCTCCTATGGATTACAAGCCTAATTTCTCTTTACAATACGACATTAATAATTAATAGTTAGCTCCGTTCAACCCAAATCCCGACTTTCGATCAATATTAGTTGGCATCGCACTTAGGATGATTGACATGTTACACCTGTCAGACATCAATCATGCGTTGTATATATATATTTATGTCACTCACACTTCCAATTGAACTCTGTTTTAATCTTGATATGTGTTGTCGACTTACATTAGAGGAGACCTCCTCCCTCTATCTCTCTCAATCTCACTCTAGCATGTATACTTATTTCATTTTTACTTGATTATGATATGTTAGAACTTTTATATCATTCACAGCTGGAAGTAGATGTATATACATATTCATGACTAGATTTAATACATTTATAAATTGTGGACTCCACTGCTGATTTGTTTATTAAATTGCTCGATGTATACTGCCTCTCAGTTTACATTTAACTAAAGGCTAATAGTAATAGTAATTCCTCTTTGTATCCCAGATACATTTGAGAAAAGAGGTTTGGTTGCGATATAGCGGATAATAGCACATTCCGAAAATATCGAGTTGTGTGGAGATTTGGGTTTCAAATTGGTTGGGGGTCAAATATTCTTCATTCTAATTGGTGAGATATTTCCTATTAGAATTAAAGAGCTTGGTTCGGGCATTTCACAATTTGTTTTGAATCTGCATGCTATAATTATCCTAACAGTAATAGTATATAATATCAAAATATCAAAAATTTGTTCCCTCCAGATATTTTCTGATTTCCTTCCAGATATATTCTTGATATTTTGACATTATCGATATTTATTATGGGGTAATTTCCCGATAAATTGTATCGCATATCGTTATCGGAGATTTTAAGTGGTATTGATATTTGCCCAACCTTGTCAGACAGATAGGAAACAGAATACCAAGGGGCTGTGAGCATTGTCCAGTTATTATGCAATTTGCTGTCATCATTATTATCTCACTTGTAATACAACACAAAAAGGATGAATAAGTCACTTCAAAAACGATAACTGCTTACCCTAATAGAGCGTTGGTTTAGGCTAAGTGAAATTGACTGAGAATAATTTTCTTGTATAATAGACTAGTTTGTAATTTCATCATAGAGAGCAGAAGTTTTATTGTTTGTCTATCTGCGACCAGGTTTGCTATGAAGATACCGGTATTAAACGACGTAAAATGGACGCAATCTCGTTAATCGGATATTAAAAATAGAAATAATTTCATTACTAAGGGATGATAGCATTCTAGTGATCATGCTATGTATTGATGATGTACCTGAGAATGACATATTTCCTAGGATACTATCAAAATTAGTACTCAATAACCAGAGGTACGTGTTAACAGTGTACTTATTTAACGAGGTTCGTATATATTAGTAAATTGAGATTAATCACGCGGTCAGAATATTTTATAATAGGATTAACTTGTGTATAATAAATCGGTTGTGCTAGTTTGTCTGTGTATGGCTACTCCAGTAGTTAGCACTGATCTACAAGATTCATTCACTGCCACTAGCGAGCAAGTAGAGAATTCTCCCTCTAAAAATATCACTGATGCTTCTGACTTTTGGATAAATGCTTACCAGGATCCGGTAGCTGGAATTAAGACTTCATCAAGCTGTATGGCTCTGGAAGATTTGAATGGAGATGGAGAAAATAAACTAATTATTGCTGACGTAGGTACTACACCATTTGATATGCGTCTAAAGGTATACAAAGGTACTTCTCTCTTGGCTAATATGCAGCTG
Organism: Oopsacas minuta; assembly: GCA_024704765.1. Taxonomy (NCBI): domain Eukaryota; kingdom Metazoa; phylum Porifera; class Hexactinellida; order Lyssacinosida; family Leucopsacidae; genus Oopsacas; species Oopsacas minuta. Next base: position 377,519 of record JAKMXF010000044.1, on the reverse strand, counting down.
ATTAACCTACCTTCAGGTTTATGTACATTCTTTGTTGACACAAATGAACCCATGACTCCTGCTATAGCTGTAGCATCAGGACCTTATGTATATGTGTACAAAAACTTAAGGCCTTATTTCAAATTCACACTTCCATCTCTTGACATAAACCCGACTGAAGCTCAGTATTGGAAACAAGCTAAGGAGGAGAAACTAGAGTTACTTTCCTTTAGGGAAATGTTAGAAGAGTTGCAGGTAGAGTAATTTTAAATATATATTTGACTCTGTTTAATCGAGTTATTTTTCAGGATTAATTGGAAAATAGCTCAAATAAATAGAACAAATTTTAGGTTAATTTGGAACTCGGCTTAATTGTTACAAACTGGGAGGAAGCTGTATTTTTAAATAATAATGATTGTGTTGTCCTCCTCAACTTTGGAATATTTTAGATCTTTTGAGGATAAAATTTCGCAGTCTATCAATTCAGTTATAAATACAGTAGAACTCGGATAAGACGTGTGCTCTCGGGAAACAAAAATTAGTGCGTTCTAACCTAAGTACGTCTTATCTGAATATTCTTCCTATACGGTACAATTAATACAAGAATAGAAAATCGGTTTTGGAGAAAAGTAAGTATCACCCGAGAGTACCTCTTAAGCCGAGTATGTATTTACCTAGTTCTACTGTATATGTATTTACATAGACTATATGTCTCCATTCACTTAAATTTAAATTGGATTCTTCTAACCAGCAACCTAGGTTGCTATACACGAAAATACCAGACCCATGATCCGTTAGGTTACTAGTTAAAAAATCTCATTAATATTTCGTGTTAGATCTCTGCTATTTATTAATTGTTTGTTTGTCTTTTGCCTGATTTGTATTGAATTAATTAGATATAATGCTGAACTCGATTCCCTAATATTGGCTTGTCTCTACATTTGTTTTTATGTATTCTTCAATATAAACAAGACAAAATAGAATTTCTTATTATTACTTTTGTAAAGAGACATATACAAATCTCGTTGTTGTAATTAAAACTTGTATTTTGTTCTTAGGCTACAGACACTGAAATTCCTCTGACATCCCGATCACTGAAACTACTGCAATGTTTACCTGAGGAACTAGAAGTATTTTTCAACATGTACAAACACAGTCCTCTCAAGCGGCAAACTGTAATAACCTGTATTGATACTATAAAGAAAACTCACAATGAAGAGAAGGCCATAAGTTGTATTGTCATAGGCTCTGAACATAGAGAAATATTTATTTTAGATCCAGAAGCTTTCACTGCATTAGCTCGTGTATACTTACCGAGTGTACCTGTACTATTATACACTACAGGGGTGTATGAGGTAGATTATAAGGTGTATGTCTCCTGTAGAGATGGAAATATTTATCTTGTTAAGGGAGGCAGTAAAATAGCTAAGATTTGTATACAAACAGGTTCACATGCTGTTGGTATTGAAAAACAAGGTAAAAACATTTTAGTTGGAGCAATGGACGATTCTCTCTCATGTTACACATCACGTGGTAAGAAGCTATGGACTATACAGTTGCCTAGTAGCATCACTACAATGGAAGCTATTGAGATTAAATCAAAAGGCATAAAGGGAGTCATCTTGGGATTGAAGAGTGGAGAGATTAGATTGTACAGAGACAAGTTATTAGTGAATAAGTTAATGTTACCGGAATTTGCTATTGGTATGAAGTTTGGGAGGTTTGGGAGAGAGGACAGTACTCTTGTTCTTATCACAGGCAGTGGTAAGTTATCTATAAAAATGCTGAAACGAACTGCAAATCTAGAGACAAGAATTGTAGGAGATACGTTGAAGAGTATTACTCCTGGAAAACTTAATCTTCCAAAGAAAACTAAGCTCTACACTGAGCAAGCAATCCGAGAGAGAGAGAATTCTATCCCGATATTTCAAACATTTCACAGAGATCTTGAATTAATTAAACTGTACATAACACGTGAGTATGCGAAAGCTATTGGTTCTCGTCTTGCTCCTATTTCAGTCACAACAGAGAACATTAAACTGTCCGCACAGGTTCAGGGTCTTGGTCCTGGATTCAAACTGTCCGTTAGTGTACAGAATGCCTCCAATATAGCTGTTACAGGATTACTGATTACATTCATTTACAATCCTACTATATACGGTATGACGATTAATGCTATACCTATTCCCTTTCTTGTTCCTTCCATAAATTACACATACGAAGCAACAGTAGAGTGTCTTTCCGATACAGGAGTGACAGAAGCTATTCGTGTCGTCATCACTAAGGATTCTGTCTCTATTCCTTTACTGACAGCACTAATTACAATGCCAGTCAGTCTTGGAATGCTTATCGTGTAGTATAGCAATAGTTAAGTTCTCAACTACTCTATATGATTCCTTAATTGGTTACTTATCAGTGCTAGTCAGTATCAATTTATTCTGTGATGATTCAGCTTATATTTATGGGATTCTATGTAAAGATTGCAAGCAATTATTATAATGTTCCGACAATTATGTTAAGTATTCATTACTATAGCATTCTAGACAATTGTACAATTGTCTAATATACGTAAAGGGGCCGTTCAAACGTTACGTAACGCTACCAAAGGGAGGGCCGTACGGGTTGGTATGCAAAATGTGACAGCCCTATTCTCTTGTATTACAAACTATTAAAAAACGTGACACAGGGAGGGGAGGGGGTCAAAATCTAGGGAAATTTGCGTTAGTAACGTTTGAACAGCCCCATAGATGATCTCGCTTATTTAATTAGAATTATGTCTGACCCAAGTATTAGAGTTGAGTGAACAAGACACGAACACAAACTTTGTTCTCATTGTCTTGGACTGGAATGTGTATTCGTTTTTCACTTTTAATATTCTATCGTAAGTGAATTTGGTATAGTTTACTCTTTCCTATACATTAAAACGCAATTTAATCTTTTGCAGGAGCTCTTCACTTTAAATAGTATTAGTTCTTGTTGTGTCGATATGAAATTGAACAAAACTCAAGGCTATAATACTCAGATCATTCACAAGCTATTATGGTAATTTTGCATAATAATGGTCGCCTTTTTGTGGGCAACTTACCTACTTTGTCTCATGACCTTGGGAAAATTACTCTAGATATAGAAGACACGCACCCCCCTCGGAAAACCAAATAGTATTACTTAACACTATTCGAGTGTACTAAATAGGGATTGTATTAAATGAATGAGAACTAGATTGTTGGTTTGAGGATGGGAATGGGAAATGATTCCTTATGATGGGTTTTCCCACAAAGAATCCTGTAGGAATGGGGATACAAATCCCCCACGGCAACCTTGACTTCTTATCCGAGTTCTACTGTATTCAGCAACAAGTTGCTGATAACTTTTCGGTTCTACTTAAGATGACAAGACAGTAAAGCTCGAATCATGGCTATGTAGCACTAATTAACTGAATAATCTATTCATAAATATTTGTAACGTAATGCTTACTAATTTATTACACACCACAACAGTTAACCTTAGGAAATTGTATCACAAATTTCAAAGAGAACATTTTTCATATATTAATGATGAAGGTTAATTTTAATTATCGAGAGAATATTAATAAGGCTGTTGGTGGTAAATGTATCAGTTCTACATGCCATTCATCTGAGTAATGGCCATGTGGTGTTTATTATCATCCAATTAATTATTTCAATACATTATCTTAGGCAAAATATATGTATTACGCAATTCATAGGCACAAGAGTGTACTTAAAATTTAATAGTTTAAGAATCACTAGTGTGTGATAATTATACTCCTGTACTACAGTTGGGGAGCTAATGACTACTTTACCCTCTCATTAGGGAACACCAGGGGTGTATTCCTAAGTATAGAAGTAAGGGAACACTCCAAAGCACTGCCCCCTCCTCCACTAATTTCTGCATCTTTTTGATATCCTAGGTTCCCAAACTTGTCTACATCCTTTGAGATACAAGATATTTTCATTAATTGTGGAAGATTCCGAGTACAAAAACGTGGATGCTATCATATTTAGTACTTGTTAGTTGAAAATCGAAGGATAATAAGCAATCCAACATGAAAACGATATTAACACAAAATAGGATAATACAAAAATATATTACTTGGCCATAAAATGTTAAATTATAATTTCTAAACTGAAAATACAGTTAAATTATCCATAAAGAAGCGCGTTCACGTTCCCCACAATACATCCCTGGGGAACACCTCTATTTAAGTATATAGCTGGTAGTTTTCGGTCCCACGAGTGTTTTGTATAGTGCGGTTTCACTATATAGAATAGATCGCAAGAATGTTAGGGATTGAATGAATACACATATTTTGAAATTATTAGTGTGTAATTCGACCCTCAATAAATTATCGCACCCATGATCGTCAATCCTTTTTAAAGGAAAGATCGGGAATTATGTATAGGGATAATTTATTAAGGATCGCCTTACGCCCTATACATGGTACGTATTGCAGTCAGCTCTAGTTATATCGAACATGGATACAGTAGAGCTCGGATTAGACGTACGCCTCTCGGGAAACAAAAATAGTACGTACTATCCATAACTGAAGCTAAGTACGTCTTATCCGAATATTTTTTCTATACAAGGAAATTGATGATCTGTTTTGGGAAAAGTACAAACCAAAGGTACGTCTTATCCGAGTTCTACATATCGAAATACCCGCTTATATCGAATACTAAATTGTACAAATATTTCGCGGACAACTGCTTTAGGCTTTTAATAATTTTTTTGATTTTCCATTTACTACAACCATGGATATTTTGATTTCTTGTTTTATGTAACCCACGAAATTCTTTTACACGGAAAACTCTTACACAAAATTTGCTCTAAATTTCCAAATCTCCAGTAATTTATAAATTTCTATTTTACCTTTAGCTAATTCACAGTTCACATTTGCAATTACAATGGATTTTCAAGATTTAATTATGATACGTAATAACATTTCAGAGAACAAGTTTACATCCTTGAAATGCAAATTTAATTGCTTTTAATGAATTTTGTATTCTTTTATTAAGCAAAATTACTTGCAGATTATTACGTACTTCTAATACAATTATGCTGAGATGATTGAGTAACAATTTTGGGGAATGCGAACATCACTATGGACTTAATGTGTTCCTCAAGCTGTTGGTACTTGGTAAGGATTTGAATTTATAACTTCATTACGTGTTTTAGTTGCTCGATTGGTTATATTAATTTTCTAAAATACTAACACATTCACAACTATTATAATATTTATTTCTTCAATTTTTATTTTATTTCCAAGTATGAATTTCGAATACAAACCGCTATTAAATTATCATTTCATCTAAGTTTTACCAAGTTACATACACATGCCAATTTTCAAGTACGTAGCTCTTACCAATTCTTCGATCAACTTGGACAAACCCATAAAACAAAATCCGTCGAGATTTAATATACAAGATTATGATTTATATCGGCACAACTGGTGTGGCAGTTAAGACAAGCACCGACTCATGTACCAGTCCACTCTCCAGGCTTGAATTACATTTACGTTTAAAGTTTGAATATTATTTACTCAAGTTGCACCATAACTTGCTGGTTTATTGATTCATGGAACGATCATTAATCTGGAGATCTAATGACCTGTAGAGTATGTATAATCATGAATTCTATTACACTCAAGCATTTTAATAGGAAATTTGATCAAATCTTTTATGAATGAGCATAACTTGAATATTTGTAATAATAGAAAATGAATGTATTCAATACCTCTCTTCTAAGTGTGAGTGTATTCTTCTGATTATATACCTTCCCTTCTTGGGTGGTGGGTGGAACTTAGCTAATACATCTTTCCTATATGAAGTACTCCCAAATTCAGTGATAGGCTTGGGTCTCATCTCCTTAAATATTCCCGTTCTGATCATTTACAGATTAGAATAATTCATCCTATATACGCGTTAAATAATATATTATATCCACATAAGCTCATTACCCAATGCAGAGCGTAGACCACTACTCGCTGCCTACTGCTACAGATAGTGAGAGACTGCTCTCGAACATCACCAGTGACGATCCTCTCACTGAAATAGCATCAGCTGATGAGTTACAACCAACTATAACGGAAGTAGAAGGTCCTATTCCCCGTTTCGTTCCTATAGACCAATCGATAGTGCTTCCCAGGGGTGATTCTCAAGATCCTCACTTCCTCACTAACATAGATCAACCAGACACTTCTAGACAGGACTTTGTTGAGGGTACTGTCACTAATTCTCATCCTCCCCTCAACCCTATCTCTGGTCCCAATAAGCGTAATGAAAACAAGAAGGCGTGTCTAAAGCAGCTCCCTCCAACTCAGAAACCGCAGAAACAAGACTCTGGTCCTAACTTACTCCCACCTCTCTCCAGACTCCCCCCAACAGCTGGTCTCCCTTATTACCATGAACAGAGCTACCCCTCTCTTGTACAGATGTCTCACCCCACTGAACTTCACCCTAGCTCAACATCCCTCAATCCCCAAACCAATCCTCTACTCGTCCATGTCCCACCAGGAGGATATCAGCTGACACGTCCTGTCCTAGAAGACCATCTCTCCTTCCAGCAGTGTCCCTGTTACCTCACTCACGGCTTTATACCTCACTCAGCTCCTCCTTACCAACAGGTATATGTCCCTCTACAACCTGGATCCGCTCCTTACGCCCCCTTAACGGGTACTGGTCAGGATACCCTAGTATACCCTGATATGTATTCAGGTCCCAGACAGACCCTCATCCCCACTCAATCCTACCCCAACATTGATCATATATTTCCTTATGATCCTAACTGTCAGCGTCCATCTATATTCATTCCATATGCTGTACAAGAGGCTCTCACAACCCTACAACCACCAGTATCTGCTCCTAGCGGTAAGACAAAGACACATCGCACTAGTAAGAAGGAAGCTCTCCGTAAACGGGACCTAGAAACTGCTACTAAATCGAGTGAGGATCCATCCATGATTAAGAAATCAAAAGTGGACCCTGTAGTACCCCAAACAGTCCCTGGAGAGATGTTGCTACAACAAGCTCCTCACTCTAGCATGACAACAGCTCCTCATTACCGTACTGATAATATACTGCCTTGTATCTCTGCTAATTTCAATCCGTTTTACCCTCAATTCGTTCCAACTGCTAACAGTTTCTATCAGCAGGGACATGTTCCTTATTACCAACAACATATGATTGAACCGGAGAAACGCCAACAGTCCAGGAGGGCACTTTTCCAATTTCAAGGTGCCCCTCCTTCAGAGGACTCTCTAGGAGTACAACCCTTAGAGAATACCCCACAGACCAAGATGTCTCCCACCTCGACGAGTATTACTACCCCAGAAGTTGACACCAACTCTGCTTCACAAATCTCAAAGAACTCTGACCATCCTTGTATCATCCAACAGAACAGCGGGAATAATACTCTCCTCAGACAGAATAGAGCTAATATCCCTCCTCCCATTTCTCTACCTCCTCACATCAACAATTTCGTGAATAGCGATACCATTAGTTAGATATATAGACTCACTGCTACGCGGATCACTTACTAACAAGAGTACTATAGTTGCCAGCGAAGCTTCTTATTACCACTTTTCAATAATTTTATACAATGTGTTACTATTTTAGCTTTTGTAGAAATGTTTATTTGTTGCTAGTCTTTTAGCTGTTATGTTTGTCACTCTAGTGAGATTCCAGACATAATTAATATAATTTTATATAAAAACTTAATTTTTCTATATTTGTATCTATATTTGTTACGGGCACGTAATTATACATCCGCTACACAGGGGGGGGGGGCGGCGGTTGTGTGTGGCAGAATTCATCTATAACTCGAGTTCCCTAGGATTATATTAGTACAAGATTTGTACATACGTACATATTTTATTGAATTGTTTAAGGCGTACTAAAATTCTTCAATACCCAGGAATGTTATACAATAGAATTCACAGCCTACGTAGCTATAGCCTGTTCACTGACCATATATTCCTAACCATGGATTACTTCAAGCTATTCATTTTGGTAGGCAAAATTTTATATTCTCGATAATATCGAATTGGTACATTTTGCCTCGAATAAATCTAATATTGATAGATAATGATCAACACAAGTCATGTGATCTAACTATTACTAGTTCGAAATGACACCATTTGTTTGGTTCAAAGGGCAACATGTGGCCAAAATCTCCCCATTTTAATAGCTCTGATAAAAGATCGCTAATGCGTCTTTGATTTCAGGATTAATATCAAGTAATCTGAGGATGTTTATACATAAAATATACATTTTTCTAATTATAAAGCTGTCACGTTATTGATTATACTAGATACCGTGGGTGGCACATTTTTTGGCCAATCTCCACTTATAACTCGATTGTCGCGAGAGTTTTGGTCAAATCAGTCCAGCCAATATGTACTACATACCCAACTTCCCATACCCTTGTAATACAGCTTGAGACGGTATCTCTAAGCACTATGGTGTATATCCTGATAATGACCAAATATGGGTATATTCACGATTATGTCACACCGGATAGAGAAATCGTATCAAAATGTATCAAAATGTATTACAAGGGTGTGGGAAGTTGGGTATGTAGTATACGTAATTTCGAATTGGTAATAGTTAGATCACATGACTTGCGTGGATTATTATCTATCAATAATAGATTTATTCGAGCCAAAATGTACCAATTCGATGTTATCGAGAATATTAAATTGCCTACCAAATTTAATAGACTTGTAGTAATCCATGGTTATAAACAGTGAATATCTACTATGGTTATACATTATCAAATAGCAATTTGTAGAAAATATTCTAGCAATATAATTATTATTATAATGAATCATGTGGATGCGGAATTAGACAATTTGCTGGATGAAGTTGAATCTAGATATATACTGTCCCCTTCAAAATCCCCCGTCCCTTATTCGGAAAAACCTCGTCAGGAAGAGATAGACATAGAAGTAGAAATGTTATTAGAAGATATTAACCAAATTGAAAATTCTCCACCTTCAAGAAAATTGACATCAATATCGCATCAAATAACGCAACATAAACCTATTAATAAATGCGATCAGCTGTATCTTGCTGGTACCAAAAGAACTATGGGTAAATCTTCAAATTTCATTCTCAAAGCCTGTGACAATATTCGTTGTACATCTTGTGACTTTAGTATTATCTCAATTGATAACAGGAAATGGACTCAATCAACTGATTATCTATTTTTCAGGAATCACATGCCTGATAAGTTAAAGTTAATTTCAGAAACCAAACTGTTGAAAGGCAGCAGAGCTTATGCATGTCAATGCACCTGGATATCTGTACAAGATATTTTGAAAGTTACGGATAATATTTCACTCAAGTTTAAATGGGTTTGTGGAAAACATAACCAATAATGCACTCATAAAATGATGAACAGTTTTACAATTTTAAACTTGAGCTTACTGGTTCTTTCAATTGATACATCAACCAATTTGCACTTAATTATTATAAACTGACAGGTGAACTACGTATATGACTAACATTATTATTCCGAATGTATTAATAATTATTGGCTTCAAATTATCTTGTTCTTTAACTTCTCACTCAAGAATTAGGTTTATCAAAGGCTATTGCAATAATTCTATCACGATTTCAACGTATAGTATACTGACTACACACACCTTGGTCTTTCATAGCAACATATACCTATTTATTAGGATTGGATATTGGGATATATTACGAATCTCATGATTGTGAAATTTATAGTTTGAGAACTTTGTCACAGCCCGTTATAAAATTTTGCAGCAGTGGATGTTGTTAAATATTCCGCAACAGTAGGCATTAATTTATAGATTATAGAGAAAAGATTGAATATTTCTCCTTCAATAGGCTGATATTACTCTATTGAATTGTGGGAAATATATATATAGTTACCAACCATGGATACGGAAGGATTCATAATTGAGTTACAATCAGTTCTTAGAGGCTATCTAAAAAGGAGAGACATCATACAAAATGTAAGAAAAGAATATAATGATGTCTTTATGGAGATTGAAAATGAATTAACTAATAACTCTGTTAGTTGGCCCAGCAGCAAATCTCTATGCTATCCTACAGTATCTCAGACACAAGAATATCAAATAAATAATATTAGTGCAGAAGTTGAAGATCTAACACAACCCAATGAAATTATAATATCAACTCGCCCGATTCAAGATACCTCTGATGTTAGTTTACAAGAATCTATAATAGCTTCCCCAATAACAACCATGGATGCTAGTCATACTATCTTACAAGAATACCCAAGTGATAGAGATGAGTTATTGAAGCTACGTGGACAATTAAGTTTTGAGCTTTTATGGGTGAAACAAGCTATTCAGAGCAGAATACAATATCTACAAGCTTTAAGTCAGATGCAATATTGAGATTTTAATTATACAAATAATTATCTCTTAATTTCAACTATAGATCTGTTACTACTAAGTCTATAGGATTCATAAACGTACGCACTTATCGTATTTCATGTCTTTCTTGAATTTATATTATATTTGAACACAATGTATCTATGTACTGGAGGAATCTGTATCTATTATGTTACCTGTAGCAGGGGAAATATACGTGTCAGGTAAATGAAATATTTGAGAATATTTACTCCTACATCACCGCAGTATTGGAATCTTCAGATATTTAAGATTAAAATTGAAGGAAGTTTATTTGTAGTGAGTTGCTCAATACTTGACAATACTTCCATTAGTTAGAGAGAAGAAATCCCTTCATCATGAGGGAACAAATCATTACAGTTTTATTTTTCTGAATTCTTGCTAGCTCATATTCCTTGAAATGATGTAATTATAAACCCGAGGTGCAGGTATCATTGAACATATGGTTGCACAATATAGAGTTTGACAGTCGAAATTTGGCTTCGTGAAACTTCGGATCGATATTTATTCCCTGGAGACCATTTTTTGACATTTGAAATATTCAAAATTGTTAAATCTCAATTACCTTCTGTTTTCAAGTTTGTTAATTTATTTGTTTCTGTAAGTAAACAGATATTTGTGTACAATTTTAGTTGGTTACTTGCGTATTTGTGTTTATAGAGCCTTTTTTTATTGAAACAGTGATTAGAAAACACATTTTGGTATCAAATACCTGCGTATAATATAGCCTTCTAGGGCAAATTGAATAATAACCCAGAATTGTGAAATACCAACCCAATCTAGTAAGTAATGCGAATTGGCATTTATGTCATGTCTCTATATACTGTCTATCCTATATGTCATACATACTGAGAAAGGATTATAGAACGCACTAAAATTGTACACAAAATTGCACTACAAATAGAATGTATAGAATTACATGGGAAGAATCTACCATTCATAATAATAATATATTGTTATTACATAATTAGAAAGCATTTATTTTAATATAGTATTTTATGGCTGTGTCGGACAACGCCCAGGAATCCAGGATACTATACAATATTTTCTCCTGACATTTGCCGTATATCTGTTCATCTGTAATTCATACAAACAATCATACAAACAACCATACAAACAACCATTATGTTTTAATCTCAATTATTGATACATAAAGTACGAAAATTGCATATACGTATATATATATATATATCTCGTATCTACCTTTGAGTATTTCACAGATTTTATTGTACAAAACACATGTAAAGTGAGTATATAACAGGGTTTCTACATATTTGCATATTATACAAGAAGCACGAAATATTTAGATGATAATTAATACTATCAAATGCAGTTTTTTGTAGATCTGAGCGTGTCAATGAACACAAGAACTCACCAAAACGCTTGAATACCTGCAAACAGCCGCACACTGCACTGATAATAAACCAATCCCAAACACATAAATACTTAATTGTGCAACCTTATATTTGTATATCCAGTTGTAGAGTTTAATTAATACGAATACCTAAACGAAGTATTTGTACGGAGGCATATATTTTCACTGAAATTCTACAATTTATATGTTTCACAATAAATATTTTTATTATTCACATCCATAGTGTAAGATAGGCCTTTTAAGACCAAATCCACATTTGCTGTATCCCGTTCTCTTTTATAGTTTTTTTTCCTAATCTTAGCAACTAGCCTGTCTAAAGTCTGTCTGGGTTCAAGGTTTTCCAGACCAATGGTATGAAAAGAATGTACAACATCTAACATCACAAGCAGTACATTAGTTCTTTTACTCTTCAGCATATGCATAACCATGGTAAGATAATGTACCGTTACATTCATTCAAGAGATCTACCAAGTTTCATTTTTCCCTTTTTCTCAGATTTATATTTTTGTGTGCCTATTATTCATTAGACTAAAGTGATGCTATATAATGTACTATCCAAGTTTGAAATATTTCACTTTTCAAATGTTCATATGCGCCAGTTATTATTTTCTTTCCCCCTAACTAGCAATGGCCACTCAGAATTACCCCGTTTACCAAGAGCCTGACAATTCTGATACTCAAATCTCTGACACAGATCGTGCTCAGCCCTATGCTGAACTCGGTGCACACTATTCACGACCTTATGTTGGGATCGCAGTTGTGTGTCGGTGTACAGATGGACAAGTACTTTGTATTTTGCAACGAAAAGGCCAGAATTCATTTGGATCCCTCAAATGGTCATTTCCTGGCGGTAGATTAGATCAAATCAATGATATGGATGAGCATGGGTCTACTGGAACTAGAAGGAAATTAATGGAGACTTGTGGAGGAGGTACCCCTCACGGTCTACCTCCTCTCATCCATATTATTTGGAGTCAATCAGGAAAAGTACGTTATCAAATTTCCATGTTTATTATATATACACATCGAAATCATAGTTTCGAAACACACAACTAATTTCATAAACTCTTTTTCGTTAATTTGTGAGTTTTTATAGAAAATCTATTTTATAGACATTTTTACATCTACGTACGTTGCGTATCTTCCTTTAACAACACTTTTTGTAATTGAACCAGGAAATTCGAATATATTTTCTTTCTTATAAAAATCTAACCTAATTCGAGCCATTTTCGCATAATTACAGAGATTGTAATCTTATTGCACCATTCCTTTGGTCTCTATCAGAAGCTGTAAGGATAGATAATGCACTTACACGAATTGCATTAGCTGGCCTCCATTGTTCGCATACCCATCCATGTTAATTCAAAAGAATTTTCTGGCTTTCTTATCAGTCTAAATTACTTTGGAATTTAGTTTTCATGTAGTTTCGGTTATTCCTATTTATTTAATAATTTGTCTATTAGAATAACCACACTCTCTATCACGTATTCTCAATCGACCCAGATGCTGACAATAAGTGGTTGAACTGGCACCCTGCTCCCCTGCCTGAGTTCGTACACGAGGTTGACACCTCAGCTCAGGAGCTGTTGATAGACAGAACAAGGTTTGAGTGTAGAGCTGGTAATTGCTGGGTTGATCTGGAGTGTTTAGGGAGAGAATGTTACCAGTTGGTACGTTACGCTATATTGCTATAATTCTCTACTGTAGGATTTCCCAAACTCTCATGGACTATGACCACATCCAAAGTTGACTTGTTTGGTCAATTTGGGTCAAATTGGTCATGGAGTATCATCAATTTTACAAAAAATCGATATACAATCAACTCCCGTTATATCGAAGATCATGGGACTGCGATATCTACTTTAATATAACCGATGTAATTTATGTCACGTTAACGATTTGGAGCCATATTTGTTCAATTAGGGCTTCGATATAAGCGGATATATCGAGGTATCCGTGTTCGATATAACGAGAGTTTACTATAAATAATCTCTGTGACCACAGTGTACCCAATTTTACTGTGTACTTATTCATATTTCTTGTGTTGCTTAATAGGACACTAATCTTCTCTCTCGCCCTGACTTGCACCGTGGCCTTATTAACTGGGTACAGATGTATGCTAAACAGACCTTCACTCACCTCAACATAACCACTACGCTACCAGAACCCAGACCTCAACGGTTCAGGCGGAGACATTCAAGTCTTCCTGTCAGTCATTACGTACCCTCCATCACTGCTATGGATAGGCCAGCTCTCTCACACAACTTCCCTGAAGCTTTTTCACATCTACAATCTATACCAGCTGATATACAATCACAACCTTTATATCCTATTCCTGTACAGATGCCTCAATTCATGAGGGGGACAGGGGGATCAGGATCAATGTCCCCTCAGCAGTTACTCTTTAATACAGCATCACCTGCTCACAGTCCAACCGTTCCAAATCCTAGTCCCTCTGCTCCCACATCTCCAGGAGATTACGCCCCCACAAGCCCCAGTAACTCCATCTCCTCAGGGAGTAGCATATGCTTCAGTATATCTACTCCTCAATACAAGCCTCATGATAGATGTACTGACTCTCCTAAGAGTTTCATCTCCGAGCCTCCCTTCCCTACTGAACGTCCCTCAACAGCTGATTCGCTAGAGAGCGGATCCTCCACTGATGAGAGGAAGAACATGCCCTGTCAGTACTTCCTAGCAGGACACTGTAATTACGGAGATAATTGTTGGTACTATCATCCCTCACAGCCTACATTCACTCACTACTATGACAGAGACTCCAGAATACCTATTCTACCTCAGCAGTACACCAGAGGACGTATTTACCTTCCTACACAGAACGTATCTAACTACCCCCAATTGATACCTCCCCTCCCCTATTTCTATCCCGGACAATTCTCTCAACCGATGCACCACCCTATGATCAGTTCCTATAACCGATACCACAGGCATTTTAAACAGAGAACTGTATTTCCTTACTTTAAAACTATCCACGAAGAGAAACTTAGACAATTTCCTATAAACGGATTCATTGGATGTTTCAATCAGATTTTCATTCTATACCATAACACAGTATTGATTTACGATTTTTGCTATCTACAGAACACAAATCGTATAACTCTATCCTATCAAGGAGAGGAGACATTTGCTACTGCTAACATATCCTGTATCCAGGGCTCCATCAAACACTTTGGTATTATAATATTGGGCTGTGAGGATGGAAGTGTTATTGCTTGGAATTGGATCACGAAGCAGTACTTGCTAGGAGATCCTGTTAAGGTATTTTGTGTTTATGGGATAGGGCGTGTCTCTCTTTATAGAATTCCAACAAGTAGCTATAGTATTACTTGAGGGATGGAATAGGTTGGAAGTAATTAGTTAGGAATTTATTTTTTAAGTGAGGTATTTCATCAATATTTAGTCACTACATTCTGTTAAATTTATCGAAAATTACATATTTCCGCTAATTGAGGAACACCTAAATTAGAAATTTGATTCTCGTCCTAATATCTACAATCTTGTATATTTCCCTAATTATAATATCTATTAATAATCTGTATAATAATTGTATCCTTGTTATAGATCTGATTGCGGGATCAGTTTTCCTTGTCAGAATATAATTTAGTGATTTCTATATTACATACTATATTTATCTTGTAGACTACGTCAATATCTGCTCTATCTGTAATCTCAGGGAACTCTTTACTAGCTGGTACCACTGACGGGAGACTAGTCATGTATCACTTCTCTCTCACCGATCAGCAACACAGCATTGAGTTAGTATTTGCAAATTCTTCTCATCCCACTTGTATCAATGATATTCATGTAAGTTCTATATAATTATACCGCAGTGAGAATTATACAGAGACATTTGTGCCTTGAATGTTGTTTGAGCGTATTTTACCGCGCTATTCGAGTTCCATGGCGGAAATTACTGCCATTGGTATTTGTACATAAACGTCGTATTGTTTGCACAAAGTCACACTAGCTTTGTGCACTAATCTATATACACTTGTCGTACTTCTGAGAGCGATTACTCGAAATATTTTGTAGAACCTCTCCTTCTTTGTTCATATTCTCAATACCTCATTTATGTATTTGTAGTGTCACGAGGGGCAATCAGTGACTGTTGATATTTCAGGAAATATATTTGTCTGGAAACTAGATGCAACACAAACAACCTTTCTATTCAAGCTAGCATCACATGACGTCATCTTCCACTCACACTTAATTCACAATTACCTTTTAACTCTGAGTCTACCACACACCTCTACTACCCCCGAAACGGAAGGAGAGCCTAATTGGCCGATATCTCACATGCAACCTACACATATACACACTTCTGTAATTCATGAAGAAGTAATGAGTGTAAATCTAGATAAACTGACTCTAAATACAGTCAGTAGGAGTAGTGTAGAGCTTTGGGATCTTTCATCTGTTGAAAATAAATCGTTATTGAACAAGTATTTAGAAAATGAATTTACCAGTAGTGCAGTCTGCAACACACAAAATGGTATATTCCTTGCAGTATCAAGCACACTTGGAGAGATTTTGATTATAGATTGCTACACATTCAATGTTAAAATGACGATCCCTGCTATATCTGAGTCAATTGCCAAATGCCAAGGAATCTACTCTAAATGTGCCCCAAGGCAAGAGAGTCAAGTGTTTAATATTAATATTTTAAGCGTTTGGTCAGATGGAATGATAAGAATACACAATTGTCGGCTCTGACTACGCGAAGATGGGGCATTGCGATCGGCAAAACCATTAACATTTCGCAGATATAGCATAAAATATTGTAGCAATTTTAATCTATTCATTCTAACTTAGTTCAGTATGTTATGTAATAAAGAACTCTATAAATGGATTTGTATACTTTATAGATCTTAACTTATATCTGTATCGTTTATAATTTTATTATATCTTTTGTATCCGTATATATTCTGCTTGTTATGAGAACGATTATCACTCATTTGAGAGAATACATGGGTTACTCAACTGTGAGATTCATTTCTGTGATTGTAAACAGTGAAGGACATAACCAGAATTTCAGTTACCATATTTCCCTGAGAAAGCTCATAAGCGCGTGCAGACAAACCCCCGACGCTTTTTCAGGGAAAGACAGTATGTATTTGTAATATCATTTGACAAGGAATTAGAAATTAGAAATCAAAAGATTTTGTATTTAATAGTATAGAATTGGAGATAGACATAATATGAACTCAATTAAAAACTCATAATCATCCGCAGAATGTCAATAATAGTAATATAGATGCGGTGACACAGTGAACCTAGGACCGGACCGGATAGGACCTGTCCATACCGTTGGTGTGTATCTAGAAATTAGAATTGATCTAGCCTTATGTCTTCGTCCACGTCGCCATTATATAAGATACGAGCTGTAATTAAATGGATTCGATCAACCCTTTAAGGCGCAATAGTGACTATTTGGTAGTGAACAAAGGGTATATATATTTGAAATTAGTAGCTAGGAAATCAAACAGGAACTATAGGTCCAGAGACTAGAGTCCAGAGCATCGGTCTGGTCCAATAACTAGTTTTGCAAGACGGACTGAACCACAGCATCTCTAGGATTGAATAAGTCTTACATATGCAGTAGAATGTGGTTAATAGGTACTGTTACTAAAAACTGAAGTACGTAGATGTACAGTAAAGCCTGTCATTTACGACCGACCGCTTTCCGAATTCAGCGGTCATAAGAAGCAGATGTTCGTTCATTGCAGGTTTAATAGTATGTATATCAAACTATTTTTGTCGGAGATAGTGGTCATAAGAGACAGATATTAATTTACTCTCCGGAATAGTTTACATAGAAATGTATAACTTTGATGAATTTTGGTTAATCAGTTTTTAAAGTATAAGTATTTCTTATTCCGAGTACATACTAACAGAGTTCTACTGTAGCTGGTAATAATGGAAACAGATTGTCTTTTGAAACTGTCTGCACTTCTCAATCCACCAGAAGATGAATCTTGTGAAACAAAAACTTCCCCTTTCACTCCGGCTAGCATCGGGGCTCCTGCGGTTAAACAGATCCAGGAATGTGATCCTATTTCAGAACCCTCCAAGGATATCTGGAATAAATCAGAGGTTGATAACATAGTGCCATATACTGACCCTAGACCCTCCCCCGAGTATGATATGAAGTTCCTACAAGCTGTAAATACAGAAGACGTGTTTCTAGGCATGGGGAAAAAGAACCCTGGCACTGCGTCATGTGAATCCATGATTTTACGAGTCAAACTTCCTAATGCGAAGAGTAGTGACATACAATTAAACATAAAAGAAACTCTACTCTTGCTGACTACTCCTAAATATTATCTATCATTGAACCTTCCTGACCCAGTAGATGATAAGATGACTCGTGCTCAATGGGATATCGACACAGACACTTTGATCCTTACGTTCAAACTGAAAAGAATTTATGATTTTTTAAATTTCTGAAAATTGCCACCGAATCATCACTTATTATTCTACATTACATTACTTATTATTAATTACTTAAATGTATTATTATATATCACAATGTAATATATTACAAATAAACCCTCGATTAATGATTCCCATATTAAATCTTTTTATTTGAGTTATTTTTTCGGAATTTTTTCATTGGATTTGAGGATAGAACATGAAGTACATTAGGGGACGGATAATATTGAATAACCTGAAATATTTATCAGATCCAGGAGCCAAAAATCAGCCGGGTCGGTGCATTGCGGCATTTACACGGGGATCGGGGGGGGCATGCCCCCCGAAAAGAACAAAAATACATAACCCTTAGCTGCACTACCAGTTTGTCGGCTGGACATTTTTTAATAAATCATGAAACTGAATCAAATCATAAATACACCCTCTAGGCTCTGTATTACCATTATGACATTTAATGGGTGGGTGAATTTACTAATACAAGTTACTGATAATGAAAAATTCAAAATTTAAGTGACTTCTTAAGGGGAGAATTTAAAGTGAATTGAACTTGCAAAGAATATATAGGAAGCTAAATGTCTGATTTTAGTGAGTCAGTAAACTTACGCTTACAACCGAAGCACCCTTCGTGATGCACCTGTTAGACTACCTCGGGTGCAAACCAAGAACCATATATGGACTGTTGTATTACTGAGAATGGAACTTATTACTAAATTCACAATTTCACTTTACACCAAAATTGCTAGTTTTGTACAAAGTAAAACTTTGCCATTTGCAAATTATCAAATACATAACTAGGATGATTTTGTTTATTTATAATTACACAAGTCTTGGGAATTCCGAATCCTAGACAACTGTTGCTATGTATTTGAGTGTCCAATGATTCAAAGTTTGCTATCAAACAACTTAGCATGGATCCCAATCATGACGTCCTCAAAGAATATGAAGCTATTCTAGCTAAAACAAAAAAGAAGTTTGGTTTCAAAAAGCCAGATTATGCAGGTGCCTCTGAGGATCTGGAGAGGTTAGCTAGGGTTCTAAGGTTGCAGGATTGTAAACCTTATGCTGCAATGGTGTTAGAGTCTAAGGCGAAGTGTGATGCTGAGTTAGGAGACACAGGTCTACAAGTTGAGGTTTTATTAGAAGCTGGTGAGCTGTTTTTTGCAACAGAGAAGGATACAGCTGATCTCCGTTGTCTTTCCATTCAATATCATTTACATTCTGGTATCCATTGTTTCAACAAGGCTATACAGATTGAAGTTCGTGAAAAGAAATTCCCCACTTGTATATACATATGTAAACGTTTAGCTAAGCTACTCAGAGACCTCAGTCAATACCACGAAGCTATTTATTCGTTAAAATATGCACTCACCCTACTTCCACCTGAATCGCCAGAGTTACTTCCATTTCGTGAGGAAATAATAACTATTAGTATAGTTATCAAAGAGTATAAACAAGCAATGGTATATTCTAAAGAGATAAGAGAAATTGCTAAGAAGTTTCCAGGTGTACATACTGTGTTGGTTCGTCAGAATGAGCTTACTTACATGTTACTAGTTATGTTTCGACATGAAAAGAATATTAAGTGTGACAATGAACTAGAAGAGTTGGTTAAAGACTATAATCCACATGATGTCCATACTAAGAATATTGCAATGGTAGATGATTATCTGTTCTACCACATGCAAGAAATGTTAAGCTATTATCTTAAAGATGATTTAGAGAAGGTGAGAAATATGGGAGATATATTCTGTGAACTGATGACTCCTCATCAATCTCAGATGTACTATCTTCTCTACACAAAGAGGGATTTTATGATTGATCTACACTAAATACTACTCTCTATCTTCTGGTACTCGTAGTGTTATAATTATGGTAGAGTTCTAGAGCTATAATTTGATATTTATGAATTTGATTTAATTATAATAATATGCTCAAGAGTCAATATGTGCAAATGATACTAATATAATTATGTAAACCGTATCTTACACTACAGGATTGATCTCGTTACCGATAGGGATTTAAGGATTCAAAGATCATTTTTTCGGACATACTCACCACCATTACTCCTCACGAAATACCCAATATTATCCTATATGCGTCTGAAGATTATGTGTGTGATGTGTGACATGTGATCAAATTGATATGGATTTATAAATTACCTAGATTTGTCATTTACGACTGGAGCAATTTGATCAGCTGTTAGCTCAGAAATACACTCATCACAATACTTTCAATAACTACTGTATAGGGAAATCTGATGGCAAAAAATCAATTACAACAGTCATAGTCTCTTTCTATGCCAGGTTCCATCAACATTCTGTACTTCTATGAGCACATATTGTCCGTCAAATAATTCAACACCTTGAACTTCTAAATTCATATCTTTGATAAGTTCATGCCTAGAGATCTGATATTTGATGTAAATACGTGTTTGTTTGGTAGAATCAATGTCGTATAATTTTCTAATCTTATTATCCATTGTACGTATAGTATCACATCCTGATATGGTGAATATTTTGAAATCAGTCTCATTAGGGTAGAGACAGGCTTTCAGTTCAAGAGGGTACACTTCTAATTTACACTGTTTTACAAATTTCCCATACATTACCACCCGTCTCCTGATACCCATAGATCCCTCACTAATCCCATACCATGACACCAATTTATACCAAGCATCTTCTGGTACTGACTTGTAATCTCTCTCATTTACTTGAAATCTTCTCAACTTATCCTGATCTAACAAACTTGTGTTATCAATAGGACCGGGTTTATCTATTTCCTTATCAGCACTAGACTCCTTGCCAGAAATGCCTACGTAACTCTTCCATTGATTGTACCATATTATGTGAATTAAATACCAGTATTCTCCTTCCTGTAATGGTTTGGTTAGGAGAAATTGAATTTCTTGTTTTTGTTGTTTGTAAGGAGGTGGTATTACAGATTTGATAACCATTTCTTCTTTGGTATTGTATCCAGGAATACTACTAATACAGATTTTTTTATGAGCAGGGATCGTAGCAACTTCTCCTATCTTGCTAATCTCAGTGTATAGTTTCTGAGGAACCCAATCGAACTGAACTCTCGTCCTTTTTTCCTCCAATTTCTCTATCTTTTCTTTGATAGGTCTGATTGCTTCATCTCCAGTCATCTGAAGAGAATTTGATGATAGACTAGCTTGTATTAGTTCTAGTGTATATTTGAGCTGATTTCTGTCTGTAGCAATATTCTTGTTATCAGCTCTACTCTTATTCAGTTTCTCTTCAAACAGTTTAATCAGCTCTGCTTCTTTCCTATCTAGTCTCCTTCTAGCTTCAGAGAAGCAGAGAGATATCCTATCTCTCTGTTCTCTAACGTACTCTTCTAACTCTTTGTCTACGTCAATCGGGACATCTGCTGTTGCCATTAGTCTTGTGAGATTGCTTTGATTATATGATAAGTGAATAAGTAAGTCAACGTTGTAACCAAATACGTAGTTCAATATTCGGTTCAATCAAATAATAATAATCATAGATAGAAAAGTCCAGAGCACATGTGCCCTCTGGGCTTTCAGTGTCAGGTACATGTACCCTGATGAAGTCACTAACACCTGGTACAAGCAATAATTATACTTATTGAACGGATGTTAGACACCTGCTTGTTGGATAGCGTATTTTGAAGTGATATATATTTGGAGGAGAGGAAGGATTTTTATCGAATTAGTTATCGCATGCGTTAATTGTTGTATTTGTGCTTTTCAATTCACTACGTATTTCAATTGTAGTGAGTAAATTTCCCTTGGATTAGTGTCTATCTTGGTAGAGCCTGTCGTACTGATCCAAGACCCCATTGTTGATCATTTTGGTCCCACCATCCCAAAATTTACTGGTATATTTGTCCAACCTTGGCTTACTATAGATACAGCTTGCTAAGCAAAGAATTGCCAAATAATTTCCAGGCCATTGATAACATTAAAAATGAAAATGAAGAATTTCACAAATCGTCATTTCAATATTTATCAATGGCCTGGAAATTATTTTGGCAATTCTTTGCTTAGCAAGCTGTAATCTATAGTAAGCCATGGTCCAACTTAACCTTGACTGAAGGGCTTGACGTCACACGTGCCCTGAACTGTAGGCACATGTTTCATGAACTTTTCTTTGGCTCCAAATAGTTGATAATCTATTAGCAACCAAATAACCCAGTATTCGGTTGATCAATACCGATAATTATCTGTAGTATTCTGTTGAGTTTACCAAATATTATCAGTAGTATAATTGTATCAGTATTTGTTCGATGAGGTTGCAATTCATAAATATTAATCATCGGTTGAGCAGTTTCGACCTTGGTATGTATAAGCGGTCGCAAGTCCGTCCTGAGCCCAGTCCGAACCCAAGGCCCGTTCATGCTCGAGCCTTTGTGCGTCGGGGCGTGCTTCGAGCCTGTATGCCTCATGTCGAAGCCGTCCTTTGTGATCTCTAGTAAGGGGAGGTTCACACGTTACGTAACGCAAAATTCCCTAAATTTTGACCCCCTCCCTGTGTCACGTTTTTTCACCGTTTTTATAATACAAAAAGAATGAGGCTGTCACACTTTGCATATCACTCCCTCCACTTTGCGTTATGTTTTTCGAACGCCCAAAAGTGTATTTAAATTTAAATTTAAATGTCAGATTCTATACGAACACTATTTCTAATACTCAATATGGACTTATCGACCCTCAATCTCGATCTCATGTGTCTCATGATAACAGGCTTTCATTAGCCTACACTACTAAAGGTTCACAAGTTGAGAGCCTTGTTATTCAACAGGTAGGTTCTATCACCAGTTCACGTACTACATTTCGGACAAACTAACTAACAAACAGACACATATGAGATTTAATTAATGAAATTAGCGGGACATCTATGTAATGCTTTTACACAAATTGACCAAGGCAGGCATGTCAGTGGTATTTTACAGCATATAAGTTCAACCACAATTACAAAGAACAAAGAGTTACTTGTACTTAATACAGTAGAACTGAAAAAGTGTCTCTAGTAAGTTAGTAACCAGCTGATTAATATACAATACACGTTGTTTTTTTTATAAGGAACACCTTTATAAGGAACTCCAGGCTGAGAATTGGCAAAAAATTAAGGAACTCTTAAGGAACTGCCCAGCCTGAGATTATAAAACCCATAAATAATATACCTATCATAGTATCATTTATTAATTTATCAAGAATATTTCAACATCGTCTATATCTTCCTTTGATATATAATCAATTGAATCATCTTCAAATACTACTTTAAACTCATCAAGCCTACTGTTAAAATATTGGATCTTTCCAATAAACCACCCATTTTCTAAGCAATATTTCGAGCCGAGAAAATAAGGAACCGATAAGGAACTTTGAGGCTGAAATTGGCAAAAAAAATAAGGAACTTCAGCCTGAAGTTTGAATTAGGGTTCCTTATAAAAAAAAAAACGTGTAGAATATGTGATGTTTGAATTTTGGTTGACAAATTCATCTAATGATTTATTACAACAAGTTTGCGACTACACAGCTTAGAAATGCCTAAGAAGAAAGGAGGTACAAAAGTCGCTAAAAAGAAAGAAAAGAAATTTGATCCCAGCGGATTCACTTCCGGAAGAGAAGCACTGCTCTCTTACAAGCTAATTAACCGTAGACAACAGCTCGGAGCCTTGCAACAGGAGTACACTGAGTCCCGTGCTGCGAAAGATGACACCTGGAAATATCTAGAAAAAGCGCGATTGAACAGACAAGACGCATTCAACAACTTCATGACTGAATTCCAGAAGTATAAAGAGAGGTATGAGACTGAAGAACAATGTGGAAGAGACAATGTCCTCTCTGCTATACACAGTAATATTGAATTCATACACAGAAGCAAAGCAGAAGTTAAAGAGCTAGAGGAGAGGATTAGGGATACAGGAAGGGAGAGGGAGGTCCTGTTGGAGAGAGTTCTAGCAGGGAGACACTTTAAAGAAGTAGTGAGGAAACAGAATGAAGATAGAATTGAAGAGTTGAGAGGAGAATTCATTAAGATGGATGAAGAACATGAATCTACACAGGCTGAGCTTGATAAAGCATCTCAGGTTATGAAAGTCACACTAGAAGAGCAAACACGTCGTAAAATTGGAGAACAGAAGCATGTCGTGTCTGATCAGGTGTTAAAAACCGCAGTTAGTGCTGACGAACTAATTGTGAAAGAAACAAAAGAGAATTCTTGGTTTAAACGGGAAATTAAATGGTACCAGGACCTTATTGTCAAACTACAGTATAGTTGTGATGAATTAAAAGGAGAGAATATGCGATTAGTTTCTAATATTAACTATCCCCATATGTCTACACAACATAACAAAGAT
Source organism: Oopsacas minuta (assembly GCA_024704765.1). Lineage (NCBI taxonomy): Eukaryota > Metazoa > Porifera > Hexactinellida > Lyssacinosida > Leucopsacidae > Oopsacas > Oopsacas minuta. The sequence continues at coordinate 352,944 of JAKMXF010000044.1, read as the reverse complement.
ATAAAGATTGTTACTAGCCCAAGAATAAAATCACCAAAACCTCACACCTCTATACCGAGTATACCATCTCTCCCTGATTTAGGTGATGATCGTGCCAGCTCTTTAGATCACAATCCTTGGCCTGTTACCCTCTCTATGTTGCAGGGTATCAAATCAATATAAACACACCTTTTTAATATATTTATAACTCAAATCACTTTTATCTATAATAATTACATATTATCTGCGTTCTGATATACATTCTTGTTAACTGGAGCTAAGTAGTAAATTAGCTAATTGGAGAATTGCAGGATATAATGCATGGTGCTGCGACCTTCTATTAGCTGCTTTCAGAGATGGAACCGGTCAGGGTTGGCCTATGACTATTTTGATATACCGTAATAATTTGAATCTCGAAATAACTCGAATAAAGCTTATTACACTCGTAATGGGTCTATTTTCATTATTGACCAAATTTATACTATTATTGATAAGATTTATTCAGCTTAGGTTCGTTTTACCATGGTTAGTATTGACGCTATTACAGAAGATCATTTCCTCTCTGTTGTAAAGAATGTACCTAAAGAAAACGGAATAAGTTCAAGAGAACTGTTGTGTATAATATTTTAGGCAGTTAGAATCCTTAGAATTTCTATTATCACAACTAGTCCTGTCATAAGGGTTGCCCGCGCTCGCTCGCTCGCTCGTTCAATAGTTACATCACCATAAGTATTTGTAATATAGTGGATGCAGGTTATAAGAACATCGTCAGGACTGGACATAATGTTCTTATATCTGGCATGTTCTTATAACCGGTATGTAGCATATAGAGGATGTCGGTTATGAGAACACTTCAATAAACACATTTGTATGTAGGAACCATATTATAGAAAACAGTCCTCATATATACTGAATTATTTATGCCGAATCTACAAACATACCGGTAATAAGAACCAAATTCAGTCCTAGCCTAAGAGTGTTCTTATAACCGGCATCTACTGCATAATGAAACTATTTCTAGTAGCTGTCAGAAATATAGTTAATACTAATATTTTGGTCATTGGTGTTTTGTCAAAGTAGAATTGGTGAGCGCTCTTATTCAAGTTAAACCATTAGCTTTTGTTGAAAACATTGGTGAAAACATTCCCGGGATAAGAAATAGGTACGTATCCGACTATCCGGCCCCCTAGCCTCTAGGTCCATACCCCCCAAAAAACAGCCCTGATTGTCGTAACGAAATTTTGTTCGGGTTTGGACTCTGGCAACCCTACCTGTCATGCCATATTTTGTCCCCCAAAGTCTTCCCAAAGGACCATCCATAGCGAATATGGCATGACAGGACTAGTTTTGATAATATAAATTCTAAGGATCCTAACTATCCCTCAAAATTTTATAGATGTTAAAAAATATCCATATTATACAACAGTCCTAAATTCTAAAAGCTAAACACAACTACAAGAATGTAGTATTGGAGCAGGATGTTGAGTTAGAGAATAAACTGTAACAGATGACATACATCTCAATGCTATGAAACATATACGAGACTACAAGAAGCTAGGAGGACCTGTAGCAACATTTGGGAAACATTTACCGAATCCAATCTTTACCTGATGTGTTATATTAAACTAAAGGTATTGCAATTAATCCATCGAATAATTGTATGTATATTTGTGATATAATTAGCAATCGTGTTTTTCCAAACCTTTTGAGTTTGCATTTTCAATTCAGAGAGCAGGTGGAATCTCCATTCGGAATTAATATCAAACAGAACCACGTGTATGTCACTCAGTATCGTTCAAATCGTCTCATATTCATTCTCCTGAAGGGAAATATCTACAAATCTGTTGGATGAAAGGGAAAAATAAATTCGAATTAAAGGAATTTATTTTCAAAAGAAATGAATAGAATATATATAGCTGAATGGGAAAATGACAGAGTTCATTGTTTGAATTCGAATCTCACATTCCACTCGTTTATTGACAAGATTTTGGGTGCTATTGATATACAACTAACATCTAAAGAGGTTATTGTATTCTCATCAACTGATTAGTGAGATTATTCCATATGGTGAAGGTACTATCCACAAATTTGGCAAAGAAGGTGGAGAAATAGGAGATCTCTCCACAGGAATTACAATCAGTCCTGAAGGAAGAATCATAGTTACTTCTTCGAATCCCAACCATCGTGTACAGATATTCTAATTTTCCATAAATTCTACCATTATCACTTTTGTACACCTTTTTAGTATATTTTTATGTATTATTCTGGTTCTCTATAAACTGTACTAAACTTTATTCCCTCTTTGTTAATTCTGATATTATTATATTCCAATAACCTCTAATAAGCTCTATTGTATTTTGAGTTAATTATATAACATATGACACACCTCCTATCCCATTTTATTTCATTATCTAATTTCTTCGTTCGTGTTAATTACTTAATTAATTTTGATGACCTTTGCACTATAAACTTATTATTAGTAAAGGATGGTAGATACTACTTCTCAGACAATCGCTACTAAGTGCAACCTACGCGCCAACTCGAGTCTGTTCACAGATAAGCGAGGTATCCGGCCACGTACCGCAGCAGCTAAACTATTCATGAACAAACCACAAGAAATAATACCCCAGGTCCGTCCTAAATCCTCTCAGCTAGCTTCTGTTAAGCATGGTATATATAATCCACGTCTTCCTAGTCTCAGGAAGATGGACAGAGATACTGTAGTGCATCGGCTATCAAACGAACACAGTCGTCACACTACATACGGTACTCTAGACGAATTCCATTCATGTTGTATTTCACCTGACCCTCCTCTCTTACACAGAGATCAGCTGAATGAGGTTGGCGCTGATCCTATAGGACCACATGAAAGGAGAGATTGGAGACTCGTTATCTCACAACCAGAGAGAGATGAACCCTCTCTAATTGTAAGAGGGTATATACCCAGAAAACTACCATATGATATCACCAGTGCTTGGAGATATTCACTGAAGGAAGATCCTGAGATAGACTACTTATCCTACAATCCTAAGCCAATCCCTGCTACAGTATACAGTAGGTATAGAGGTACGTGGTCATCTACTGCTAACAGTAAATCTAAGCCCTGGAGGTATTAGCTGTGAGTACTGCTATTATTTACTTATTCCTTATCACTGCGTTTTGACCAGAGACTTCACTTTTATTTATTATATATTTATTTACATATTTCTTTCTTTTATTTAATTGATCGTAAAATATTGCTTTTTTCCCTGGCTATTTTCTGAAAAATTGACGATTTATATTACTTTAACATTATACCAATTGCTTGTTATCAATTATTAGCATAAGGGTGTAACTTTATGGCTACAAGAATTGTTGACTTTCCATCCACTCGACTTGTACCAGATGAAATAGCATCTAGTAACATACCATCATTTCAATTATGTAACATACACTTGTCATCTTTGTCAAACAAGAGAGCTACATTCCTATCCTGTCATCACTCTTTCTGTAAAACCTGTATTAATGGGAATATTCAGGTATCTGAGTCAGTACAATGTCCCCTCTGTCCCAGGCACAACAACCAGAGTTCAGAGCTACAGAGCAATCCATTGCCATAACTTATTAATAAGTTGAAAAGTTTGAATAATCAGATAATCTCAGGTGCAATGACTGTATATTTGGAAACCCAGGTGAAATAGCTGTAGCTTATTGTGTGGAGTGTAAAGAGTCATGAGAAGTACAACATAGGACATCTCATACTGAAGCTGGACTCATTGCTAGGGTCTTCCGTTCAGGGTATTCTCACGAGTTTACGAAATTATGCAGAAAGTAAATTATTAAGCTCCAAACATATACTACGTACTACAGGCTATTCTATAATATCTAATCCACAGAGGACAAAATACATACCATAAGAGGAACAAAATACGAACTATCAGAAGATGAGGTATTTGAGGAAATCGATAGACCTATTACGTCATCAAACAGTTTTCAAGAGAAATGTATCATAGAAGCAAGTCTCGTATTACTCAACTTGAAAATAGGAAATCAAAACTAGAAAATAAAAAGAAGAAACAAACTACACAAGTGGTCACATTTTTTCAACAGCTGCACAATCAGCTGGAGGATAGAAAAGAAATTCTGTTAGGAGGACTTTCTGAAATGTATCATACACTGATGACTTCGTTGGAAAATGGCCTTCAACAGCTGAAACAAATTGTTACCTATGCAGGCTATTTAAATGTGTTGAATATGTACTCATATGTAGCTAATATCAGTCATAAACCTAGAGACAAGTTGCATGATATCTCTTTGTTTGTAACTGACTACTATATTCATCAGATTCATTCTTTGTTAATATCATTCAACTAACTGAAAATAAAGTACAAGATTCTATAAATAATTTCTTAACTTTGAATAAAGCTGGCCATTCTTTTCCAATTCAAAATCAGTCAGATTTTGTTCCTACTAACCTCAAAACCTATAGACTATCTCAAGAAATACACAAACCAGTAGATATTGCGTATAATTCAGATACTTGCTGGAAAACTATCAGCAAATTTACAAATCCTAATGATGGAACAAACCAATAAAGTAACAGTTACGGCTAGGTTCCCGATAAACTCTCCAATTACTCTTCTGGACGAGTACGTTCTAAATTTGTCTAGAAATTATATGTATATGTATTCTGAAAGAGGAGAAGTTAACCAGCAACTTCAGAAATGGAATACTAATATACAGAATCCCAAATTATACACCTTTGCAGGTATTAATTCTGCATACATTGCTTGCATGAGTTCTTCTATTATTTATAAATTTAACTTTCAAACTGGAGTTAACGAGAAAGTTGTCCTTCCAGTCTATACGGAGTGTTATTTCGAAAAACCTGAGTGTATTTTGTAGATATAGTGAGATCAACTACACAAACCAATCAGTTGTTAATATTATGTACAGAGAGCCGATATGACGACCGCAAACATCCTTTATTGCTTACGAACGAAAGAAAAGACAATTTTCCGATATTCAACCTAACAATCGAAATATTATTCAATATTACATAAAACTATTGGACATTAACAATCTGAAATTTTCTGCATGTTATTCTTTGGCTCAAACACCAACAATGTCTCTTTCTTGCTGTCTCACCACACTCTTTGATACTCTATATGTCCTGGACTTGTGTACTGGATATATTCATAATTATAAGCTGGATATGATAAGGTCTTATTTGCGTTATGAAGATGAAGATGAAGATGAAGATGGATATTTTGTGAATCAATATGTGAAATTGAATCATGATTCCGTTTCTAGAATTTCTATTCCAAAGTCTACCGGGTGTCAAGACAAATCATTAAAATGATAAGAGCGTTCTCTATTGATAAACAGAGACAGATAATGCTACTTTCTAGTGGTGAGATCCACTTCATCACTAAATAAAATACAAATAATTTTTCTATAATTACTATCCTCTGAATATTGTCAGAATGCTACTTGAGTGTTTTCCTATATTTCTTTTTTCATATTTGATATTTGTGAGACAACCTCTATCACTAATTTATTCAGATTATCGATTGTTTTGATCTCAATATTATATTACCCTTTCCTCTGCCTAATTTGACTTGGATATCTCAACCAATTTAGTTAACTATTTAGCCTAATAGTCTAATAGTACATGGCTAGTGAAGAACCCTCTCTTCCAGAAATGAATAGAATAAGACAAGCACATAAAGTTTTGAAGGAATACATTCATTACACACCTGTGATGACGTCATCATCACTTGATAAGTTTTCCGGGATTAATTTGCACTTCAAGTGTGAGAATTTCCAAAAGACAGGCTCTTTCAAGATCAGAGGTTGCATGTTTGCTGTTGACAACTTTTGTAAGGAGAAAACTATCCCTCCTATTCTCGTGACACACAGTAGTGGCAATCATGGGGTGGCATTGTCGAAATGTGCTAAAATTCGTGGCCTACAGGCACACGTAATAATGCCTGACACGAATAAATATAAGCAATCAGCTGTGAAGGCTAATGGAGCCGAGATACATTTGTGTGGAGATTCTGAACAAGCTCGTGTAGATATGACGAATCAGATAATGAAAGAGCTAGGACCAGCTGCAGTGTTCATTTCACCGCACAGTGATCCGGACGTCATAGCAGGACAAGGTACTGTAGGTATCGAGATACTGGAGCAGGTTCCACACGTGGATGCGATAGTTGTAGCTGTGTCGGGTGGAGGGTTAGCTGCAGGAATTTGTATAGCTGCTAAGAGCATTAAGCCAAGTATTCATATATATGCTGCTGAGCCTGAATCAGCTAATGATTGTGCACAATCGTTTGCAGCAAAGAAAAGAATTACTTTGAAAACAAGTCCTGTAACAATAGCTGATGGGTTAAGGCAGTCTGTCGGTACACTTACCTGGCCTGTTCTCCAGGAACATCTGACAGATGTTATAACTGTAACTGAAGAAGAGATAATCTCTGCTATGTATCTTAGTTGGGAGAGACTTAAAATTATAGTAGAGCCTTCTGCAGCAGCTGCAATTGCTGCTTCATTCAAGTTGAAACATCCGTCTTCAAGTACAGGTGTACAGAATGTATGTGTTGTAGTGTGTGGGGGTAATGTAGACTTAGCTTCTATTCCTCCAAAACCATAGTTTATCTGTCATATCCCTCTTTTAGTGAAAATTGTATAATTCCGTATTACTTTTCGAATCTAATTAATATTAAATATTTATACATTGTAACAATTGATCATCGCAATCACCGATAATAAATTTCAATAGTTGTTGCTTAGTGTCTTTGTCTGATTGTAGATCTCATTGGTGAGGTCTTGCGATCATCAGTAGATGTTGAATAGGGATTTTAATATAAGCCACCAATGATCGCTGTACAAATCAATTCGTACATTATTTATCAACTTTGTTTCAAGTTCATTTTCACTATATATCAGCCTAATATGTCGCTCAGTTCAGTTTTTCTAGCAATTTCGTTCTTTTCTATCAGTTTCTTGTCAAAATTATACTATATTGTAGCGAACCGAGAATATTTTATCTTCGTCCTGTATCAAACAATTGTTTTTGATTCCATTATACTCTCTTAATAATATCTATAAATTAGCTGAAATGAGCAAGCTATCTGTTTCAGTAATATTCTGTCTATTGTACATTAACTTCTGTGGATATAATGTACTGTCTATCGGCACACCTCGTTACAGTATCAATCTAGATCTTAATCCTCCAGAAAGGTGGAAAAAGGTTGGACAAGATTACGCAAATATTCTTAAAAATTTTAAACAGGACATCTTGGAGCATTATCATATTCCGAAGGAACTGGTCAACATCGCAGATAAGATAGGTTCTGACTTGGATAAATACATACCTACTCCTTTCAGTGGTGAAATGATAGGATTAGCTGATACCTCGAATATTCCTCTATCTGAAATAGTACTAGCTAATCTTCTTTACGAGTTAACCGCCTTCTGCACTAGCATTGTAGCTCAGAACAATACCGGCCAAATTATACATGGTAGAAACCTTGATTATAATCTGATGAAAGAACTCAAACCTTTGGTTATTGACGTGGACTTTATGAGAGGAGGAAAAATAGTCTATACTGGTACAACTTTCGCGGGCTATGTTGGCCTACTGACTGCACAAAAAGCTGATGTTTTGACTATTACTCTGAACCAGAGGAATGAAGGGAATATTCTAGAAAATCTGTTAGATTTACTGCTTACTAATCATTCTATGGTTAGCTTTACTGTCAGGGACACACTAGATAATCCTAATGTGACGTTTCAAAGTGCAGTTAATTACTTAGCATATGGAGTATATTTGGTTACACCGGCGTATCTAATAGTAGGAGGGGTAAATACATTGGAGGGTGTGGTTATAACAAGGGGCAGAATATCTGCAATCAGCATTCGGCAATTAGATTTAGTTAAGGGTCTATGGTATGTACTGGAGACTAATTATGATTACTGGACGAGTCCACCCCCTTCTGATGATAGGAGGGATCCTGCTATCCAAATGCTGGATAAACTAGGTCGTGACATCGCATTAGACACACTGTATAGTGTACTGAATCGTAAGCCTGTTTGTAATTCACAGACTACCTACACTACTGTAATGTCTGCAGCTGATGGAGCTGCTTATACTACTCACATTAGAGATAATGATTGTAGTTAAGTAGTGTGAAGGTATGTGTTAGAATTATATATTGATCTTGGTTTTATGACTGACATTTATCTTTACTCATGTTTTTGTAAATTTTTGTAAATCATTTTCTTTTTCGAGATAGTTAATACGTATGTTAATAGTTAATATCTTAATACCATGTTCGTATGTTTTACTATTACAATTGTATGGACTTATAACTCTTTAGGTTACGAGGTATACATATAATGGAAAGTCGAGTCCGTATGCCCACTGGGTCGACTGCGCATGTGCGCTAAGTCGAGTCTGTATGTGTGTATTTATACACGATTAGGAGTGAGGGTTGGAAATCAGCCTTGGATTAGTGTTTAAATTGGTTGGGCCTATTGGGCGAAATTCAGAGACCCCCTGTTCCAATAGATGTTTGACCTATTTGCTCTATATACTCTACACTCAAATTCAGCACATGCACTCAATAATTTTAACTACCTCACATAGGTATGCTCACTCAACCCAGTCCGCATCCGCATGCGCACTCGACTTTTCAATACCTCTGGCATACTACAGTAGACCCTCGCTAATCCCAATTGCAAAATAATTTGTTCGGATTAGCGAAATGCATTGAAACAATACTATAGGATCTAGGAGCCCATTCTTTCGAAAGTTATACAATCGTTGAAAGTACTGCCAGCATGTGTAATATAGTATTACGTAGATGTTTATCTGCTATAAAATTGACAGATTCCGTATATATATAGCTCAACTATAGTATAGTACAGTTTTTTGTAATGCAAAAACCCCATACCCTCATTCCAAAAAGGTGACATTCATTAGGCCTAACAAATGACCTTTCCTGGGAACATAGAAAAGCTAATACACAAAACTGTACTATAATATTGTTGAGCTATATGTAAGTTATTTGTAAAATTGAATATATTATTGTCTTATTATAAAATTTAGACAATTTTCCATCTACCGTATTGAACTATGCGTATTCTTAACTTTTACTTTAAGGATTCAATAATATGCATTTGGTTTCCATGATTATCTTGTCTCAATAGATCAATTTTCTTCTGGAGGAATAAATTGGTATTTTTTATTGTGTAAAAACGAAGTTCATTCCAATATGGCATCATTATATGAATATAAGTATATGGAGAGCTCAATTTCCAGAAATATGAGGAAGCTACATGTAGATATCCTAAACTACTCGGATGATTTTTTTAGTTTTCGAAACTGGAACCTCACAACGGCATCTAAAAAAGTGGAACGTTTTATATCCGCTGCTCGTAAATCAGGTTGGATACTAAAAGTATTCATCGACGCTGTTATAGAATCTGATGAAGCGCTTAAGAAATGGCGAAAGCGTCGAGAAAAAGAATTATCAAAATGTATGAAGAACATGCCTCAAGGTACTTCCACGCTAATAGGTGACCTCTTCAGAATTCACGGAGTAGAAGTAGCTTACTCAGTAGATAAGGATAATGATGATACTATGGCTTTTCATGCTTGTACTGATGGAGCTGATGTTCTCAGTCGGGATATGGACTTTTTCAGATATCTTGGTGCTACGTATAAGGTGTATAAGTCATTCTATATTAATAAGCAAGGTCAATTAATATTACAAAAACATCCTGGGCTTCCTCCAGGTGGTCAAGGTCGGGTTCCTATTTCACGTCCTATACAAACACCACCACGAACCTGTAATGTAAATCCACTGTTCGCTTTACCAGGATTTTACCTATACAGGAGAGGGGTACCTTCCCCTCTTGTGAGTACCCTGGGTAATCCCCATGTCATGGCTAGACCGCTTAGAGAGGCGCTCTACTCCCGTAAAGGTATCAGAGACTTTGTAGTAGAAGAATTTCCAGTTTGGGATAGCGTGGATAACAAACCTTGTTGGGAAAATACTAAAGTCTATCCCAATGATAAGTTGGATTATTTATTAGATTCTCCTAGAAGAGCTCTCCTAGGTGTTTACAAATGTAAGGATTGGCCTCCTAGGAAACCAAAACAAGTCTCACGACCAGACTTTGATAAACATTTGTTTGCTATGAAATGTGTTGTGTTTGAAATATGTAGTCATGCAAGTGGAGAATGTCTCGCAAATTTGATGCTTAGGTTCTAGTATATTAATTTATTAATATAACTAATAAGATACATCGTAGATACGTACTCAAAATCTTTATCTAATTCAGTATTATCTACTATACTTTGTACAAGTTGATTTGAAACAAAGTGTATTATGTATGACTACTTGAAGTGTGAATATTTGTGTTGAATATATTTCCTCATATGTAATATTACGAAAAAAGTAAGCATATCTATTCATCAAGTGCATGTGAAGTAGTGTTTCAGCTTTGCTAACTACAAATTTGTTGGACTTGGAGTTTGTGCCCATACCAAATCGATCAGACTCATATTACCATCAAGAATTTCCTTCATAGTCTCATACACATATTTCTCCATTTATCTTCATGTATAGAGAATACTTTAGCTCATAATATTATCCTCTTATAGGCAATCTGACAATACCATCTCTATTTCTTGCATACTAATAGGTTAGCGATGCGATCTATTAAAGGCAAATGTTATTAAATGACCTTCAATTAGCATCTGGAGGTGTGTTACCTAATACTAAATCATCCGCTTAATAGGGAGTCTACTGTATTAGATCAGAAACAGAATTATTCAATTATTGTTAAACAGCTCTAGTTAATTGGGGCTATACCTTTTTTTCCCTCTTTCGGGTCAAAATGGCCTGATCCCCGAGTTGACCTTATTAAACTGAGTCTACTTACGTATGAGACAGCTCCAGACGCCCAAACTTTACATTGATAATGTCCATAACATTAACAATGTAAAGTTTGGGCGTCTGGAGCTGTCGCATACGTATGCTCGACATAATTGCAAAATAATAGCACAAATATTTGTTTTACTAAAGTTGAAACCGCTTAAACCGATATTCAGTATTTATTAATAGCAACCATCTCGAATACTGAAAATATTCGGTTTTGACCAACCGAATATCGAATACTGATATTTGGTTAGTTACCGAATAACTATTATATATTCGCCAAATATTATTCAGTTGAACCAAATACGTATTGAACTATTCGTTAGTAATTAGCAACATGGTTAATACTCTTTTATATTACATAATTCTATACAAATTAGCCTATATGGATTTATCACTTGGCAAACAAAAGTTTGCTGAGAAGCTCCTTATTCTCAACGACAGAGCAAAAGGTATTCTCTGTAGACTACACTACATTCGTCGTTGTCTCTCTGACTCCAAACTCCGCCCAGCTGTTCTGAAAGACAAGCTATATGAACCTGCTCTTAGACACATAAGGAAAACCTTTCCTCAGATAGACTCAAAACACGCGTTCGTTGCAACTATCTTGGCAATAGATCAGGATATCGTAAATTCACTCACTCCTCTATACTACACATTTGTAGATATATTGGAATTCAGGGATGAAACGAAAAACTTGATTGTAAGTATTTTTTCAAATGGAATGAGTTTCCACGCACATCTAAACTTTGATATTAGTCGTGCGCTGTTTGAGCTTATTTCTGATTATGTAAGTATCATGATTATAATGGGGCGGATCGAAGAACGAAAAGTCATCTGCTCGGTATTTAACCATGTGCATGATGCTAACAGGGGCCAGCAAGAAGCTTTCTACCCCCGACTCGGTCAGATGTTGATTGAGTTTGAACACCCAATTCGAAAAATGTCAGAAGATTTCGCTCCCTGTGCAGAGCAGATAGTTATTTCTATAATGACTCTGCGTAACGTTGTTTATCAGCTGAAAATTAGTGACCCCAGTATGTTGAGGGGTCTACACGCACTCTCCATTAGCGAGGCCCCATCATATATCCTCCACCCGAAACACGTGAATTGGCCTCATAACCTATCCATTTTGTCACTCGATCTGATCACCAGATGGATTCTCCTTGTATTCCTGGTGTGTAGCTCTGCTATGACTAGTCGACCTGAAGCTATTGAGCTATGTAAAAAGTGTATTGAATACGGCTATACAGTAATTCTACACAGAAATGAGACTATACTAATTTCAGTAGCTATCACAGAGCAATTACTCTCTACAAAGGATAGATTCGAGAAAAAGAAGTCAGTTGAGATATCAGATGCAGTTAATCTATGTACACAGAGCTCTAGAATCCGCAGACAGGAGATGAGAGATTACCTCCGCCTCTCTCTCCAGGAGCTAGGCCTACTACTCACTGATTCCCCAGGACTATTAGGTCCTAAGCTATTTATACTACTGATGGGTTTGTCAATGCTCAGAGATGAAATTATATGGATGGTCAAACATGCTAAATCTCAGGTGCCTAAGAGCAAACAAAAACTACAATTTTCAGACTTTATTGATCCACACATGCCAGAGATGTTATTTATGATCTGTGACTTTAAAGCGTTAATTTATAAACATATGCAGGTGGTACAGAATTACTACCTTAAGTATCTAGCTGGTTATGATGCTGCTATTATGAGGGATGTGGTACAAGGGATACAGGTAGCTCCAGAAGAGGAGTCCCTTCTCATGACGTCATTCGTAGAGAATCTGGTGAGTTTACAAGACAAGACAGCTGGGGGTGGAGAGGAATTTGAGTTTTCACATATCCGGTTAGATTGGATGCGTCTACAGGTAAGTACAAGTTCTAAGCGCTCTCAAATGAATTTATTCGAAAACGAAGCACTAGGCATAAACATGAATGACACAGTTATCCACTCGAGGGCTGTAGATGATCTCCCTAAACTGATCGAGGAGTGTACTGATTTGTCATTCTTCTGTTTCAATAGAGACTATTTGGAGCAAGATTTCAGGAAATGTCTTAGTCAGGGTAAAATGCTTAAATACGCTATCGCATACCCAATGGTAGCTGCTGAGTATATCAATTCTAATCATGAGATGTGTCCAGAGGAGAGGAATCATATCGGAGAGATTAGCATTAATAAAGTCAACCAGTATCTGGATATTATAGCCAGTGAGACTTGTGGTTTGCTAGCAGTTAATATTGAGAATAGGATGAAGTATAACCAGCAGATAAACTCATCTAACGCGGCTAATATGTACCTTAGAGCTCATTTAGAGAAAACCAAGAAAACTGAAAAACTGGTAGCACGTATGGAGATGGTAGACCCAGGATCAGAGAGCCATATTTTTAACCGAGGAGAAATGAGTAATGAAGATTTGAAATATTACCAGCTGGTTGATATCTGCTGGACACTAAACAGATTCATTCAGATAGAGGCATGGAGTCATGTGTTCGGTCCTAGAGAATATCTGACTATATATCTAGAGCAGAATCTGCTTAAATATATTCATATAGCTCTGCAGGCTGATCCCGCTAGTAACAAGATCAGGAGACCTAGCGAGGTAGCTAGTCAGCTGGCCTCTCTAACTTCTGCTATACGTAGCCTAGAGCTCTATCTTAATATGGATTTATCGCGGTTTTTATCTAAAATCCTCTTAGGACAGACTCAAGCCACTGACTCCAAAGGAGAACCCACCATAGCTAGCTATTACACAGATTGGTATGTACAAATGCTTAGGGATCTGTCTTCACAGGATGTTGATAGTGTGTTCTTCTCAGATGAACGAAAATCTTTCATTAGCAAATCTCAGAGTTTGAAATTCGAGACTTATGCCAGTCATAGCGAGCTTCAGGCTCTGGCTGAAATAATAGGACCTTATGGGTTCCGTCTGTTAAGACAAAAGCTTCTAGAAGATGTTTCTAACCAGGTCAAGGAGCTGAAACGCCTCGTTATAGCCAACAAAGAAGTACTCGTCACTATTCGTAACAACCTCAATCGCCCTGAAATCCTAAACTCTCATTGCAAACGTATTATTAACATCGATGAGACAAACAATCGTTTGATTCAGATCGGTCTAATTCTATCGTTTCGTAATTTGTCTCTGAATGCGCTACACACTATCCTCACAACTAGAAATACATTTATTATAGACTGTATCAGGGATATTAAGGATCATTACAAGCAAGAAGACGCTGTACTATCTCTAGAACTAGCTCTAGCTTCTGGATTCAAAACCACTCTAGATCCTATTCTCATAAATCTCCTCAAGGTGCATGTTGAAGGAACTCAGGAGGACTTTGAAGTTTGGACTCTTTTCATGATTCTAATCGGTGTAACCATTCCTGAAATGGGGCACAAGAATGTTATAAGCTTCAATACAGTGTTAGGAGCTCATCAGAACAACGCACATTGCATTGCTACCTCTATCAATACGCTAACTGGCTGTATATTCCATAAATTCGGCTCCACTCACCCAGTAGACAGAATGAAGGAATTCTTACAACTGATCTCTAATAGACTACTCAGATATTGTCAAGAGGGTGATAATGCTAAGGAACATCCTAAATACAAAGATCATGTGGTTATCCTACTGTCTACTATAGTTAAGAACTCCTCATATCTTACGTTAGACATGCTAGAAACGTATTTCCCGTACGCATTGATGCGTGAATCTTATAGAAATGTAGTTTTGGGAAGGAAGAAACGTAAGGGAAAAACTGAGGAGAGTCAGTACTAGTTATTTGTAATATTAGCGGATAATTGTTATAATTACTGTACTTTTGTATTCTGTCATATCGCTAGTGCTATATACTTGAGGATTTTCTAGATTTATGTGAGTGCGTATACGTATAATGTATTTATTCTACTGGTATGTATATTAGAGCTGGTGTGTATTTATTAACCTATTTCGTGGATGTTTGTATTTATTTTGAATCTAAACAGCTATTTTGAAATATTTATAGTTTAAACATGTGCTGTACTGCTATTGTAACATTAACTTTGTCTATAGTCCTGTCCGTTTATACATTATTGCTCTAATATGAAGGATGTATGTGAAACATACAGCTGATCCGGGTCATGTTTCTTACCAATGAACAAATCATTAGTCGTTAAAACCAAATTATTAATATCATTTGTAGTATACCCAATGGTGTTAAATATGATTAATCATATGATAAATCTGTAAATTGACAACATATTGGAACCTAATCTCTAGCATGCTTTTATATTTTGCATAGAAATGTGTGAAAAATTCATATATTATATTTCTAATGCAACAAAGTCTCATAGAAATTTTGCATACATCGCGATGCAAACTGTAATTAAATGATTTCCGCATGGTATATATATTTAATTTTAAACGAGAACAAAGATATAAAATTATAAAAGCATATTACGTATGGTAAACATTGGATAAACGGATGCATGGTTAATTGTCTATGAGCTATTCTGACTTGATATTAGTGGATATAAATTTTGAGTGGATTGAAATAGATGAGGTATCATTATCCCAGAAGCTGCATGATGTATGTTCAGGGATTGGTGGGTATTTACTCCCAGAATATTCTTTCCCACATTTGGCACATATCTTATTACTGCACATTAGCTTGATAACTTCTCTTTTGAAAGAAATCAGCTGTTTCAAAGGTATTATATACTGTTGACTGAATCTTGCAAGCAAAATTTCTGAACAAATTAGTGGGCATTCTGGTGAGAAGTGAGTTAAATGTTGTAGAGTTAATCCATAGTTATATAGTGTAAGCATGAAATCAGCTGCTTGATCTTCATCAGGATAGAGAGTAGATTGGAAATTTTCTGGGATGAGATCACAAACAGGAGTAACAATTGGGTCAGGTAGATTATTGATACGAGTACTGGTGGCTAGTAAGATTACACCGTGTATACAACGCGGACAAACCCTCTTAGCTGTTCTAATTGTTCTGATTACATCCACGTGATCCGGTTGCAGATAACAATTGAAGAATTTGGAGAGATAAATTGTCGTCTCTCTGATTAGTACCATCTTCACGTGATATTCTCCTACAGATTCTGGAATCAATATCTCTTTGAAGTAACTCTTGAATCGAGTTATGAATATAGGCCAGTCAGTCAGGGAATGGTGAATGTTTAGAATGAACTTTGATAAGTCTGTGTGTTGAGCTGATAGACATTGTAATAGAGATTCTAAAGGAATGTTATAGTCTAAACTAGACCGAGATATTGCTGCTAGTACATACGTGACGTCATTAGGAATTCCTTGGCAAGCAGATAGAACTATAAGCAAGGATAGTATTGGTATAATGTCACTCAAGTTACGAGAGAGAATGCTTTGCACTTCAGGCGAAATTCCTGCAGACCAAATCCTCTTCTGAATTGATTCGGAGTCGAATTGGTCTAAAAATTCGTAAAATGAATCCTGTTTCTGTTTGTGCAGCTCATCAAATAGAACCTGAAGATCTCTAGCATAAGTTGGGTCATTCTGGAATAGTGCGCATTTAGCGATTGATGTAGAAGGCGTATTGATGATTCCATTCAAATTGTGTATCATTTTAATTTTGATAATTTCCCATGCTTGTTTAGGAGGAATAATTCGGAAAATGTTTGGAATTGCGAATCGGTTTATATTTGGAGGAACTTTGTTGAAAAGAAAATTAGTTCGATCAAAACCTGGAGTAGGTAATAGACCATTCACAGTTGTATTGCTGAATTCTCCTAACTCTCTGATTTGGGATATAATTGAGTTGTGCTGCCATTGAGAAGTTATAAATAATTGTAGTTATTGAGCTCAATTTATAATAATCTTGTCAACTGAGAGAGATCATTATCTATTGATAGTTGATACCATTTATCAAACAAGTATTTCTAAATGGTTTGTAGTTTATTTACTTTACATCACTAGCTGCTTGAATATGTCGTTTGCACTTTAACAGTATAATTATATACGTATTACCTAAAGTGTTAGTGAATAACAAAATATTTAATATGGATTAATATTTCTCCATAATAAATAATATTGAGACTTCCCTTTCACATGATATTTGCTACAGTCGAAATCGCGGTTATTGCCCACCAAAATGTACGGGAAAAGAGGAAAACAATTTATGAATTCTTAGTCTTCACGTTTATCTAATTAATCTATGTAAAATAGAGAAAACAAAATATATACTATGTTAAGTACATTCGAAACCGTTTTTTCTAACTACTTTTCCAGCAAAGAAATAGTTAGAAAACCCGGTTTCGATTGTATAATAACCTATCAAATGACAAAATTTAATCATTTTGACCAATTAAAAATTGCATTCGAAATTGGAAATTTTGCACACTTGACTCATGAAAGAGGGAAAGAAGCAGAGAGGCAAAATAACCCGAAAGGAAATACATTAAATTTGCACATGTTTCATGATCAAGGTAGCAAAACACATAGTTTTGTATGTAAATAGTATTATGGAGGATCTAGCAAAACTCGATTTCGGCCCCAGAGTTGCATGCGGACAGAAATTTCTAACCGCAGCCCGCAATATTAGTAACCCCGGCCAGCAGCTAGGACACCTTGCCGAAAGACATCCATTTCATATTCATGGTGGAATTAAAGAATAGATATCCCATTAATTAAAAAAATTCCAAAAATGCTCTAGTTTTTCAAAATTTCTAAACGTACTCAACCCATTTGAAAATACACTCAAGATTTCCAAATACAAAAGTTTCTAGAGAAACTTGGGCTCAATTAACTCCCAAGCATTCCCAATTGGTCATTTGTGACAATTCAAAACAGTAACCCCATCTTAGGGAATAGTCGACTCACCTCATGCCACATATATATAATTTGCTCAAAAACACATTCAAATAATGAATATAGCAAACCTGCTTCGTGTACTCACTATTCAAAATATTTCGTTCATAAATCAACCCATTAAGTAAAAAGAGCTTTAGGGAATAATAATTGCTTTACGATAATTTCTACTTGTCTTTATCTAGGTGGTTGGCGGGTACCTAGGGTGCCAGTCCAGCTGCCATGAAAACAAAATGCTGACCATGAGACTCAAATTGTACAGGATCAATATGTTACCCTCGAAATAGTGTCATCCCAGGAGAGCCAATGGAAGAAAAGTGCCAACACAGAATTCCTGTATTAACCCCTGCATTGTATACATTTCATATCAGTAGAACTTCAGTTATCCGAACACTCCAGTTAACCGAACGCATATGCTCTCCACTCACTAGTGTTTCATTCTTCTCTAACATAAATTATTTATTTATTTACTTGAGAAAAACTATTTTACCATACATTGTCAATTATCTAATCACATCTGACGTATAATGTAATAGATTTTGGTAAATAAATTCATTATTTAATAAACTCTTAAATCTCTAATATGGCATATTAGCAGGTTCAATCATGGATATTCAATCAAGAATTTCTCCCTCTTTTCATCCTGTTTCACCGCGTGATATTTATCTGTTAAGAAAATACAGTAATTTATGGATACGTAAGACATTTGGTTCAGTTAGCCCAACTCGTGCTCACTTATTCTACATGTGGCGCTTAAAGGCCAAAATATTTTACTTCTGGCAAGAAAATATCTGTCATAAAATCAGTTGGATAGAGTCAGTACGAGCTGATTGCAACAATAAATTCAGATTATTGATAAAGAGTATGAAGGCTTGGAAAATGTTTATGACTTTAAACAGAGTTGAAAAAGAAAAAGAACATATAGCAGATCAGCTGAGATACAAGTTCTCTGCTAGGATTTATTTTCCTGCTTGGAAGGAGTTTGTTTTGATGAGGAGATTTGATGAAGAGAAAGTTAATATTGCGAATGAATTTAATCTTAGAAAGCGAATTGAAGAGACATTTCATATTTGGTTAGAAGAATTATCTAGAAAGAAAGTATATAATGAAATGGAGAGCAGATCTATATCCTTGTACTCCAGCGTTATCAAGAAGAGAGTGTGGTTTGTATGGTTATTCAGAATTAAAGAGAGAAATGATAGAATACAATCGATTTTATTTGCAGATAATTATTACAATTTTAAATTAGTTCATAATAGCTTTGAGTTGTTGAGAGATTATACATTACATAGAAGGAATACTAAACTGGTATATTGGAATTTAAAGCAAGATTATCAACACAGATTAATGAGTCATTATATGAAGAGATGGAGTGTTAGGAGATTGAAAGAAAAGAACTTACGAGACAAACACAAGCAGATCGAGAATTTAGCTGCACGTAGCAAAATGAGAAGGTTATGGCTAGAATGGGTATATTATACTGATTTCCGTAGATCGGAGCAGGAGAGAGAACGCGCTGCTAAATCATTCAGAATATTCACTTTGAAGTCAAAGTCCTGGAAATGTATAGTTACAGCACAGAGACAGAAACGTGTGACTGAGTGGAATAACCAAATAGCTCTTAGTCTATGGGTTTTGTGGAAATATCGTCACGCCTGGAATGAGTGGGAGATTCGGATGGATAAAAGGATAGAATTGAAACAGCGAGGTGCTACTAAATTAGCTAGATCTCATTATGCTCGAGTTATACTTGCTAAAAGTTTCAATGGATTTCAGAGTTATTGGGCAGCAAGAACAGCTAAGAAAGAAAAGTTTAAGAAGATAGCATATTATTATGAGAGAAACCTACAAAGTAAATGCATTACATCTTTGAAATTGTATCTCTGTAGACAATCTATAGAGAGAGAACATTCCAATCTCTCTACTCGGTTTCAACGCGAGATATTTCTTAATCATTATTTCTACGTTTGGGTTGATTGTCTTGAACAACAAAGAGTGAATAATGAATTATTGGAGAAAGCACTTGAAAACCATTCTTGTATATTATTGCGTTCGTTCTTTTCTCAGTGGAGAGAAAAGTATCAATTAGCTAACAACGAGAAAATGCGCTTTTTAACGGCTGACTTGAATTATAGAATTTCTCTACAAAAGAACGTATTCATTATTTGGAAGCATTTTGTAGTTATCTGTCGTGAGCGGAGAGAAGCGAAAATATTCGCTAACAATAAATATCAAATTAGAATTACCAGCATTTGCTTTTATCGAATGAAACAAATATTTGATAGAAATCAATTTATTCGAAGAAGATGTCATGAATTAATCTCTCTGCTAGGTTTGACCTGTATACGTAAAACCTTCATAGCATGGAAGCAATACATTGTGTTAGCGAAGGAAGAACATAGGGTTATGCTACGAGCAGAAGAGTACTGTAAAATTAAAGTTCAGCTCCAGGCGATTAGAATTTGGCGAGAAAACATTGAATTTGTTAAGATGCAGAAAGCGAGAGAGAAACTAGCAGAAGATTTTAGAAATAAATATCTTATTAATGATTGTTTCCAAATTTGGAAATTCACACAAATAAATGTATTAGAAAGGAGATTCTATGAAGCTGAAAGGATTTCTAAAATCAGAGCTATAATCAATAAGAGTTGTTTAGCTAGATGTTTCTGGGGCTGGTTAAGCCTGAGAGATAAAACTGTGATAAAGCGATATGATGTAATGAAAGCTAACAATCACTATTACAGCTGTTTAACATCCCGCTGTGTGTCTCAATGGAAGAATGCCATGGTTGCTAGGAAGCAGTTTATAAATATGTACCAACGGGCATGTTGGTTCCATCTCTCATCCCTGTTAGCTAGAACTTACACTCAGTGGAGATTACAGCTCAGCTTACAGCGCTACTACAATCACAGACATATGTTAGCTTTATGGTTTTGGAGTCGTGCTTTGGAGAGGAAAGTTCTCCTGGCCTTGAGAGCTAATGCCAGGGAATGTAGGAGGAAGAGAGGGAGATATCAACGAGCAGCTGATGAATTCAAGGAGAGAGTTGTTAAGAAAGGAATTTTACAGATAATTCACGCGGGTAATGTTATGCTAGCAGCTGATGAGTCTAACCTAATGAGGAATATAGAGAGGAATACCAAATACAGCTGGGGATGTGCGCTTAAATGTGCCAAGATTTGGAAACAGAGGACAATTTCTAGAAAGAAGAATGAGACCAGAGAGGTCAGGAGATGTGCACTAGCTGTACCAAGTCTCACGTCAAACATACCGAGGCAGCATTCTGGTGTAGATAAGTTCTGGTCAGAGATAACTGACTTTACCGTGAGAGGCAGGGCTCTCCCAGCACCTCGAATTCCTGAGTTCATGAAGCAGACAAGCAACCAGATCTCTTCTAGCTCTGATCACATAGAAATTAAACCTAGTTCTGTGTGTGAAGTGTTAACTGATGCTGGTCCGTTGATGACGTCACATACAGATATTATAGCTAGTTCCCAACCTTATCCTAAACAGAGAGAAGAGATGGTGAAGATATCTTATGATGACTTGAAATTGTTACAAACAACAAAACAGCAGCTAATACAAGTATACGAGAGTAAGCTACTGCTTAAAAGTGTGAGGGAAAAACTTGCTCAATCCCAATCTGAGAATTCTCTTAACAGCGAGGGGGTAGTTGAGATTAGGAACAGAGTACGAGAAATTACTGAGACTATACAGAGATTGGAGAGCTCTATCAAACATAACATTGATAGTTTTACGCAACATTTTAGTGTTCCTGCTAATATCTGAGAATTATCATAAACAAATCTAAACTTTGTTAAAACGCTGTAGCTACCAACTTTAATCACTAACTTAATTAATTACATTTGACAATAGCATTCTAATGCTATTCGTCTATAACTAACATAGACCCTAACCTATTATATATTTATCGCTCCCAATGCATGCTGGAAATCTCATCGTTTAGAGTACAGCAGAACTAGGATAAGACGTACTTTTCTCAAAAACTGATCACCAATCTTTTGTACTAATTGTATAAGAAAAATATTCAGATAAGACGTACTTCTGTAGTATGGTACTATTTTTGTTTCCCGAGGGGGTTCGTTTTATCCGAGTTCTACTGTAATGTTGACTCAATAATTTGCATTTTACAAGAAAAATGTGATTCGAATTTTGAAAATATCTGTATCAGTACACCCTCGGTCATCCCATAAGTATTTTGTTTGTGAAACTTGTTAATATTTCAACTCTGAACGGAGCTTCAGACATCTTTAGTAGTATAGTAGTAGTATTCTGGGCGAAACAATTTTGCTGATTAAGTAATGGACTAACTCTCTCGGACTAAGTTCGTAATAATTAAGCAACCGCCACATAATCTATTATTATGTCATTAGAAGTGAAACTGTCTCTAATAAGAAAAGTACCTACTCTGCTAGTACAATAATATTATTGCACTGACCTGTTCAAATACTCACTTTATGTACAATTTTATTTGAAGTTGAAACTCTGCAACATCACATAGTAGTGAAATCGGAATTATAATTTTGATTTGTCATGTATTGCTTACCTGTGAAAGAGAATTTAGGAAAATCATCAAATTTTACTTATGGATGTAGAAAGTAGATATATATGACATTTCTAACTGTGAATTACATAATTCTCTTACATTTGCCCCCTCCTGTGTTCTATAAATTGTTGAAAAGCATGAATAGTTGTATATTTAGTTAAAACAAACATTACCACGTATAAATAATGTAGCATGTCAGATGGTGGTACTGGTGCAGGATCTAATGATGATAAGGTTGTGAATTCAAATGATACTGATATCCCAGTTCGTCAGGTGGAGCGGAGAATGATTCGAACAAGTAAGGCACCTGAAATTCCACCGTTCGAATCTCGTAACTGGTTGATTCATTCTCATTACATGTCAAAAGATTTTGACACCTGTCGTTCTCTGATAGTTCAGCAGTTAGCAGAGACTCAAGGTATGTGTGAGTATGCACAGTATGTACAAGGAATGGTACTCAGACAGGAAGGAAGGATTCAGGAGAGCTTGGATTCTCTTCAAGTAGCTTCAAGACTAAATCCACAAAATCCAGAAAACTTGAAACAGATTGCAAGATCTTTATTTCTAATGGGCAAACATAAAACAGCTATTGAGGTAGGTTCATAGTATTATACCGAAGTACTAATTTGAGATACAACATTGTAATTTTACACGCTTGTATAATAGCAACAAACTACTGTATACTCGTTCTTCAGGTGTATTCAAGTGCATTAGAACTTATACAAAACAGAAATCCTGAGAATAAGGATTGGGAGATATTGCATAATCAAGGAATATGCTATGCTCGTCTTGGAGACAGTTCTGCTGCAAAGAATCATCTCAAGAAGGCTATAGAGATTGGACAGCAACACAGCTCCTACATGCAACTTGGTAGAGTACATCTTGAGGAGGGAAATATCGAACAAGCTATTGCTGTGTATAAAGAAGCTCTAGCTATCTCTGCAGAAGATACTGAGCTAATGACTACATTAGGATTGTTATATCTTAGAAACAATAAGCATCAAGAGGCATTTGAGTATCTAGGCAACTCGCTCGCTTATTCTCCAACTGAGCACAAGGCTATCCTTGCTGTAGGTAGCGTTATGCAGAAACATCAGGTGAATATGCTAATACAGTTAATATTTCATAGTAAAGATGGCCTATTGATAATTAAATATATTGTTGTTATTATTAGGATCATGATGTAGCTATTTCCAAATACCGTGTTGCTACTCTGTCCACTCCAGAGAGCCCCCAGCTATGGAATAATATTGGTATGTGTTTCTTTGACAAGAAGAAATACGTCATAGCTGTCAGTTGTCTCAAACGCTCTTGGTACTTAGCTCCTTTTGAATGGCGCATAGCATACAATTTAGGCTTGATACATCTCACAATACGGCAATATGCATCAGCTGTTCATTTCTTACGCGCGGCTATTGGCACCAATCCACGTCTAGGAGCATCTTACCTTTTGTTAGGAATAGCTCTAACTCATCTAAATGAACAAAGTCAAGCTAAACAGGCATTTGAACATTCTTTAACTCTTATGCCGGACGACATATCTCTTCTACTTAACTACTCTATATTTCTTATAAAGAATGCAGATTCCAAATCTGCTCTATACTTTATTACTAAATTCGAGTCTCTGATTACTAGTGTCAGTCTTAAAACACTAGATCCAGAACTTGTTAAGATGTCAGGGCAATTGAGCTCTATTCTACACTCAGGATTGCCTGACCAACAGGAAGTTGCAACTTAGCAAATACAGTAATTATTATGTAATTAAAAATATTATATGATACATACTTCTGAAGGAAACTTATGTTAACCCATGCTCTATAGTCTACAACTAACTGATTCAAGTAAGTAATATATTGTTGATTCGTAATTTAACAG
Organism: Oopsacas minuta; assembly: GCA_024704765.1. Classification (NCBI taxonomy): domain Eukaryota; kingdom Metazoa; phylum Porifera; class Hexactinellida; order Lyssacinosida; family Leucopsacidae; genus Oopsacas; species Oopsacas minuta. The sequence goes on along the minus strand of JAKMXF010000044.1, from coordinate 328,748 downwards.
GATTATACTCGATCTTATCATATATTTTATCACTTTAATCTGTAATCTTACAAGTATACTACCTTACGTTACATAATCCACCTTACAGGCTCCTCAGCAGTATATAAAAGTATTTAATGGACTCTCGTTAATATGAGACCAAGTGATAGTCTTTATCTGGAATTTGTATTTATCCTGATTTTCATTGGAAGGCATTGGTGGGAATGAAAAGTCTTATCTAAGTTTTGTGATAAAGGTTTCATATTAATGAGAGTCAATTGTGTTTAATTAATTAATGGATATTGTTTCAATCTGCTTAGCAGCAGTAGACTATAGCACACCATAAGCCCACCACAGGATGTAACAAACTTACATCCTGTATGTTGAATATCCACGCAACAATATTCATGCAAATTAGTTATTCGGATTTTGAAGGCAAACTTGTTGCATGTGCCTACTTGTTCTCTTTTCCTCCAACAAAGTTGCACCTTGTGTGTTACCTTGTTGCAATCCTCATTAATTCGAATATAGATTATTTTGATAAATTAGCTATTAGCTCACATGGCTAACCCCCTTGATGACGTGCCTCCAACTGTTGATGACATACGAAAAGCTGCAGAGACAATCAAACCGTTCATTTATAGAACTCCAATAATGACGTCAACATCTCTTGATGAAATGCACGGATTTAACTTTTACTTCAAATGCGAGAACTTTCAAAGGACTGGTTCATTTAAGTTTCGAGGTTGTATGAACGCTGTTACTAATGTTTGTTTGAATAGGGACACACCGCCCATTCTTGTAGCCTTTAGCAGTGGAAATCATGCACAAGCAGTGGCTAAGACTGCTCAGTTAAAAGGTTTGAAAGCACACATCGTAATGCCTAGTTACTCACCAGCTGTTAAAATAAATTCCGTTAAGGATTTTGGAGGTAGTGTATATGGATGTGGTACTTTGATGCCTGAAATAATGAGTAAGATAGAAGAAGTGAAGAAGGAACAAGGCGAAAATGCTGTAATGATCCATCCGTATGATAATCCATATGTAATGGCAGGACAGGGAACTGTAGGTCTTGAGATACTAGAACAAGTTCCAAATGTAGATGCAATTGTAGTAGCTGTTTCTGGTGGGGGATTAATATCTGGTATCTGTATTGCTGTCAAGAGCATAAAGCCCAGTGTTAAAATATATGCAGCTGAGCCTGAAAATGTCGGTGATAAATATCGCTCGTTTTTAGCAAAAAAGAGGATTCCTATGGAGAGTCGACCTAAGACGATAGCCGATGGATTAACTGCTCCGATTGGCTCCTTAACTTGGCCTGTTCTCCAGGAACATCTGACAGACGTTATACCTGTAACTGAAGAAGAGATAATCTCTGCTATGTATCTTAGTTGGGAGAGACTTAAAATTATAGTAGAGCCTTCTGCTGCTGCTGCATTTGCTGCTTCATTCAAGTTAAAACATCTGTCTTCAAGTATAGGTGTACAGAATGTATGTGTTGTAGTGTGTGGGGGTAATGTAGACTTAGCTTCTATTCCTCCAAAACCTTCTACTTAACTAAACTCTTAAACTGTATTCACAATTCATCACCCCGTCAACATTGCTTCAAGATTCACATCCTATTTTTGCACATTAAATAGTGCTATTATGTCATACTTGTTTTTTCATAAATGTTAATTATATTAATAAATTCCTTTATCTTAACATCTTGGGGTTACAAATACGTAGTTGCTTATTTAATAATTTTACTGCAATGCCATTTGAGGAGAAGTAAATATTTGAAACGGAACATAAATCATCAACTGATCTAGAGTTACTATTCCAATTTCTGAAGTTTATTTTGCGATTTCTATCTGCTATTCGGATTATCAATACAGTCGAAGCTCTGAGATCTGAGCAGTGTCGCTCGGAGCTGAGGATGTTCTGATCTTAGGATATGCCCGGAACTCAGAAATAATACTATCTCTATGGCAGTTCTAAAGTGTTCCAATCCACAATTTCAGGATTCATACGTGTTTGACGTGGAAATACAGCTAAAGTCAACTCTATTATGTATACATTTACCACAAAATGTTTTCAACATTTTGAACTGATCTCAAAAATCGTTCCTCGCTTGAGGAAGTATCCGGATCTTATAGGTTCGTCCAGTGCTATGCTTTATATTTTGCTCACACTGTATTCCGCTATTCTCAACATATCAGAGATAGAACCGGTCAGATATTGGCCGTATCGCTCGAGATTTTGACCAACCGTTCGATCGGCAAGTTAAAATAGCTAACAGTTTGAGATACATAGTAGCAAATTGTTCGATTATTGCCCGACATCTCCCTCTTTTATTCACCAAAGTTGTCGAGATTGGGGTTGACATAGTGTTAGTTTCAATCTAAATTTAGTAAGGTTAAGTATTGTTTAATTGTTATTGAGATTGACTGGTCGGCCGGGTCGGATCATAGGACAGTTGATCTCCGCAATATATATTTAAATCAATGAACGCTTCCTTAGAAATTTTACGATACATCGTGACCTACTTAATATTACGTAGGTCACGGATACATTTAATTTCTTGTTATTCAGAACATGTCAAAGAATAGTAGATTGTTATCAGGGGCCTTATTAACTAAAATTCTTAAGTCAAAATCTTAGAATTTTGCTTAACTTTAAGTGAGATTCTTAGAATAATTCTAAGAATTATATTTAGTGGGGTAAAGAGTACACTTAACTTAAAATTTATTCTACTTTTCTATGAAATTATAATAAATAGGCATTTATTTACAAAGATTGTAAATCGCTTAAGACAATATGTTTGACTATCATATCTACAAGTTGTAATAACCGCAGTATAGAACAAGTCGAACTACATACCCAACTATATTTAGATACTATTTCTTGATGTCACTCTGAATTGTATTATGACATCAATAAAAGTATTTCTGTAATTATATCTCATATACTTTGAAACAAAATGGTGTTGTATTTAAACTAAGGTAAATAAAGTCAATGTCATTTGAGTGACATCCTGCAAAATATACGCAATCTACGTAATTTTATCCATTTCCGTATATTATCATCTTTAGTTATAAATAATAATACAATATTAATTAATTATGATAATATCTTAACAATCGCTCGCATTATGACCACTGAAAAATCGAAGACTCGTTCAAAGAATTTTACTCAGGAGGAGATAATGTCACTCGGATCTCATTCATGGTCAAAAATCGAAATTGTTCGGCGCTCTATCAACTCTGACTTTCGATGATAAGAACAAAATCTGAGGAGAAATTTCAGGGAGACTGTCTGAAGTACGTGGGAATGTAAGAACAAGAGATGATATCATGAAAAAATGGTATAATATACTAACAAAACATAAGCCTTGTATTGCAGATAAGTTAGCATCAGCAAGAAAAACTGGATGAGGTCCTGCAGATGATGATTTAAATGAAAGGGAAGCTAAAATCAGTAGCATCAAGGGAAGGAAGCTTTTGAAGGCATTGAATTGGGTATCGATCTCTCTCTTGATTTCCAATGTTCCAATGATGAAACTGAAAGGATGCTGGTGAGCGCAGCTGTTCTCAAGATATTGAAGAAATAAAGTTTTTCCAACAAGCCCCAAGAAAACGCCATCGTTTGGAAAATTACGAATTGGAATCGACCAAACGTGCAATTTTAGAGAAAGAAGATAAGAAATTGGAGATTTTGACTAACATCGATTCTAAGCTAGATCGACTTGAGAGTAAATTCGATCGAGTGATCCAGATTTTGCAACATACAGCAGCGGATTAATCAAAGACACTTTCTCTTCTGATGGCTCAAACTATGCCTCCTCTGCCGCATTTTCAGACATTGTCCCCTTCATTTCCTACTTCTAATTTGTCTTCATTGCCTCATTACTTTCAAAGTCAAGATTAGGAATCCTTAATTAAGATAATTATGTTATAAGTAAATCAGAGCCTAATTCATTCATTCATGTGCTCAGTTAATTAATTAAACTTCCTATATCATGTGAAATAATTTATAATTATATTTTCTCGAACTCAAATCCCATTATCTGAATGTTCAGTGTAGTCTGTTTCAATGTGGGTCATGTCACTTTCCAAGTTTTCAATATCAATTTGATGCCAGGAATCAACACAAAAACTATGAAGTATCGTGGAGGATAAAATTAGTTTGCAAACCCTCTCTGCGGTATAGCACAAACTGTCACCAGTCTAGTCCATTGATCTCCATCTGCTCTTCTATATTCCAAAAGTGCATTCAATTGTATTTCGAGTTTTCAGTAAAGCACGATCATGCCTTCTTTCGCGACCTGTAACAGGAGATAATTATGGAGTTATTAAATTTGTGCGCAACGGATAACCACTATCGCCGAGAAACCACCCATCAAGAATTGGAATTTTTCACTGGCGATCTTAAGATTGATTCCTGATTGCCTCCATATGAACGCACTATGTGTGCTGCCTGGCCACTTCACAACTACATCAATAAATTTGAATACATCGTCACATATCGCTTGGCGTTAATTGAATGAAAACTTTTACGATTAACATAAAATGCTTCGTTGGTGCTAAGCGCAACAATTGGGATGTGTGTACCGTCTATGCAACCTAATACTTTGGGTACCTGAATTTTTCCATAAATCCATGTTGCATGCTCATCTGTCTAGCAGCAGTTGGAAACTGTATAAGGTATTTCGCAATTGAGTACAATGCATCTGTTACACCTCTAACATAGTTGGACACAGAGGGCTGGGAAATTCCATGAGCTGATGCAACCACAGTTTGGAAACTACCCGTAGCTAGAAACTGAAGAGTGACCGCTAATTGAATTGTCACCGAAAGTGAATGAGATCGGCTTGTAGATCAAGAGATGAAAGTCTCAATTTTATCATGCAATTCTAAGAACATCTCTCTTTTGATTCTATAACGAGAAATAAACTCTACATCTGTGTACGCATCAAGGAGGTTTAACCTGTCACGAAATATCTCTGGTATCGTAAACTGCCTATTTCAGGCTCCAAAAGAACAAAAAGCGAGGCCATGTGTGTATACAATAGTCACAAATGAGAAATGCAGTGAGTATCCTTTTCTATTGGTTGGGGCAATTTATCTCATTAATGATAAATCAAGTATACAAGTATAAGGATTTATTTTCTACTATCCGTATATCTTCTCAAAAAGTGATAGAAGTAGAATGAATTGTCATAAATTTTGTTAATCAATAGCGAGAATCAATCAAGTAGAATTACCCAATTCTAAGAATTTTTCTTAGAATCCGTTAAGTATAGCCAAGTTAAGAATTCCTAGCGAAAACTAAGAATAATTCATGAATTCTTAGAATTTTACTCAATAAGGCCCCAGTTTACTGCTTAAATAAAATATATTCGGTTAAAGGAAAAAGTATTATTTCAACCAAATGTCTAGTGTTCCTAAGCGTTTGAGAGATAAGAAATAAAATATCACGAATTTTGCTAGCTTGGTATTTATGAGAAGTTACATTTAGGTCCGTATTCTCAAATTTCATTAGTTGAAAAAGATAACATCGCATCACGATTGTATATATATATATATAATAGCTATGTATTAATAATTTCAATTTTAGTCTCAAAACATCATTGATTGTATTAAGAATAAATGCAGTGGTTAACCTGTTAACCGCTATTATCGAAACAGTTTTAACCGCCCACTTAATTCGGTTGATCAACCCCTGCCCTGCTCATAGTATAATTGAAATTTAGATACTAAATTCGTGTATGGTAGTATGAATACTATAGGAAGTATAATTCATTAGATTTACTATAGTTTTAGTTAAACTGCTCAGATTTTCAGGAATTTCTAGTAGATTCAAAGATCAGCAGTGATATTTCGGCTATTCTCCAACGGAGGGCATCATTGTGAAATTTTGGACAATATTGGCAATTAAAACAAAAAGGATCTATATCAAGAATTAACGTACCACGATTACGTTAATATATGTTATGGAGGAAAATATCACCAAAAGATTCAAGCAAGTGGTCCCTCCGGACTTGTGGCACTGGGGCCAATAGTCCCCCCTACGGATCAAATATTTCCCTAGACTTCTGGAATTAGAACAAGGAGTACCCACTGAACACCTGGCACTAGAGTAAGGTTTTAGCGCTAGGGTCAATAGTCCCTCTTTGGGTCAAATATACCCATAGAACTTTTGACACTAGGGCAAAGCGTCCCTATGCAGTTGGATATACCCAAAACAACATAGGCATTATGTTACATTCTATTCATAAATAATCATAACATACAATAACAACAAGAACTCTCCCAATGAGCACTAATGGATATGTTTGTTAGTTGCGGCTCGCAAACCTTTTTGTAAAATGCACTAGAAAATCACAGAATTTCGTATAGTTACATTGTGTAGAGTACTTGTTCTCAAACTGGAGTCATCCTACAAATTTCACTTATGTTTAGTGGCTGAGGCTCCACGGGACCTTTATATATGAGACAAGGTTGGTCCGCGAGAGAAAGAAGATTGAGAAACATTCGTGTGGACTGTAAGTAATGAATACTCAGTGTTATAATACATATACTGATTCAACATTAGCAAATATTGGTCAACCTTAATCCATTTTCTATAGGAATGACTTCGAATTGAAACATTTGCAGAGATCAAAGAATATTGAATTTAGTATTGCAGCCATGCAAATATTCTTTGTGCAAAGAGAATTGAAAAGTCTCAAGAAGGAAGGTAAGACTGTAGGAAGAGTAACCAAATGTGAGATATATGTAAAGACTCAAAATTTGGATTGCGATTTATGAATCAGCTTTAAACGTGTGGACCAAGAACACAACATTCGTCGATATCCACCGATGTATTCAGATATATTTTTGAAGTTTTAGGAGGGTAAACTAAGGCATACAAAAAATAGGAACTGCATTTAGATTGTGTATTTTAAGATAGTTCGAATGAACCCATAACCTCGGTGAAAAGTTTTGGCAACAATAATTTTAAATGGAAATTGAGACTTCATAAGACATTTTCTACTGAGTATGAGGAAGGGTACGGATGGTTGGAACGCATGAGACAAAATGACATGTGACTCCATTTTCTCGGCTTCTAAAAGTAGTGAGAATTGGGAAGAATAAATATCCACGATTTATAATGTGTAAATATGCTTCTCACAACATGTGATAAATACAGGGTGGGCCACAGAAGACTGATCAAAAGTAAATTGCTCTAGCACGTGCAATTTTTGTCAGACTTCAGTGGTTCACCATTCATTTTAAAGCTGAGATAAATAGTTTTTAAAAAATACTAACCAAACTACCCCTAGGTTTATGTAATGTCGCTCCAGCAGGATGTCAAAGTGAAGTTACTCTACTGGTATATTGAAAACGGGAGAAGTGTTGTTTCGGCCCAACGAGCTTTCAAGGTGGATTAGAAGACATTGAAGGCTCCTGCAAGGAACACAATCATGAATATTGTCAAGAGGATGGAGGAGGGTGGTACGGTAGGCAATAGAAAACGAAAGGGACCCAAGAAGACTGTTAGAACCCCTGAAAACATTCAAAAAATCAAGAAGAAACTGGCAGATTCACCCCATCGCGCAACAAGAAGGCTATCTGCAGAGGCTGCAATCAGTAGAAGCTCAGTGAGGAGGATCCTTAATGATGACATTGGAGCCTTTCCTTACAAAGTACAGATGCAGCAAAAGCAAAGTGAATCAAATCAGAAGAAGAGAGTCCAATTTGCCACGTACATTTCCAAGAAGATTGTGGAAGAACTTTTGAAGATCACTGAAGTTCATTGGTCTGACGAGTCAAACTTTCATCTTTCATGACATGTTAACAAGCAGAACATGAGGTTCTGGGCATTGGAGAAGCCAGAACCTATTGTCCAGAGACCCTTGAGCACTGAAAAGTTGGTTGTCTGGTGTGCAGTTGCCCATGACCGGATCATAGGCCCGTACTCTTTTGAAGATGAGGATGGTAAGACCTGTACGGTGAACCGGTGGAGATACCTGGCAATGCCGAAAGGATTCTACCTTCCCAACATCAGGAGACATGGTGAACTGAATACTATTACTTTCCATCAGGATGGAGCACCCCCACACTATGCCAATTTAGTTAGGGGCTGGCTACAAGAGAAGTTCGGTGACAGGGTGATTGGTCGTGGATTTGACAACTTCTGGCCCCCATGTTCCCCGGACCTTAATCCTTGCGATTTTACCTGTGGGGCTACCTGAAGTCAGTTGTGTACAGGGATCCTGTTCCTAAGACACTAGAAGACCTCAAGATGAACATCAGAAGAGAAATCAGGAAGATTGATGGAGAAACTCTGGCTAAAGTGTACGATAACATGCTTGTCAGACTACAAAGAGTGCTGGGTAGGAAAGGGGCATGGATCGAGCACCTGATTAATGGCTGAAGAAGAAAGGATGATGAATTCACAGAACCATTTATCTATATTTAAAAAGTCTTTTTACAGAATTAAGTTTCATTGTTTCGTTTTCAAATGAGAGCAATTTACTTTTGATCGGACTCCCGTGGCCCACCCTGTATATATAATGGGCTAACAGGTTTCATGCCGCATGAAAACCAATATTTAGGCCATGTAAAATAAATTACTTGTTTTTCATCCATGTTTTTCTGCGAAATAGGGTGGGGGGCGGCATTTTACTATCATTTTTTGCTTAGCGTAATTTTACTAATAAATTTAAACTATCTCGTTAATACGAATACTGATAAAACGAACAATGTTCGTTACATAATCACGTCCCTACAACAGTACTTCAATGGATATTACTCCAGCTTATGAACTCCGGAAAGGCGAACAAATTTCCATCGTACGGTCCATTGGTGTTCGTATTAAGCATACACTGTATATGGGAAAACTAAAATTCACTTTCTCTCTATAATCTGAATTATTGTACATATAAATAATAATGAGAAAAAATAATAATAAAAATTTAGTGCACACCCCGGGGCTGATTATTGCCATATAGGGAGTTATTTGGCCCTCATTCGGACAGGTTTGAGTCTTGGACGAAAATTCACACCTGACGAAATGATGATGCAATTGCCACCTTTTTGGATTTTCAAAATCACATGATCTTCATTTCAAGCAGTTTATGTACAAGGAGTTGGATGTTATATAGGTCTATGTAAGTTCGAGTAAAGTGAATTTAGATCCATAAAATTGCAGTTACGATGTTAAAATCATACTGTTGCAAAAAGCCTATTTTGGAGGGCACCAGAATATACTTACCTAAAAGGTTCAGTCCTGAAAGAAATTCCTAGTTCCATCTCTATACGTAGTAAGAACATTGATACCCTATAATTACATATTTCTTTTGTTTATGTGATGACAATATTTATATTATCTGTATCTACGTGGAGTATATATGAACATATTTAATCTCTCACATTGTGGGATATTTATATCTCTCTTTCACTCACAAAATACTGACTCTCCTATTTTGTGAATTTCAGTATTGTTGAAATGCATATAGTTGATCATTTATCACTTTAGCTGCACGGTAGACTGTTGCTAGCTCTATTCAGGTCTGGTCTGTTTTGGAGAATGTGGTTTATTCATATCATTTAACAATATGAACTATTCAACCTGTGTGCACTACTAAGAGTATGAGTATATGGAATAAAAGGTAATCTAACATTAAAATTCTTGAGAGTTTGTTTAGTTCGCATGTATAGAGAGTTAGCCAGAAATATGAATAAACTGTTATACCAGGAAGTGTAAAAATAGTCATTGGAAAATAAATAGGATTCACAAATTCATTAGTGCAAATACAGTTTCAAATTAGTGGGATATGTTTCTACATATTTAATATTTTAGTTTGCAAAGCTAATGTCTCGTTTGATGAACGCTGTGAATTATTGTCTCCAACATTATCTGGCATTTCATTGCTAATGATTTCGATATCTTGATATTCTATTTTTATGAGCAAAAATCTTAATAATCATATTTATATCACTTTTCCCTTATTAATCCTCTAGGTACATCGAAGTCTTTCGGTCAAACATTGGTGAATTACTACAAATAGCTTGTCGACAGGACTTATCCTCATCTTTTTCTAACATTCTTGGTTTTTCTCCTAATAGATGTAATATTAACTTTTATGAAAGAGAAGAAGCTTTTTGTAGAAGTTCTCCTCGCGATGAATATTGTAATCAAGATGATTGTGTTCGTCTCCGGGGTCTTCCTTATTCAGCAACAGTGGATGATATCTTAGACTTTTTCAATAGACTCGCAGATGATATACTGCCTCGTGGAATACACTTTGTTTATAACCAGAAAGGACAGCCTACAGGAGAATGTTATGTACAAATGTGTTCTCATGATTCGGCCCATTTGGCTGCTGAATCCCTCCACAAAAGATTTCTCGAAAGCAGGTTATTTTGATATTTACATTGTATTTTATACTTTGCTCGATTTGCCAATATCTTGAATTATAATGAAATATTAATATTATGGTGTGGATTACATAAAATTGTGGGTGCATTGATCTTCTTTCCTACCATATTTGCTGTAATCCATCTCTATCATCCCTAATTTCTAAATGTATGTATTTCTTGTAATCAGAAGCCGTTTCCAGTTGAAACCAGTTCAGCTATTAAGAATGCGTTTAGAATGCTTTCTAGTCGACGCGTTCTCACTAGTCCATAACCGTTTCCACATATTATGTCATGGGTAAGTACTATATGTGTATCTTATATACAGGGTGTAACAAAAGTCTTGGCCGGTTCTCAATCGTAGATGGATTTAATATATACTAGTAATTATAGCATGCAACGGAAATGCTAGTTCACTGATAGTTCTATATGGTAACTACGTTTATACTATAGGCATATTGAATATCTTCAACACTGCTCTCGAATTTTTTTAGCATATTTACCTTACCAGTTTGTTTCGGGAAAATGAATGTCGGTGATCACGGAGTCGAGCTCCGTTCTAAAGCAATTTGGATGCTTGAAGGTGACATTACTCAAAAAGAGGTAGCTACACGTCTAAATGTTGGAGCAATATCTGTACGGAGATGGTGGAGTCAACACAAATGCGGTGAGACTATGGAGACTAAGCCTCGATCTGGACGGCCTCAAATTTTGAAACGGGTATCCCGAATTGTGATTAAGAAATCCTTGGGGAAAAGAAGGCAATCAACCCGAAAATTGTCGAGGAGACTATCTATCAGAGGAAACCCCATATCTCACATGACAATACAGCGGCACTTAGCACAAAGGCTTGATGCCAGACACTGTAAACGTCCCAAATGGGAAAAAATTACACAAAAAATCAAGGAAAATCGATTGAAATTCGCTCGGGATCATGAGAATTGGTCTTTCGAGGATTGGAATAATGTGTTCTGGTCTGATGAATCACCGGTTGAGTTATTTCATTCGCCAAACAGACAAAATGATCGAGTATGGGCAATTGGTTCACAAAATATTGAGCCTATTTTTCAGGTCAAATTCCCAGCGAAAATTATGGTCTGGGGAATGGTGTCATACAGAGTGCTGTCAGAACTGCACATTGTACCCCCAAAACAGACCGTCAATGGAGGCTACTATAGGAACGAAATATTGAAGAAATCTATCTGGATGCTATGGCTCGTAAAGCTAAAAAGGAGTCCGTTATTGAGAGGTCCATGTTGGAAACATGTCAAAATTTCTGTTCCTGCAGGATGGTGCCCCCGCACACACAACTAATGTCACGCAGCATTGGTGTTCAGAGAAGTTCCCTCGGTTTTGGAAGAAAGGGGAGTGGCCAGCTAATTCCCCGACTTGAATCCGATTGAAAATCTTTGGGGTACTATGTATGAACGGGTGGATGAAATGGGCCAAGTCATCACGATTCAGGCCCTAATTGCAAACCTAAAAACGGCATGGAAGACGATTTCACCGAACTACTTCAAAACCTGGTGAATTGGATGCCCAATCGAATGAAATTAGTTTTAGAAAGAGGTAGTGATTATATTGGTAAATAAGTAGATATTGTGACCTTGAAATATTTTATGTGAGCCACCATAATGCAACCGGCCAAGACTTTTGTTACACCCTGTAATAATTCTGGGTGACTTTATTTACTTAGTGAAACTGATTTGCTCCATCTCTCATACTTCAGGGGTATTCTGTGGAACTCTTAGTTATCTCAAGAATTCACCACTATTACCTTGCCGACTTAATAGTCACTTTTGTATAGTGGCCACTGGCCAGTGGTGTCAAGAGGGTTTACAGGGGGAGTCCCCTCTCTCTGGCCCACTATTCTTTGAGTTTCTTTGTTCGAGATTCATACTTCTGAACATTATTGGCAAGCTTTCCTAGTTACTTCCATCAAAGGCATCAATACTCAATTTTCTCGATAAGGTGTGGTATCCGCCACACTTACAATGTTTACGGCACGACCATGTAATATTTGTAAGCATTCATCAGATTTGTGAGTATAATATTGTTTTTAATACTTTATGGAGGCTTTTACTTAACTTCATCATGTTAATAAAATCATAAACTAGTATTTTTTCGAAAGAATTTTTGCTTCTATTCTTATAAATGTCCATTGTAAGTGTGCTCTCATTTATCCATTATTAAATAATTAATTTATGAATTGTTTGTTGTTGTATTTATTATGACTAGTGAATCATATCTTTAAACTTTTAATAAGCGCGCCTTGCGAACACTTCTTTTTTTATGGGAAACACGACTCTCCACTCTTCACTTATTTGAACAATATATTGCCTATATTTTTGTTTAAGTAGTTCAATTCAGCAATTCTTTCATTTTTAATTTAAACTTTCAGGTCCATGTAGTAGACTGTAGGGATGGGAGCATCCTCCATCAAGATAATTATTCATGATAAGGAATTGTAGCAGTATTGAATAATCAAATCAATACTTAATAGATTTTCTCAAATTGCAAATAGTTGATTTCTGCAAGCTTCACTCACATTGAAGGTGATGAGTTTATTGGATCATCAATTTAATGATACAATGATTATTCCTATCTAATTTCTCAAATTTATATGCAACTCATATAGAGATATGCTCAATTTCTTCGCCCCCTTCTGCCCATGCTGCCATAAGAGATCCACCTTTCCAATTGCAGTGAAATTATTAAATATTTGATATGCATTTTGGGATGTAGATTAGCCAAATTTCGAATTCACTATGCCTCTAACGTTCGAAAATTTTCATCCTCCGATTGTCGAAAGCAAATCGATATCGTTCTATCAATGATCGCATCTTACTAAGCCTCGAATTTAATATCATGATATAATCCTGAAATCTAAGGAATATATCTTCTAATGATCACAGACAGAAGTTGTTGAACTGTGATGGCTGGTATGTACAAGAAATTATGTAATTCATATGAGTAAAACAACAGTTAATTAGCTTATTTACTTACTGTCAAGTGTTGCTGGATGAGTTCCAATCATTTAGCATCTTCATGCCATTGTGTGATCAACGCAAGATTTGGAGGATCAAATGGGGATCATCTGTCCAGCACTGCAATAGGTAAGATGATATTATCCAGAATGTCATGGATTCTTGCTGCAATAATCAACATATTCCCCACTTGGCTCGGACAAATTAATTCTTGGACGAATATTCACAACTATGACAAAAGTCATGAAGTCATTATCATGTCTTTGTAAATCTGAAAACGTTGTTTAATTAATACTCAAGCTAACCAAGAGCTCTAAGCTCTCCCCCAGCGACCAAGCTAGCGAAGCGCGCTATTTATTATAAAGTTGATATGTAAATTAGTTTTGTAGAATTTGAATTCTTATTCAAAATGAAAGCGTTTTCTTTTTCCATACGAGCAGAAATGTAACATTGATTATGGTATAATTCTGATCCGTGAAGAAGTAACAATATATCAAAGATAAAGCCGCTCAACGAATAATAAACGCCAAAACTCCCGGAACCCAGGGGTAATATGAATTCTATTTCGTATTTGATAGGTCAAAATGAATGAATATTTGTCAATCTATGCTATTTATACGCAGAGATTCCGTATATATATCAGAACTATAGTAGAGTACTGTTTTTTGTAATACAAAACCCCATATCCTCATTCCAAAAGGCGACTTTCATTAATCCGAAAGAAATGACCTTTCCTCCTACTTAGAAATACTAGTACACAAAAACTGTACTATAGTATAGCTGAACCATATACAGGGTGTCTCAAAAGTCTTTTCCTCTTATGAATACCACTATAATATAGAATTTCTTAGATAAATTCATCTAATTATTTGTCTATATATTCACCATTAAGTTTTATACATGAATTAATTCGACTTGGCATCCCATCAACTAAATTCTCAAGTATCGACGGGCTAATCCCATTCCATATATTTTCCAAATATTTTCCGAGCTGTGTTAAATTTGTAGCGGGCTTTCTCTTGTCTAGCTCTGCTTGCATAATAGACCAAAGATTTTCGATGGGATTTAAATCTGGGGAGTTACTAGGCCAAACACCTTTCTCCCAAAATCCAGGTAGATGCTCTGAAAGCCATTTCTGGGTCCTTATGGCTGTATGGGCAGGGGCGCCATCCTGCATGAAAATTGTCTCGGACATCTTTCGACAGATTTTCCTTTGGGTAAGTGGGGCGCTAGTCTTTCTACGCTTAAAGGTAGGGAGACAACACTTCTCCAGGATTTCATTAATATAGTAGTCAGTATTCACTGAGTGTTTTGGGGGGATGAAGTGTAGTTCTGATAGCCCTAACCGGCTCATTATTCCCCAGACCATCATTTACGGGGGGTTTTTGACTGATTCAACTGGGGTAATGTTGTGCGGATTAATGTCCCAAACATGATCATTCTGCCTATTAGTCGGATGGAAAAGCTCAAAAGGGCTTTCATCACTAAAAAGAACTCTCCACAATCACAACCAGTCCATGTTTTGCGTTCCTGACAGAATTCTAGTCTCTTTACCTTTTGTTTTCAGTCAATTTTGGGTATAAGGGTCTTTTATAGGCTTTCGCTCCGATTGTGTCGCGTAAATAACGGTGAATTGTGTCTTTACTAACGGTCACCGACTTAGG
Source organism: Oopsacas minuta (assembly GCA_024704765.1). Classification (NCBI taxonomy): domain Eukaryota; kingdom Metazoa; phylum Porifera; class Hexactinellida; order Lyssacinosida; family Leucopsacidae; genus Oopsacas; species Oopsacas minuta. Next base: position 313,733 of record JAKMXF010000044.1, on the reverse strand, counting down.
CGAGATATATTTCGCAAGATTTCGGGTTGAATTGTAGCGTTTCTCGATTGATTTTCGAATTATAATTTTCAGAATCCGGGAAAGCTTCGTCGGAAGTCCAGACCGGTGCTTGTCATCAAGCAAACATCCAGCTCTATGCCTTTTACACCAGTTCCGAACTGTCCGAATTGTGGGTCCAAGAGTATTGGCGACTGTTTTCTGTGTTGAACCCGCTTCAATCATGCTAATCGCTCGCTCACGAACAGCAAATCTCGGTTTCATGACATCCATGTATGAAATTTGTGAGGGTTGAGAAAAATTATGAAAATATAAACATATTATCAAATAAGGAAATAAAGTATTCATTATAGTATTGGACTACTATAGACTAATAATAATAATCTGAAAAATGGTCGGTTAGTAAACAATCCTGTTCGATTTATAACGACTTCAATCGAAGTACTGAGGAGGAACAAACTTTTGAGACATCCTGTATAAGTTATTTGTAAAACGTAATAAATCTGTAAATGTGTATATGTATGTATGTCCAGAATTGATTGAAGGAACTCGAAGACCTCCAAAGTTGATCCTGGCATACAGGAATATTTTGGGCCTGGCAACTCTCCCAGATCTATTTGAAGTGATACAAATTCAACGTAAGAAGAAATATACGGAATGGACAGATGCAAACTTTGGTTCAGTAGCACAAAAGTCTGAGGAAATATACAAAAACTGTTAGAGAAGAACATCATTTTTCTTCGTTTATTCTTGATAGTTGACCTGTATAATTATCAGAAGGTAGACTTCAGTTGGGAAAACTTGCGTACACAGTATGGAGCAATTGGCGCATTTATTCCGCCTGTTTTTACTTTCCGTCCAGGTAATGTCCCACCACAACAGAGGCGTAGTTAGTGGCAGTGGGACTATTTGTAACCCCGGAAGAAATCTAGACTATTCACTGAGGATAAACATTGATATCATACATTTGCTACCTGTACTTTGTTCTGTTTCTTATAAATGCGTAAACATCTTTCGTTGTTGTTTTTATGGGCAACAGTTTCGGAGAAAACAGTTGAAGAATGACACACAAGTAAAAACTCAAGGATTCCTGTTAAAATGAACGGATAGAATAATATCACTTCGCCTTTGAACGCTTTGTGGTGCTAAACGTCCTAAGGTTGCGCCAGCTGAAAGTGAAGAAATTGCTATATCTAATACAATATTTCCAATATTGTCCAGAACAAATAATCCTATAATTTGTTTTGAAGTAGATGAATTGATTCTATCACAATCAGTCGCGTACCGTAACAAATTTCCCCCCCACCAGATGTTAATGTTCCTTACATTTCTTATCCTTTATATCCAAATTTATACTTGATTCGATGCAAATATAGAGTGTCGGTCAAAAAGAATTGCTCAGAGTAAATTTCCCCCAAATTCTTATATCTATGACTGATTATAACAACAATACTTTGTTATAATCAAGTAAAATGTTGTTAGTGTTTAGTAGAACTTCCTCTTGCTTGAATTACGGCTTTACATCTTTGTGGCATACTCTCAATTAGAGTATGGAGCCTGTTAATTTCGATGCTATCCCAAGTGCTTAATATGGCATTCCACAACTCTGAGAGGTTGGATGGGCTTTATCTTGAATTTTGAGGGAAATGTGATCCTAAAGATTCTCAATCGGATTTAGATCAGGTGACTGAGCAGGCCAATTCATGACCTCTAGCTTTTGCTCACCAAACCATTGCTTAGTACCCTTTGACCTATGATATGGGGCGTTGTCTTGCTGGAAGGTCCATCCAGAATGTAGAGAATGCAAATCAACGCTTGGGATTAGTACATTTTCCAATATATCAATGTAGGAATTTGTCTTGAGGTTCCCAGATACTTTCCACAAGAGTCCTACGCCACTCCAGCTTAAGCATCCCCAAACCATGATGCCACCTCCACCAAACTTGCAAGTTTTTTGAAGAAACCTCTCTGAGAACTCCTCCCCTTTCATCCTCCTGACGTAGGCTCCCCCGTCATTAGTATACAGAAGGAACCTAGATTCGTCAGTGAACACAACTCTTGCCCATCTTCAGTATTCCAATTCTTGTGCGATCTTGCGAAGGAAAGTCGGTCTCTTTTGTGCTTGGTAGTAAGGCGGGACTTCCTTCGCGGCTTTCGTCCGAACAGTCCGGACCCTCGCAATCTTCTCTGAACTGTTGAAGTGGAAGGTTTTATCGAATATTCTGATAACACTTCAGCTCTGATCTGAGTAGCAGTCTTAAATCGATCCTTTTTGCATTTTCTGACCAATAAAATGTCTTGCCTTTTGGTTGTGACACGAGACCTACCCGGAATAGCGAGGTTTCTTACCGTGCCAGTCAGCCTGTGTTTCTTGAGGATCTTGGTTACACTTTTTTGGCTACATCCAACCATTTTAGCTACCTCCCTCTTAGTATGGCCACTTTCTGAAGTAGTATCAGGTTGGCTCGATTTTCAATGGAAATTTGGAGTTTAAAATGCATTGAAAATTCGACAAAAACAAAGAATACAAAATGAAAACTTTAAGTTGTGCAAATATAACGAGTAGATTAGTTGTATTGGTGTGTTACTTGTCAAAATACATATGGTTGAGTATGGTTTCGCAAGAATTCAACTATCTGGTCATGATAGGCATATTTTTCATTTATACTGTTTCAGTCATGACCTCATTCTGTTACATGCTTCAATGTTATTATACGTATTTAGAACTGTTAATTATATACAGAGAATTTAACAAGATAATGTAAAGCAATTCAGAATTGAAGTTACTACATAACACCAAAATTACAATAACTTTATATAGATACTATTGAATGAATTTTCTGCCTGTAAGAGGTAATGTTCCTCTCTACCGCCCCCCACACGGTACTCCGCTGCTTACAATCATATGATGGAGTTCCAATTATGATTGGACGAATTTCCACTTTGTAGTCGCTATTATAAGTGGATTTTGTAGTGTCAGATACCTGCAACAAATGCTGCGAGGAAGTTAATCTATTTATCAAAATTATATACTACATAGCTACCTTACATTCAGTAAAACCTTTCCTAGATACAATAAAAGATGCACAGAATCAAGTGGATATGCCTCCAAAGAATTATATTGCCATATCCAAAAGCTTTTGTATTGCATATAGGAAGTAGTCAAGGCTGTGAAATAGATCTATCCTTCTTTGCTATTAGTCTTATAACATATACTAGAGGATATGTTGTAAGGTTGAGTAATGCGAAATATAATTTAGAAGCCAGTGAATTGCAGATAAATGTTTATTGACTCTTAATCCATCACCTTGTAATTATACTGTGGTTTTGGGCATCAGAAGAATTTGATTGGGGATATATATGTGTTAGCGGCACATACAAATCATCTCCCGGAGAAGATTCGTGGCTACGTCCCTGAACCACATAGCCCAATCTCGCGTCATCTGGCTAGAAACAGCGTTCCAGTATACCCTACTCATGTACCATCCTGTGCCAGTAGACTGCCGAGGCTGGCTACGCTACCGGTGGGCCACAAAGCCTGTGCGTGTGTGGATAAATTTTAGATAATCACAAAATGTCAATTTAATTCGTTTCTAACATTTATTATCATTTGAAATTCTTTGCATTTACAAATTTAACTCTTGGAGTTAATTCGTAACATTAATTGACAAACGATGTAACTATGACCAAACCATTTCGAAACTTGTCGTTTGAACCTATATGTTTGGGACAACACGAATCAGATTGGGAATTTATATTCAAGACTGCAGTGACGCTCATGATGGAGAAATTGTCTATTAGTTTATTTCCCGCTTATCTTTGTCCCAGGCCTGCAGGAGTTAAATTTTTCGCTCAGATCCTATTGACAAGCGATATACGCCTGAAAGAAGCATTTGGAATCGTTATGGAATCAGATCCACTCCAAGATGGTAGACTGGGGTTGATATCTATGAGTAGGCAAGGCAAAGATATGAATGTGATTAATACTAATCGTATATGTCAGTGAGGTTGTGAAGGGCTTAAATCATCTGGCACTCACCGAGGCTGGAAATGGCTTAATTGTGATGGACTTGGCACTTTGTTCGCTATTGTGAAGATGTGACATTAAGGGTCATAATCGTAGAGACTGTTATAATAGTAAAGATGAGCTAGTAAATGTTGTGAATCTTCCCGTTGAGTGTAGTAGTGAAGAAGTCGTTGTTACAGAAAGGTAAACAGGAAACCTATCAGAGTTATGATTGTTACTGGATCCCTATCATCAGTGATTGGAGAAAAGAGTATGGAGGAGCTTGTACTTAGCTGTACCTACAAACCCGGACAGTAAGGAGTTTGTGCTCCAACAATGGGACATTGGATATGTCGTGCTAGGAATAGATTTAGGGGATGCTCAAGAAAAACAGCTCACATTTACAGTTCTGAGTTCCGAGCCAACAGTAGTCTTGGGAGAGAATTTCTTTATGCGTATGACTGTTATGAGATACATTGGAATAAACGAGCCTTAGTTTGGATTATCTTTGGATGGAATAGTTACATGCGTAAGAGGCGGAGTCTCATTGATAATGGTGGAAGTGGTGAATCAAGTATTATGTATGCGTGATGAAAATCAAGAAGAATTTGATATTAATTCTGAATTGAGTCACTCCGAAAAACTGGAGATGAAGAATGTACTAACAAATTTGAAGATGCATTTAATAAATACTAATATATCTATTTATTATAAAGAGCCATAATCATATTGCAAACTGAAAACTTTGCCTCGCTTCGCTCCCATCTTACTCTCAATATTATTTAATCTAACCCATAAATATGGGATACAACTTGTATTGATCTACTGAACTACCGAACTAGGTTATATTTTTGAGTGTTTATACCCTGAGCGAGTGCAGTTTTTTCCCCATGTCGTTTTGGCGTACTGGGCTGGCGTCCCTTCAGTTGTTAAACAAATATATGCACCCATTTCAATAGTGGGCCATTATAGTCGGCACAGTAAAAATAGAATTGACCATACAAGTTACAATGAGAAGGATTACCATACGATTTTTCCTGTCGATTCCTCCATTGATATAATAATTTCACTGCTCAACAAATTTTTTTCATTTTTTATGGCATGAGATTTTTCAACTGTTTCTATATAATTTTGTGATGTTGATTACAAATCTGCAATCAGTTTCTTTCTGCATGCTCTAGTTTTCATGCAATCGACATTTTAAATGTTTTCGTTTGTGGTACTTATTTAGTACATAAATCTGATCTCCACCAAATACTTTTTATCTATCAAGCCATTTTTCTTTTTGTATGCATCATCTGGATCCATAGTGAACATTTATTAGTCATAGCTAAATGATGAGCATGTGGTAAATGAGTATTTTGCAGGCCTGATTACTCAACAGGTTTTTAAAGTTAAGGCTATTTGTTTGTGCTTTGTCTATAACATGGTACCAGTGTCTCAGATAGAAGCTTTCAAGTTGTAGCCGATTGCTGTTAAAGCGCATTTCAAGAAGTTCGCAATGAGTTGTGTTTATCAGCTCGAAATTTCCTGTTGAAAGCCCCACGTTATCAAATTTTATCACCATACTGCATTCCTGTTTTATTGTCCACCTGCGTTAACGCCTGTTGGCCATTTCGTTATACATTCGCAGTTAGTCACTCCACGAGATGCAAGAAATATTACAAAGTTAGAAAACTTGATTGCAGGGTTGGAAAAAATCACGATCTTTTTGATTTAAATCAAATTTTTTGATTTTTTGATTCAAATCAGAATTTTATTTTAGACACTTTTAATATTATTTGAATGCTGGATTTAATGAAACATACAAACTGCTAACTACATCATAGCAATGACTTCAATAGATTGTAGCCGTTACTATCATTTAATAATGGCTTCAATCTATTGAAACAAAAGCACCATTCTATTGAAACAAAAGCACCATTCTATTGTTTTCTGAAAACATGACACTATTGCGAAGTGTCAAAATTTTATAAATCAAAAATCATCATGTTGATTTTTTGAAGTGATTTAAATCAAACAACCCTGCTTGATTGTACTGAAGTATTGTGGATAGATGCAGCAGAATAGGCATTTAAGCTGTATTTTTCCGCTCGTCTGGTGGTAGCCTTAATTAGTACCAAGGTTTTGTTATTCAGTTTGTTTGTGTTAAGTTACATAGACATCAACAGACTTTCTTTCGATTCTTAACTCTTCAGATTTGATCATGGCTTCTTCTAGTAGACATAAATGCAAAAATAACCCTGATTCATTTTGTTCCATCTGTGATGTGTATACGCTTTCGCGTCAAAGACGAAATATAACATCGTTTGTGAAATGTGCCTACATAGCATACTTTGGTATCCCTTTTGGTGATCAAGATAAGAAATGGTCTCCTCATATTGTTTGCCATAACTGCGAAGAAATGCTCCGAGACTGGACAAAAGGAAAGCGGAAGGGTCTGCCTTTTGCTATTCCAATGGTGTAGCGTGAACCCAAGACCACACGACTGACTACTACTTTTGCATGGTCAATACAAAAGGTGTTGGCAAGAAGAGCCAACAAACGCTTACTTATCCTAGTATGCCATCAGCTATGCGACCTGTCCCGCACTCTGATAGACTTCCTCCTCCGGTCTTTAGTGGTTTTGCTTTTCCTGATGATTAAGAAACTAAATCGGAAAGGGAAGAGATCGTAGAAATGGAATATCAAAATCAGACACAGAACCAGAATCTGAAGATTCTTCTTGTGAAACCAGAGTAACTGTCCAGCAGTTTAATCAATCAGAACTGAATGACTTAGTACGTGATTTAGATCTGCACAAGCAAGCAGCTGAGCTCTTAGCCCCCAGGCTCAAAGAAAAACAGGTGCTGGATCGATCTGTAAAGGTTTCCTTTTTCGAAAAAGAGAAGAACTCCTACTCTATTTTTCAGTGTAAATAAGCTGGTATATTGCAACGATATTCCTGGTCTTCTCGGACAACTGGGTATCTCCTCATATGATCCAGGAGAATGACAATTGTTTTTGGACAGTTCCAAGCGCGGCCTCAAGTGTGTTCTTTTACACAATGGAAATATTTATGGAGCTGTTCCAGTTGGTCACTCCAATATCTTGAAGGAACAGCATGATGACATTAGAATTGTTCTGGATTTACTCGGATATCATGATCACAACTGGATCATTTGTGTTGACCTCAAAATGGTTAGTTATCTGCTAGGTCAGCAAAAAGGATACACTAAATTTCCATGTTAACTGTGCATGTGGGACAGCAGAGCACGTGAAAAACTTTGAACACAGAAGGAGTGGCCCTTATGTGAAACATTTCAAGCTGGCATGCCTAACGTAACACACGACCCGATCGTAAGCAGAGACAAAGTTTTTTTTCCGCCCCTGCACATCAAGATAGGTCTCATGAAACAGTTCGTTAAAGCCCTAAATCCTGACAATGAATCCTTTCATCATCTTGTGTATACTTGCCCTGCTTTGTCACATGATAAAATCAAAGCAGGAGTGTTTGATGGACCACAGATACGTACACTTATTCGTGCCAAGACTTCATTCAGAAAATGAATGTCAAGGAGAAAACTGCATGGCTATCTTTTGTGGATGTTATACAGAACTTTCTTGGCAACAGTAAGGCTCCAAACTATGAAATGCTTGTATCCAAGATGCTCTCAGGGTTTCGTGATTTAGGATGCAATATGAGCATAAAAGTACATTTTCTGCGCAGCCACCTGGACAAATCCCCTGAAAACCTTGGCGCTGTCAGTGACGAACAGGGAGAACATTTCTACCAGGATCTTATGACAGTGGAAGAACGCTACCAAGGTCGATGGGATCGACATGTGATGGCAGACTATTGTTGGGGCATTAAACGTGACTGTCCTCACAAAGCGTACAAACGCAGAAGTTATAAGAGGAAATTTTGTCCAGAGTTGTAGAATTTTTGAATCTTTTGCATCTTGTCATTAATCGCTTTAAGTTACTATTGTAGATAGCCATCGTTCTTTTCTAGCTATTTTGCAAAAAGAAAAAATCAATTTTTACATGCATATTATCAGCAAAACTGTTGTTTTTACATTTTTTAAGCATTTGTTGCCTATCTGTCTACAAATACAATTTCTATTGACAACATAAAAGTTTTTTCGCACCTATTTTGTTTTGAGGCTAGTTATTCTACTGTAAGCAGAACATCATTTGACAAATCATGTCACTTTTTCAAAAAATTTGAATTTTGTGCAATAAATTAAAAATCTAGAGCTTGCGGAAAGAACTAAGGTCGGATTCGGATTCAGCCCCCAAAATTAGGTAAAAACAAGTGTTGGTAGAAATGCAACAAAATTTTTGTTGAGCAGTGTTATTGATAACTCGTTGTTTGTTTACAGATTTCACTTTTTATCCCAAAAATATACCTGAGAAATTGTTTCAAGATTCAAACCCACGTGACAGCACAAAGGTAATTAATGTAGTAGTTATTATAGCTTATTGTCCAAGGGCAACACCCCGTCATGACTGGAAGACCTACAGCACCCCAAACCCCAGCTGTACTAGCGTCGTGCATATATAACTGGGACCCCCATATATTCTCCGAGCTACACATCATTACTCGACCAGAAATACAACTTTATGCGGCAATTGCAGGCCATACGTTACTTCTTTCAATTGTTTGGCTCTTGGACATTACTGTTTGTTTACAGCGCCCATAGGCTTTGAAATCTGGGGTGCACAAATTCAATCTGGTAGGAAACATCTAGATTCTAGAACTTGATGACAACCAGATTGAATGTGTGCCCTCATATATCGAAGCCACATGACTCAACTGCCCAGTTGGATGGTATTAACCAACTAAAAATTTGTTGATCCACCACTGGGTATGCTCCTGCTAAACCCGTAGAACACCTTTGCCATCGTCCTGCCGCTTGGAAACTTTCGTGCCCCCCATGGTGAAAAATCCTGGCGGCGGCCCTATTGACTAGCCTTTTTATTGAAGATAGGTCTAGATAACGTCTGATCTTCCCTATGGCCCTGATTATACATATCACAGATTTACAGATCCTACTGACCTGGGACTCCATAGACCAATATGTGGTAAGAATTACTTCCAGGTTATTAACCAAGGATTTCGGGCCGAGCTGGTCGCCATGAAACAATATTATTTCAGGTGAGGTATTACAATTACGGCTTGTAACTTGGATTTATAATGAAGATTCGTTTTCGAAGAATGACATTTAAGCATATTACGAGAATCCCTAATCCTGATGTCATTAGACAATGCTCAACACGTGAATCGCTGAGGGGTTTTCCAATGCATTATAAACAATATATAGTTGTGTATTATCTGCATAGGAAATTTTGTTTTGATTATGAGCCAAGGTTCACTTCCCCGAAGGTGCTATATATTGGGAATAGAGTAATGGTCCATGAATCGACACTTGTGGAACATCCCAGTCCATGGTATAGGCAGGAGACAAAATTCCAGAAATTTTAACTTGGCTTTTACGACCAGAGAGATTAGATGAGATCCAAGTTAAAACATTATCCCGAAACCCAAAGTCAGAAACAGCCTGGTCAATAAAGTCCAGTGTTCAACTGTATCAACGCCACCTATAATTCTAGCATTAACAATATTACCTCCTCACCCTGTCCAATGCAAGATTTATGCCATTAGTTATTGTGATCAGAACCATTTCTGTGCTACTACAAATACGATATGCTGATTGAGATTATGGATATAATTTATTACTAATGAGGTTGTTTCTGATTTAATTGGCGACTATTTTGTCCATAATCATAGATATCACTGGACAACATTTTACAACTTATTTTTTATTCCTTGCTCGTTTCAAGTTTACCTAGACTAATATGGCCATGCTGAATCCAAATCTGGCCTTAGATTTTTTCTCACACGTCACGTTTTTGAGATATGACATATGCACACAACAACCCGTAATTGTCATTTTGGCTAATTTTGGCTGTGCAGAACAAAACATTACATGTAATAAACACAGTGATTGCTAGTGAAAGTAACAGAATTATCATTTTGCACAATTTAACACAACCCAGGATGATTAAACCAGACAAAAATAACATTGTATCCTCTCAAAAGTGCTTTATACACTTGCTCTTTCGAGCATGTTCAGTGTCAGTTTCACGCTGGAGAAACCAGCAGTAGTCCCCCTTCATGTTTGGGTTAAATCGACCTCTATACAACGATTTCATCACAGAGATGTCTTGGTGAAATCTTTCTCCCTGTTCGTCGCTCACATCACCCAGGTTTGATGGGAAAAAGTCCAAGTGTGAATGAAGAAAATGCAGTTTAAGCGACATTCTGCAGCCCATTTTGCGGTATGATTCCAGCAAATTGTCTACTAGTTCCGAGTAATTTTCTGCCCTATAGTTTCCAAGAAAATTTTGTACAATCTGTACAACTGCATTCCAGGCTTCCGATTCAATTGAATTAAGCTTGGATGGAAATACTGGGTCACGCATCAAATCACGTATTTGGGGGCCAACAAATATCCCAGGTCTCAGTTTAGCGTCACTTAGTATAGCACCAAACTTTTCTTTTATGTGTAGGAATCCATCTCCATTGAAATACATTGCCTTCACAAATTGTTTGATCAGGCCGAGTTTAATATGAAGTGGTGCCAAGTACACTTTGCTGGGATCAATAAGGGATTTGCACTTAACATTATATCTTCCAACAATGTAGTCAGTTCTCATTGGCCATTTGGTTGTGTCATAGTGGTTTGCCTCGTCTCTACTGTCCCACAGACAGAGAAAACACATATGCTTGGTGTAACCCAACTGCATCCGAGCAAAAGTGACACAACTTTAAGGTCTCCACATATGTTCCAGTTGTGAGCCCAGTAGTCAATGACCCCTAGGATGGTTTCCATAGACTCGTACGTCTCCTTCAAGCCGACAGCATGAGCAATAGGGACAGAAGGCTTTTCATTCCCATTGTGTAGTAGGACAGCTTTCAAACTAGCCTTGCTGGAATCAATGAACAGTCTCCACTCAGTGCTAATGTGTTCGTGGCCAAGCTCATACATGAGTGAATCAATATCAGTGCAAAAACACACACAGTCTTCGAATTTAAAGTAAGCCGAAACATTTGCATGTCGTCGACGAAAATGTGAAATTGTGGTTCCTGGCTTCAACAAATTTAATTCCTTTAGGCGAGACCCTAGAAGCTCAGCTTTTTCTTTGGAGTGAGATAAATCACGCACCAGGTCATTCAAAAATGCCTGGTCCATGGGAATCATTTTGTCGTTTTCATCATGATCCGAAAAATCAGAAGTGGAATCTGCATCTGCCACGTCTACTTCGTCTGTTGAATCCATTTCAATAGTATCCGATGAAGGTGGGATTGGTACAGGAATTCCATTGCCAGCATCATGCTCTACTGGCTTTAGAGCAGACTTGCATGTTGGATAGATGATTTTCGACTTATTTTTAGGCGAAAATCCAGCAATATTTGTTGTGCAAAAATAACAATCCGACGTATGGTTTTTAGGTTCTCGCCAAATCATAGGTACCGCAAATGGCATGGATTTCTTCTTTCCATTAAGCCATTGGATTAGACTGGCATAGCAGACGGTACAGCAGATGTGAGGTGCCCAGTTCTTGTCTTGGTCACCAACTTTGCAACCAAAGTAATACTTGTAGCCAATCTTGACACGATTGGTAATATTTCTTCGCTGGGGCTTCAGCGTAAATTTTCCACAAATATAGCAGAAGTTATCTGGGTGGTTCGTGCATTGTCTTCTGCTCGTATTCATTGTAAACAAAAAGCTTAAATACACAATCAGTTACAAACTAAAAATTCTGCAAAACAGTAATGTTGTTGGTTTATCGATACTGTCTACAATCCACCCGCAAGTAGGCTAAATAACCCCTCCTTATAGCCATGGCCAAGAACACTCAAGAATGCATTAATTGTCAAAAGATAGAACATTACATTTACAAAATAATGTTAATATTAACCGTACATAATATGCATTGTTGACCAACAATTCGCTGGGAAAGAAAATTGTACAATAGGCCTAACTTGTACTGTATAGTACCTTATAATATAGTGCCAATCAATGCAAAATCCGAATTTCGTGAATTTCCATATCTTGAAATCCTGACGTGATAGACCAATTCTGATTTCAGATTTGGAATCAGCATCCCAAAGTTAGTCTAGGTAATATATTTTCATTTGAGGAATAAATTTGATGTTGCCCAGTGTATTCAATGAAGATTAGCAATAGGCCTATAGTTATCAAGTATTTCAAGATCTAGTGAGAGGTCTTTTGGTAATGGGTAGGGTCAGAAATATTATATAGATCTGGGAAAATCCTTGTCTGGAGAAATTTATTCACGATCTTCATTATAACAGGCAGAAGTGATTCTAGGATTTGTTTCAGAAGAATCGTAGGAATCGGGTCCAGGTCACAGGATTTGGACGGAGATTTCAGTACCATCCTAAGTTCTACAGGTAACATTAGTGAAGATTTCAAGAGTAGAATTACACTGTAGTACAGTAACTCAACTGTCTGAAAATGCGGCGGGTATCCATCTATTGAATCTCTCAGCTTCGGGATCTTCCCAACAAAACAGATACTAAATTTGGTAGCCAGCTCTCTAGTTGTATATAACGCTGATAGAATAGGCTTTGATGTCATATTGAATAGTGTATATGTTACCTTAGCAACTCATTGGGTCTGCTTCCAACACCTTCGATGTAGAAGTTCTTGTTTTTTCTTCTCAAGAGCGTTTCTATATTGAGTGCATAACTCCTTATGCACCTGGTTGTGGAGACAGAGTTTCGACTTGTAGTAAATTTTCTCGCATCTACGTTTTTCTACTTTGATCCTTTGATCATATCAAAGTGAGTTTAGCCTATCAGGAATCATCTTAGAGACAGGAGGTACATGTATACTTAACAAACCCGTAAGCGTATCCTGAAATCTATGAATTAAGATGGTAAGCAGGGTTATCCTTGTTATTAAGAAAGACGGGACTTTAAGATTTGGATTGGATCGTGTATCGAATGATTGTGCAAAAAGATAGATATACCATCCCCGACTTTCGTGATATTCTGGATAAACTGGAAGGTGGAAGTTACTTTTAAACTCTCGATCGGGCAAGTGCTTACTGGATTATCCCAATTGCTGAGAATGATCGAGGGAAGACTGCTGTTATTACTCAGAATGCGGAATTCGAGTTATATGTAATTCCGTTTGGCCTTTGTAATGCTCCATCATGTTACCAAAGCCATGTTGATCAACTCTTAAATACGTAGTAAACACTGGTGCATATGACGCCACTCTAGCTTACTCAATGGGTTTCAAAAACAATTTGTTTCATCTTGAGGAAGTTCTGTCGTCCTATTCTCAGACAAATTTCTAGCTGATGAAGTCAAATACAACTTTAGCTGTCGTTCTCTTGAATTTGTTGGATATTTAATTACACCCAATAGACATCTGTCAGTCTCATCATTTGTATCAGGATTACTATCAGCCTCGACCTACTGATTTAAGGAAACTGACATCATTCTTGGGACTGGTGAATTAATCGCGAGTTTCTGCCACAGTGTTTAAGATAGCATGTTCGTTATAAAATCTAACTAAGAAGAGAGTCAAGTGGAATTGGACCACAGAGTGTGAGGAAAGCTACACTAATCTTCTTATGGCTTTAGAGATGAATCCCGTTATTTTGGCATATACTGCGTGAGAAGAACTTTTTTTGTAGAGGCAGATGCTTTAGGAGAAGCTGTTGGCAGTGTGTATCTTAAATGGATGATGCGGGAAACTAATACCATTTGTATTATTTTCTTCTGCATTAAATGGCACACAGAAATGTACTGTACTAGTAAGCCCGACAACTTGTATTAGCAGTTCTTAAGTGGCTAAATATTTAACCTAGCATGCAGTGGAAGTGATCATTTTGTCAGATCACGATCCACTTGTCTATATGTGGGGACAGAAAAATCAACGTGGCAAGTGTGCAAGCTGGTTGCTGGAACTAGAAGCAATAAACTATAGAATATAAACGTGGTAGTGAAAACTGTATGGAAGAATTTGAGTGGCATTTCGGCAGTACTTGATACGCAGGTGAATAATGATACGGAACACTTTGAACGTCATGTAATCTTTGAGCGTTATAGATTGCTACAGTAGATGATGGATTTACACAGAGGTTGAAAATTCAACAGGATAAAGATGTAGTGATATCAAATACGATTGGGTAATTGAGAGAACAGGGTGGTGTAAAGAGATGTTAATTAAAAACGTTTATATTGAGTATGGATTGATGGAATATTGTTTCGTATACAACTGTAGTTATTTTCCGTTATCTTATGAGTCAAGTTCTTGGTCTTACTCATGGCCAGTCTCATACAGAACTTATCGTACCTATGAGTTTCTCAAAGATAAATATTATTAAAGAAGCTTGATTAAGGCTTTCGAGACTGATTGCAAATCATATTTAGTATGTATTTAAGGAATAAGCGATCGTCACATCACAAGCTACCTCTTATTCCAATTCGTGAGTATCAGATTCCTCGGGCAGAGATCTCATTTAACATTGATACTCTTCCTTTGTCATTGGGAACAGGGTGTTATCTAAGCGTATGCGGCGCGCCTAGAGGCGCATATATCTGGGCTAATGTATCTCTAGGCGCATGAAACTCTCTCTCCTGGGGCAGAAACTCTTTTATCACAATGCAAATGCATAATCTAGGCGTATGAAATGAATTTGAATCCATTTTTAAGCGTATGGCCCTGAGAACCTGGATGAAACCCTGATTGGGAGTCTTTCGATATAACCTAATTATCTTTCACCTGTTTGCCAAGTTAATGAAATCCTTATCAATAATGTGAATAGAAAACATTCATTGTCCCCTTTATGCAGAAGTCTTTGGACTGTAATTGAGAGAAAAGGACCTAATAATTTAGTATAAGACTCATTAGCTAATCAATCAAGAGAAAGTGATACATCTATACCGATGCAAAAGACACTCGAAGTAGTGTTATCACTCTTTAGATAGGTTGGAATACAACAAGAAGAAAATTGTGATGACACAATTCTATCGCCGAGTGAGGAGAATCAGTTGGATTGCATTAATGACAAGGAAGAAGGAATTGGAATTTCAGACAACAATGAGAATTGCCCACAGTTACGTAGATCCTCAAGACATCCCAAACAAACTCAGTTCTATGAAAATGTGGTAACGGGCATCATATCTTATAGTGCTGAGGAATAGAGGTGATCCATTATGTTTGGAAGGAGTGGGTGATGTAATATAGCATACTTATAGTTAGTCTTATAGTACAGTATGATATGGAGTAACATCGGAAAGTAATTTAGATTTACCTGCACATGTATTGATAAATTGTAGGCAATCAGAGCAGACCTATTTCAGGTGATTCTAACTATATTTATTATCAATTATATATTAAAAGGATGTGCACATTTCACTTTCGAGTAACAGTTCTATTGCTTTTAACGATTTACTTATACAGCCCACATAATGTTTTGTGACACCCTATTTGCATGAAGGAATGTGTAAAATCCATAAGAAATACATATGTTGTCTTGGAATATTCGATTTCGAGTGTTGTCCTATGTATGTTAGTCCCAAGTATATTGCGGACCAATATTGATTGAAACCACCTTTCAATATGGAGGGAACCACCATCAAAATCATTATCAACAATTACACATTTTCGATATACAATATTTTTATTCCATCGATTGCTGACACTTTGAGCTGTATCCCTAACGTAAAATGGTCTAGTAACCATAGTCTTGGGAAGATTTGCCCCCGCGAATACTAGTTTTTGTTCTAGGTAAATTGAGTCACTATTAACTCAGTTAGGGCAATTATCACCATGAAGTAATGCCATTTCTTGCTTGGGTGTTGTTCTAGGTAATTTTGAGGCACTCATTTCTTGTTTGGAGTTGGGACTTGTAGTGTATTAGTAGCTATAAGTGCTTTGATGTGATTTCATGCCATCTTGTGGCATTCATTCTTTAGTAGGTTGAGAAATTACCATTGGGTTAGTTGTCCCATTTGCTTTGTTCATATTTTAGCCCATTTAAAAGCACTTACGGTTCCATTATGCTTATGCCAGCTTTTTAGTGTTCGAGTTCATTCTAAGAATTTGATTGCATAGTCCGAGTAGAGATTTACCTATTTTCAAGGGTAGAATCTTCTTCAATGTTTGTTCGACCAAATATCTCCCTGAAAACCTTACTCACGACCATTCCCCCATTACATTTTTCTAATACTATTTGCGACAACCTTACACGATTGGTGAATTTATTCTTGCGTCTGGTCTTTATATTTGTATGAATTACTTTAATGACATTATTTCCAAGGACGTGTTCGATTTGGGGTCGGCTGTGCGGCATTCCATTCAGAAGGTTTTTTCCCTAACCGGTCGATTATGCCATTATTGAGGTCCCAATGTATACATAACTCCCAAAAAGGGGTTCGAGCGGACGTCCAGCACATATTTATGGCCATCACGCGCCTAATTATTTTAACTTTCGTATTGCATCATTGGACTATTCAGTTTTATAGTGAGGTGTCTATCGACACTACTATGATATATGCACCTCATTATATTCTGAGGCCTATATATATATGTATATTTTTATTTTCAGGTACATTGAAGTATTTGTTAGTTCAAACTTTCGCATTCAATGCAAATCGGACTGTTTTGAAAATATAAGCAATAAAATCACGAATCATCATCTTCAATCCCTAAAAACAAGATATGAAGAATCACGATATCGTGTTAAACTCCGTGGACTTCCATTTCAAACTAGTAAACATGAAATTGCCATATTTCTACAAGATTATGGCGTATTTGAGAAGGATATATATTTTCTTGATGAGGGCTATCGCCGTTCTGGTGAAGCTTTTGTATTTTTTTCTTCTCGAGAAAGAGCTCGACGTGCGATTAGGGATAAACATAGGAAGTATATTCGCGATAGGTATATTGAATTATTTGAAGCATTCTAATATTTTTTACAATTGCTGGAGGTATTCTCATTTTATGTTCATTAATTATCTATACGGATAGATAATCTTGTAATTGCTGATAGGTGAATATTTTCAGTTCTTCCCTTAGTATGGCAGATATTTCAATCTTGAGATAATTTATTGTTGATGAACACTCGTGAACTATACATCTACACATACATTTGAATATTCGATTTTCATATCATTTATCATTTACATAATTATATATTCCTTTCTTCATACTATAATTATTACTAATATATTGTGATGTTTCATATTGAAGTGTTCGAGTTCTATTCTATTTTTAACTTACATATGTTACAGCTCCTTCCCCCAGGAGAAGTATTTTGATTAAAGATACTTTGTGGCTTCATAGGCGGTGCCATGGATTACCATTTTTTGCGCATTCTTGCAAATTGGGCATTAAAGAGAAGTTTTTCAGGTGTTACAAACGTGTATAAAGTAGGCGTCTAGCAGGAAGTATTAACAAATTGTGAAACTTCAGTTACTTTCCAAGAAACATTGTGATTGAATAATATCAATTTGTAATGTAAGAACAAAATACATATTATCTTAGTAAGATATATATAGTTACATAATTGTAGATTATTAAACTGTAAAAATTGTCAGGGAAGGATCCAGAATTAGCCACAATGGTGGGTTGTGATTGAATATAACAATACATGCTGGGGGTTGAGGGTACAATAAGCCCCTCAATGGGATAGACTTTCCCCTTGGGTGGCCGGGTCCCTTTGCATCAGCTGGAAGCAGGACCAAATAAAATACTCTTCTCATGTCCATACTACGTGCTAGTGTGCACTATACTTTATGGAGGAGAAAGTTGTACGTATTTTGCATGGGTGACCAGGACAAAAGTCTATAGATTATATATTAAACATAATAGGTATTTTGGAGATTAGACTGGGATACAGAAGTACGAATATTGTCAAATTCTTTCAGCGTAAATCTCTCATGTTGAAAGACTCTCAAAGAATTCATCTTGATTGATCTGGGTGTGATCAAATCACGAATATACTTAGATTTGTGGGACCAGGGAGTTTGAGAAAGCTGTACAATTTGTCCAGTATTATGGAGTTTTTGTTCCAGCATTTAAATGGATTAGCCTGTTTTTGGATAGCTTGATATATGACAATTATTTATGGTCTCTAAAGCCAGAATGATCTTTCGCAAATGCATCTTGTGATAGGGACTACTAAGACAACTTGAGCATCTGTATGATGCTATACATTTTCTATTCACAGCTAGCTTATTCATGATATCAATAAATGATGAGAAAGATTTAGCTTCTATTATTTTTTATTGAGATATGCTTGGAGTGCTTAAATAATTGTAGTTCTTTTTGTTTATTGCTCTCGAATGCAATATTATAATTATCCATAAAACTATTTACTCTTGATATCAAAAGTATATAATCACTGCTAACTTGGCCATATATTGCTTATTGAGACTTAGCTGATCCAATCTATCTGTGTATCCAACAATTCAAAATATTGCATTCTGAAAGTGATATTGGCGATAATTGTTACGAACTACATAACGGAATAGTGGATATGGGTCACAATATAATTTTTGCTTTCTTTTCACAAAGACAAATATCCCTTCTATGGCTGTATCAACTCATTTATGATTTGGCAAACACCAATCAATTTCGTCAATGAGTTTACTGGGTTGAATATGTTGGAAGAGTTATAACAAGATAATAGAACCATCTCATTTGCTTTAATTCAATTGGGATAACAAACTCATTCTAAAATATTATGATTCAACCACTAATTTCATAAAATGAGTTCGTAGAACCATGGACTACTAGAATACCCGGACGTGACAAAGCCAAATAACAGTCAACAATCGATAGACTGAACATTGTCCTTTATGCCAAAATCCGGGCGGGGAGTGAGTTTTTGAACCTTGAAATTGTCATTTTTGAATTCAGCGCCCAATGTTGTGTCAGATGCCAAATTTTGGTGACTAAAAATACAGAATTGACTATATTTTAGTCGTACAATGTTCAGCCTAACCATTGTGGACTGTGGTTTGGCTTTGTCACATACGGGTATTCTAGCAGTTGGTGACAGGACCCATTCATTTCTCTAAAATCTTAATCTGTTGACAACAAACTCAATTCTCAAAATGTGGTGAATATGTTGGCCAAAATATGGGTTAGTTTGCCAGCATCAAATGAGTTCATATGGCCCAGAATTCTCATCATTATTTTGATACGTTCTTTGGGCTTCCTGATACGAAGAGGGGGTTCGGATACATGATGCAGCGATTTCGGCATTGACATTGATCTTTTGTAGAATGAATTTATTGATCTGAGAGAAATTCTTTCGAAAGATGGTTACAAAAATACACAGTGTGGCAAAATGGCCATAATGGGGAAATAGCTAAATGAATCTGTATTATCACCACAATTATACTTACATATACTAAATCGACACTGTAGATTTCAAAAATACCAATGATTTTTTAGTAGTACGACTATAAACCTAATTATCACGTAATTACAGATATTTTCTACTTTTTAACACTTGTGGTTCATTAGTGAGGATATTATGAAAGTTGATAATACATGCATATCATGGTCTCTATTCTGCTTTGATAAGGTACAATTTAAAGACCCTTGATTATGTATGACTATTGGATATACTTATTATTATAAACCATCTGATAGTATACTATTATATAATATTTCTTGGAGGCTGTTTGCAACGTCTCTTTTCTTCTTTGTGTGCTTCAAACGGTTCTGTACCAAGATGGGGTTACTACAACATTACAACCTGACTAAAATATCTCTTACATTATCTGTGAAAGAAGTTTTTCTTGCCAGATTCTCTCGATACCGCCTTACAAATTTATTGCAGGATTCTAAACATTTCACACAGAGATTCTGTAATCCTTTACCATTATTGTAAGCACCTATTTACTGAAACGAATGGGCAAGTAACTTGTGCAAAGATGGAGTGATGCTTCCCCATGGGTACTCAACTAGAATAAATTCGTACGTTTCTTTGCATAATTCTTGCATTTTGTCACAGTTAATCAAGTCACCACTATTGAGGAGTCTTAACAAAACAGATGGATTTGTCTGGACCTCCTTAATGATATTTTATCTGAAGGATTAATGGGAGAAGTGGCCCAGGTCAAAAAATCTCTCTTATTTAAAAAGCAGTCTCGCGCAATGTTACCAGTGGTTGAAATGCCGCTCTGACTTGAAGGGATATTGACACTGAAGTTACATCTTCCCTGGAGTATATCTCGAACCCGTTTCATTGAAGAATTTACTTTCGAGTTTGATGGCACACATACCTTGTGTCCTGCATCAAGATGGTATATCGATAGCATGAACCACCTGAATACACAAAGGTAAGCATGCAAAGGAGACGCAGCTATAATATCGATGTTAGAAGTTGGTTGATGCGTAATACCAACACGTTGATTTGATGGGAGGTTCAAGTAATCTTCATCAACCTCTTCAAAAAGTTGCCGAGCGTCGCTAATTAATCTGTTAATAGGGAAACCAGAATTGACCCATTCTAAACTTTTAATTTGGTTATCCGTTGCAGTACACAGATGACAAGAAGCCCCACCAGCTCCATCCAGCAATCCTGCCATCTTGGTATCAAAAAAGAACGGACTATCTCGACCTGTGCATGGCTTCCAATAAGAGATAACCCATCCTGTATGATATGGTCTGTTTGAGGATTGACTATTGTATTCATGATAAGCTTTACTAGACTATTCTTCTTTCAAAGCTATCAGTGCTACTGGCCTAAAGCGGAACGGAGAGTTGGGTGAGCTGTTATAGAACACGTCATTTCCAAGTGTGTCTGTAATTGATATTACTTTGAATCCGAACAAAATGAAAGTTTTTGTGCTTAATACAGAATTGTTGCTTTATTGGTTATAGGTTTGATGACAACCGGGCCATCCAATCCATCAGATATCTTAATTTTGAGTGGGTAGTGTGAATCAGGATTTGGGTCTAATGTTGAAAGCGAGCGTTGAATGGTCAGACTAAGGATGGAATGATAAGAGACCCAAGTCCCAATTGACAATGCTTCGGGGTCACTAACTATTTCCATTTCATTTATTAGGCTAATTTCCCTATGATATTGCGGGACAAGCTTATAGGAAGGAAGTTTGACATCACCTTTGAGAATTCTTTTCAGATTCGTGTATTACTCACCCTAATTTCTAAGCTGTCCAATATATAAGCACATTTAGAGATTTGTACTTTGTTTAATACACCGCTGAAAGATCCCTTATCAATTATTTCTCTGCATATATCAGAAATATCACGGTCATAAGATTTTTTTGAGACTAATTCTAAAGCTAGAGCGAGTAGTTGTTTAGGCTCAATCTTTTCTCTCTCTGCTATAAAGTCCTCATGCTCTAAAAGAACACCAAATCTCGATCTGGAAGTCTTCATGTGACATTCGAGAATATGCTTCCGGGATTCAGTTACAATCTGTTCTGAAAAGTTTCGATTTTCAGAATCAGTGACTAAAGAATATTCTGGACAAGCGATATTCTCTTTCTTGGATTGGATATTGTTAGATGAGTAGAGTGGAAAATCATGTTATCCCATGTTTTAAGATCCTTCCTGCGGTTAGCCTCTCTGGATGTTAGAAGTGATTTAAATTTTAAATGGAGAGTAGCAGTTTCTTCATCGGATAAATGGTTGTTCTCAATAACTTTCCTTACAGAGACTAACACTTCTTCCATTCGAAATATACAAATTATATACCTCATTGTTCGTGATTAGTACAGACATGATCGCAAAAGGCCTACATTAACATAGAAACATTATGATATATGATTGTAGAGCATTGGAATAACTAATACCCAGCGAAATGTAGAATTTTAATGAAAAAATTTAAAACGTATGAAAAATATATTTTCGGATTTTTGTCCGGTCCGGACAATGAATGACGTGATAAATTTTTGGGCAGCTTTGGCAAGCCTGGAAAGTGATTAAATAGTTGACTAAATATAGTAACATTACGTATATATTAATGACGTTTTGTCAAATTTTGTCAAACAAGAGATGTACACTTCAATCAATGAGAAAAAATTCCAAATTATAACTTTGGGAGGGCCAAACTAGACAACCGGGAAAAGTACAAATGAATATCTAGACTAACCTATCAATGATTAAATTGTTCTTATAATATAGATTTATTTTCAGAAGATATTTTTACTCTTATATTTAGTATTTACATCAATTATGATTACATACACTAGAGCATAGGAATTTCCGGTTTGAAAATATATATTTCCATTATTAGAAACACATAACAAAGTTGTGCGTGGTTAGGATTCCTAACTGCTTCTAATCCTGGCAATGATATTTTCGTACTAATTGAACTATGGAGAATTCGAAAAATGCATTGAATATGTTTCTTTAAATATGACTATTTCCCCATATTGCCACACTGTGATATACCGGGTGTTTCAAAAAATTAGGCCCCAGTTTCATCTTTTTCTCTCTATCTACAGGTATTCTATTATAGCAATATTTTCTCTTCACTATATGGCAGAAACAACTCCTGTGAATACATCCATGCCAAATTGGAAGTTGGAACACCGCATATTCTGTGTCGAATTCTACTTCAAACATAGGTCGTTTACGACGGTCAATGAGTTATTTCATGCAAAGTTTGAGGCAGCTTCCTCGCTCTGTAAGAGTGTGATTCAATCCTGGGTTAGCCATTTTAGGGCTTATGGGACCGTGCTAAACCTAAATACAAAGGATTCCAAGCGTCCAACTCATTCTGGGAGACCTAGGAAGAGAACTACGGAGGTTATTGATGATGTCAGGGAGGAAGTTGGAAACAGCCCAAAAAGGTCAATCCGGAAGAGGAGCCAGTCTCTTGGTGTCACCCCTACCACCCTCTGGAGAGTCTTGAAACAAGATTTGTCCTTCATCCCCTATAGAATACAAACTGGCCAGAAGCTATCAAATGTAGATAAGGTCAAGAGGGTAGCTATGGCTGAGAAATTGGTCGCCAAAGTTGTAAGTTGTGACTCATTCCTTGGGCTTCTCTTCACCTCGGATGAGGCTCATTTTGAGCTGGATGGGCGGGTCAATAGTAAGAACAATGTATTTTGGGGTACTCAGAAGCCTTCAGAGATAGTTCAGAAGCCATTACATTCCGAAAGATGCACCGTGTGGGCTGCTATTGGGGCGAGAGGCATCATTGGACCTATTTTCATCGAAGAAAATGGTCGAAATGTGACTGTGACAAAGTAACCCTACGTCAAGGTACTTAATGAGTTCTGGAAAGAAGTGGAATCACTCTACCCTCTCTACTACCCAAATTATGATTCCAGCAGGATGGAGCCCCTACCCATACCTCATTAATTGCTAGGGAATGGCTTAAAAACCACTTTGGAACCAGAATCATCAGTCGACTGACCCCCTTTGAGTGGGCCCCTCATAGCCCGGACCTGAGCCCCACTGATTTCTATCTTTGGGGCTATTTGAAGGATAAAGTATATGCTAACAAACCCCAGACCATCAGAGAACTAAAAACATCCATTAAGGATGAAATGGGAAAAATTCCAAAGTCAGTGTGCATGGATGTAATGAAGAATTTTGTGAAAAGACTAAGAAAATGCATGGAAGTTAATGGCGGGCACCTAGAACATATGCTATAAGTTGGGTATTTCAGTAATTTCAACCTTATCCCTTAGTTATATTGTTAAAAAGTAGTATATTTATACTTGTTATCAATGGTATATCTGAATACATAGAATCGTCTGAAATATGGCTCCATGATTTGGGGCCTGTTTTTTTGAAACACCAGGTATTTTTCAAACTTGATTGTTTATCAAGCAAATTTGTTGGCTTTATTCCGGGGTATCTTCTTTCATAACTCAATGATATCAATTACATATTGCCCTCTACATTTCTCTTCTATTCCATATCATCAGACTATGTTGCAGATCAAATGACATCACAGCTGCAGATGTTTCTTGTGGAGCATAGAATTCTTCTTAAGTATTTATTAATAGCGAGATCACGACGATAGTTCGGTTTCGAGAATTTAGCTCATTTAGAACATAATATGCAAACCCTCACGATTCTCTTATGATGCGTATCAATCCTAAGCCATTTAAAATCAGTAAGCCAATGTACTTGGTTATTCTTTTATTGGGTTCAGGAGCAACAACATGCTAATTTATTATGCAAGAAATAATTTTGTTGAGTCTCTAGTGCGGTAAAAATGAAGACTCTATGTACAAACGTATATAAAGACAGAGGACCCACTCAATCCCCTAAATTAAAGCTTTCCAAAGCTCCTATGGGAAACACTGCTATAAGCGATATACAATCTGGGAGGTTGTAATCCAAAAATTGTATGTTGAAAATAGTTGCTTCTGTCAGCGGTGGCCGAATAGGGGCTACTGGGGGTTGGGCCCCTCACTATATATTGTGGGGATGCAGAGCCGCCGATTTAACTTACAGGGTGGCTTTTAAGTTCTGTCCCATGCAATAACTATTATTTATCAATATATATATAGCTTGGTGATGATATTTATTGCTCTAATTTATGATTCAGAGACAAATCATATTTCGCGAATTTTATTCAATATAGCCTCCCTCATTTTGTATTACACGTGTAATTCGATTTGGCGAGGCCTCAATAGCAGCACGGAGGGTTTTTGGGAATTTTATTCCACTCTTGGCAAAGTTTCCTCTTCAGTGACTTGATACTTGTGTGAGAGTTAACACAAGCTTTCGTCTCGAGAATTGACCACACAGAATAATCCATGGGATTCAGGTCAGGACTGTAAGGAGGCCATTCTTCATTAATTTTAAAACCAAGAAAATTGTCATGTAACCATGACCGGGTAACATTAGAAGTGTGTCCTGGCGCCCCGTCTTGCTGGAAAACAAATGAAGTACCTCCGAACATGTCTTGGCCTATATTCTTCAATCCTGGCTCCAAAACCATTTCTCGATACTTAATTGAATTGATTTTTACCCCTTGTGGTACAAAAACCAATGGCGTCCGGCCCATTTTTGACACCCCTGCCCAAACCATCACCGATTTAGGGTTCTGTATTCGGCTAACATATCTGAACTTCTCGTCGACTTTGGAGGGAGATGATGCAAGTATACGATCCTTTTGTACATTGGTTGCCTCCTGGATAGTAATATTTTCTCATCTGAAAATAATATTTTTTCTAGATTTTCAACAGCGTACCGGACCAACGCACCTTTGCATCTTGCAACCCTTTTTTCCTTTACCAATTGAGAAAGGAAGTGTACCTTCTTACGCTTGAATGAACTCATTCCTAAATCCCTTTTCACAACTTTAGTCATTGCACATCTTGATACTTTCAGATCTAGAGCCATTTTCCTTATGGAACGTCTAGGATTTCGGCGAATTCGCTGGGCGATGACTTTCCCTAAGCTGGGGGGTGGTTACTGAGCACGGACGGCCTGATCTTGCCATATCTTCAACTTTTCCAGTATCTTTGTATCGCCTAATAGTGCAGTACACAAATTTCCTTCTGTTTAGAGGGAGTTTCAGGAACTTCAAAATTTCCCTTGAAGGATGTTCTTTTGTAAATAATTCTACAATTGCCGACCTCTCACGTTCCATCACTAATAAAATTGAAATTTTTCTACAATTGTACTCTGAAACTGTATATTTATGTTAAATACAGTATAATAAGGTAAACTAATAAGATATATCTAATAGCAAAGACTCAGCATGGAAAAATGGTTCTTAAAAATCATGGGACAGAACTTAAAAGCCGCCCTGTAAAATATGTCTTACTTACATAAGACATATTTCTTGAAATTAATGATATAGCATATTGTCATTACATCATTAGATTTAACAATTAGATTAGGAAGCTTTACTAGTAACGGTGAATATTGACAAATATTTCGTTATCTCCAAAATTGTTGTTTTGACTTGTTACGACAATTAATCTGTTTGTATCACTATTAATTATTATAATATCACTTAATCCCTACTTTAAATATCTAGATAATATCTAATAAACCCGAGGAATCAAGTACTGTGGGCATTGCTGGGAGGCAGGATACCTTTCTTTTTAGTTAGAAAATATAGGCTAGTAGTCGGATCAAGTTGTTTATCCTCAAGAAATGATCATGTTACGGGCCTATAAGCTTTAGTTTCGTGACTATAAATTTGAAGGGCATATGTTGTTTAATTGAAAGAGATGGGCCTTTTAGGGGTATTCTAACTACGTAATATAGCGCGCGGAAACCGCGTTAAATGACTCGCTTAACTAGTTGTGGGGGAAACACTGGCCTATTAGGAATATTTTACAATTAACTGGGTTTACTGATTAGTCATTTGACTATTAGATAATATATATGTATAATTTATATATCAGTTGGTCCCTAGGTTTCTGATTCTAGCACTTCACTGGGAACCAGTTAATGTATCGCAGGGTTATCAAGATCATTCTCCATGGTCTGTCATCTATAATATCTTAGCAAGAAAATTTCATGACATTGATAGGTGCGTGGGTCCGTGCCGCCCACGAACACTTCACAAGGAACTATGCAATCATTTATTGTATAAAGCTTAGTAATTTGTATACATATTCCTTTAGAAGCGCTCAAAGCTAGTCAA
This sequence comes from Oopsacas minuta, assembly GCA_024704765.1. Lineage (NCBI taxonomy): Eukaryota > Metazoa > Porifera > Hexactinellida > Lyssacinosida > Leucopsacidae > Oopsacas > Oopsacas minuta. The sequence goes on along the minus strand of JAKMXF010000044.1, from coordinate 287,083 downwards.
AGCTAAGAAACGCAAAATAATACTGTCCTATTTCGGTTAAGGCACTTCGGTATGTAATATACAGAAGAGGAAATGAATTCAAAACAGAATATATATAACCTGAGTAAATGTATTCAAAAACAAAATTTACATTAGATAATTAGTTATATAAAGAGAGGTAGAAAGAGAAATTTGTTTGGAATAAGACACGATTAGGCTAGAATGAGTGCCTTTTACATGTTGGATGAAAGGTTCGAGTGGCGCAATTCTATAGTTGTACCAAAGTATTCATAGATTTCATAAACTTACCGGTGTGATGAAAATCTACTATTTAACGTCCTACAAGTCATGAAATAATGATATATTTGGGTAAATATATGCTGCTAGCCACATATTTTAGTACATTCCTACATTTTTTATATCATATATTGATATAAAATTTGAAATTCTATTGATATATAATACAGTGGAAAGCAATTAAATTTGACAAATACCACAACTCAGGGTTCACTGGATGACCGTTATCCTGACCTCAGGAACTATGGTGTCCCCGAATTAGCGATTCGCCTCTTAGCAATGTTCGCCTAATTGCGAAAGTTGCGAGGGAATTGAGTATATTTTGTATCAGAGATAATTTGATTGGCTCGCGTGTTATCAGTAGAAATTGTAGTAGGCGGATCCAGATCAATTAGGGACTGAGAAGACAGCACATCATTACATATTACACATTGCGGCTCTTTGACTGTTTTTATGATTTGGCGATAGAGGCATACTCAAAGGATTCATTTTTGAAGAAAGGCTCCTATAATTATAAATATATGTTGTAAAATTTAATTATCTGTGAAAATTGAGAAATATGTATATACACACTATATACACATTTTGAATATATGGTAAGCGTGAAGCTATTGACTTCGAGCAGTTAAAGCTCATTCAAATACTTGAATATTTAAAATACCAAATTGAGGTCATAAGTTTACAATAGGTAATATTTGCGGGTGCAATTGCTCAACTATTTCTAACATCGATAGTGCGCAATCAGGGCCGTAGCCAGGGCGTAATGTTGGGAGGGATTAAGTAAACTTTAGAGGGGGCTTTGATACTTAAGATTTTATATCTATTTTTTTGGGTAGGCCCATACTCAAACTCCCAAGCTACTTTGGGGGAAGGTAAAATTACTTAGTTCATAAATATTGCTTCTATGCATGCCGACTATAGCCATTGAAGAATGATTTTACTATTTGCACATAACATGTAATCAAACTGGAGGGAATATATGTTGTGGTCAAATAAATACAAAAAATATAATTTCAATGGTCGCTATAAAAGCATCCATGTAATTAAGTATATTTCCTAGCAAGAGGAATTAGATAACTACAATTTATAGACAATTTGACATATTCACAAAATTATTCTTGATTTAACTAATATTTAAGATCTAAGATAGTGAAGATCAATATAGCTTAGCAAAAATTTACGGAGTGGTTAAATTTGCTAGGGGGGCTTAGCCCCCCCCTTACCACCCCCTAACTACGGCACTGTGCGCAATATGAGTAATTTAGTGGTTACAATATATAAACTTATTGGAACATTATTGTAAAATTATATTATTCAGTGTTTATCTATGGTACATTCTATGTACCAAGGCGATGACCATGGACCTAAATCCCAGGCGGAAGGGTGGTTCATGTTCCCCACCTTTGAAGAAATTTGGGGGGATTTATGGGAATTTAGCATTGAGTTTACACCCAATTTCCAGATTTTTATATGGGTCCGCCACTTTAGTTCATGGATCCACTTTCTTTGGCGATGGCACACTATCTAAATTCGGAAGCCGGGACTGCGAAGTGACGAATTTATTGATAACTATTGGCAATTGTATTATTCTTGCTGATATCATAATTGTACATGTTGACCCAAATATATGTTTTGTTAAAAGATCATACTGCCCAAAGACCACATCAGAACACCATATTACAGGTCGAGAAGAGGTCATATGATTTCGAAATATGCACTATTCTCTTGAAAACACTCCAACCTTGACGTTTTCTTATAGTTTAACTACCTACATTTCGATTCCAGAATTATAAATGAAGGATCTAAAGAACATTTCATGCTATCCTTCGATGATAAAGTTGTCACATTCTTCAGGTATTGCAGCAACCACATTGATGCCAATATCATAAATATGGAATAATTGCAAAATATTATCCTGCAAAATAATCCTGCCAATTATAGTATATGTCAGACTTCCAAACGATTGTAATGCATTCTGATATCCTATCTCTACTCATTATGATGTAATCTTGAATAGTGGCCTATCGGTAGTACGACGTATTAACAAAACATTCATTTGTGTCAACGTGTATCATTATGATATCAGCAAAAGTAATAGAATTGCTAATTTTATGAACATATTACCTCAATTCACAGTCCCTGCTTCCGAATTTAGATAGAGTGCCAACGCCAAAAGAGTAGATCCATAATCAAAAGTGGGGACCAATTTCATAATCTGGTAATTTGAGGAAAAATCAGCCCTAAATTCCCACAAATCAGCCCAAATTCTTCAAAGATGGGTAATTTGAACCACCCGTCCCCCCGGGATTTACGCCTATGGCCATCGCCAATGATTATATTACACTAAAGTTAAATATTATTACTCATAAACTGCTCATACTGCATACTGCCTATGTTAGAAAACAGAAATTCTCAAAATGTATTTAAGAAAGTTAGATAAATTTGAATTAGTTTCCTCCTCGATATCACAGTTCATCTCGGAAGATTCTAGCAAACAAAAGCTAGCATCAATCGGCTGTATCACTTATTTTCTGATTTTACGAATGGTCACCATTTCAAAATAACCATGGAGATTTAATCCCCCGAGATGATTCCGAAAACCCTTCTGGCTCAGGACTAATATATTAAGTTTGAATACTGCATTTCTTAAGGTTCTATGAAGGAGCGATGTGCAAACGCCTGAACAAAACCCCTCAGAGCCTGTTCATTAGTCAGCACAGCCATGGGGTAGGTAGGGTGCTCACCAGCAATGTACTTTGCATGTTCACCTCCTCCAGTGCAAAGATGATCTTCGAGATGTTGAGATGGAGACACCCGATTGTCGCATTAATGCTACGATGGCATGCTTCCACCGCGGTCATTTCCGAGATATACAGAAAGCTGAGTCAAATTGGTTATTCCACATCCCTATTGGAACAGTGCTGGATGGTTCGTACGGCCTGAGACTGTCGCACCAATTTATGCCCTCTTGATTCATTCTATGAGATCGTTTGGTGTTGCTGAAGGTAGTAGTGCTGCTTGCTACTTGAACGAAACAGGTAAATCATTGGAGCATCAAACACCAGAGCTGGTTTCTGTCGGAAGCGTACACGAGCTCTTCGTTGTAGTAATGAGCTTGTATTCCTGTGGCATGAACTTTATGCCACATATTCTGCGTTAGGTGACAGTAGCAACCCTCCAGAATAGTTCCAGACCACATGTCCTCGAAACTGTTGATTGCTGCCAACCCATAGTCCATCAGCACCTTGTGTGGGCATACTTGTGGTAAAACAGCTCAACTTGTTCCCACATTCTCCAGTAAGTGACTTCCGTCTTGTTGAGTAGTAGTAAAAAAAAACATGGCAATGAGCGACCATCCTTTATTGAGTCAGGACCTCCACGTAACGCGAGTTTCACTTACACCTGTGTGAAATTGTAGGCTCGTCTTGAAAGTGCCCTCAGCCACCAGATACTGGAGTGTTCCAACATCTCAAGGTTGCGCTGTGCTCCGAAGATGTTCTCTGACACGACATTAGATGTAGCAACAAAGAAGTTGGACAGTCTTCAGATGTGGTAGCTGTATCTTCCTCTTTCTTTAACTTTTGTTAGCTAAGTTTCGTAATGTAGTGTATTTTTATCTTAACTATATATAAACTTACTACAAATATTGTACAGTCAATTACAGTAATTAGACATAATATAATTATGGCTCCCGGTGATGATGAATCCAATGATTATTCCTTTGTTCTTGCTGAAGATCTCCCAAAAAGAATTTTGATTTCGCACTCGAACACAAGAAGTCCCGTCCTAATTATTTATATTTACGGAAACTCTATCACCTATGGATTATTCTTCGAGAAGAAAAGAGATTGATATATATCCTACATACTGTCCAACCCTCCCGATTTCGTTTGTCTATCCCAACTCCCGACGCAAGTCCCGTCGGGAGCTATACAATTTGAATTATTTTCTCCCTATTTAACTTGATATTCTACATTGTAAATTCAATATAGATAGGTTAATGACGTGGAATAACGCATCACAAACTCCACACAAAGATTATTTGAGCATATGTTCGTTATAAGCCTAACAGGGTCAGAGAAATAAAGTATGAAATATCAGTATGAGTAATCATTATCATGTAACAGTGGTACTCAAGCATCAAATATTAAACATCATTACCACATAAACATTCAATATATTTCATTCAAACGCTTTCGTAGGGAAAAGTTCTAGATCTTTCCACGAGACAATGGTCACTTCCAGAGAGTCATGACAAGCCGGAGAATGCACTGGAGTTATGTTATATTTTCACATAGCCTACTAAAATACGGCTATACATGCTTCCGAATCTAAAAAAAGTATGCGACAGTCTTATATACTTCATAAAAGAAAAATTCATACTCCAATGTTACGAATTGGATCTTTTTCCAAGGAATCAATTTAGACTACTTAAAAGGTTTAAACAGCCATCCTTCATCTAGATTAGCCGCAATTATGTGATGACGTTAGCATTTATTCAATTCGAGTGTTTTCTCAACTTGTTTTTGGACAAATACATATTCTATCCTAATTGATGCTATGATATTTGAATTTGTTCATTTACTTTACAGTTAAGATAATTCCAAGTTCTAGCTTATTGTACGAAAGATTGCACAGTGTATTCCTTGGGCATGAGAATAATATTTATGAAAAATCCATTTCTGAAGTAATAGAAAAATGGCCTGATGATGAGGTAAGAAATTTATTTAAAAGCAAATATCCTGAATATACATGTACAGTGTGGATTATTGCAACGGGCGTTCAAAAAGTTCCCGACCTTGGTCATAGAATTTTAAGATATATGATATTATATTATGCATATGTATTCATATGAACCTTATTCTATTATCTATTCAGAACAACTTTAACTTTCACTATATCGTCAATAGTTTTCTAGTTACGATTATTTCAAATTTCTCAGTTTTGACTATGTTTGTGTTTTCCAGCATTTATGGCTTCGAATTTAAAATTTGAGCAAACATCCTACATCAAAATTCGCACACTCCTTGGTATTGGCCCGAAAGAATATCTCATTGACTTGGAAGTCATTTATGGAGATGCTAGCCTTCCATATACTACTGTGAAGGAGTGGGTCAAGCGATTTCGGAAGGAGGAGTATCACTGGAAGATGAGGAACGAATCGGGCATCCCAGATCCGCCCTCTGATTCCCTTACAAAGGAGCAAAAGGACAATCGGGTAACTTGTCCAAGAAAATGCTTTCCGAGTTTATAGACTCGTATCAAAGATGACTGGCAGAAATCACTACATGTGACGAGACTTGGATAAGATACGACGAGCCACTATCCAAAGAAAGAAATAAGGTATGGGTCGTAAACGGTGAGGCACCTCCTCTCAATCCTAGGCCGGACTTCAGAGATCAGAAGGTCCTGTACTTTGTTTTCTTTGATGCACATGGCCCAGTTGCCCAGATTATAACAGCAAAAGGGGAAGACAATTACCGCGAACTTTTATGCCAACAGTTGCCTCTCAGAAGTGGAAAAACATTACTGGGAGCGGAGGGGCATGCGATAATTGCACGATAATGCACGGCCACATAAAACTGTGCTCGTAAAGTCAGAGTTGGATAGAATGAGAGTTGTTGAGCTAGATCACCCACACTACTTACCTGACCTTGCTCCTTGTGATTTCTGGCTCTTTGCAAAGTTGAAAATGGACCTTGTAGGCCATGCATTTTGATACCAGAATCGACCTAGTGAACGTAATTTGGAGATCCCTAAAATACATCCCGCCCTGAGACTAGAAAAATGTATTTTTTGGAAGGCCAGACCGTCTACAACGAGTCATAGATGTTAATGGTGAGTATTTCGAGAAAATATAAGAATTGTGCAGGTATATTCTGTTTGTTACAAAAATATGAGATAGAGTCGGGAACTTATGGACACCCGTTGAAGAGGGTATTTCCAAAGAATTACGAAAATTACAAACCAAAAAATTATGTTTTTCTATGCTTGGATATTAAATTATGTTGCCATATTTTGAATTTATCCTAAAACTGTATATCGCTAAATTTATTATTCCTGCATTCTTGTATTTGAGGAGTTGTACAAAATTCCTTATACGAAACACCATGTTACAGGAAATGTCACACAATGGCAGCGTGTTCACAGAAATATCTGCAAAGCAGGTGATATACTAAGTGGAATGAAGTATATCCAGAAAGAGTATTCATCCTCGCGAGAGTAATACTTATATATTCTACAACAATCAAGCTAAAGCTGAACTAAAACACAAAGCTTCTGAAAGCAAGGAAGCAACGCATTAAATCTTAACAGTTTCAATTGGCGAATTGAATGAGCAATCTGCTGTCATCTACCCCAAATAAATAACTTGAAGAAAATAATGTGGGCAGAAATAAATCCGAAAACGTTCAGCTTAAAACACTATCACTACAGTATCTCGAGATACCAGAAAGCTACTACAACAAAGCAAGGTCAACAATTTTTACACTACGATTCTGGAGCGCAAAGTGGAAATTAGAGAATGGTGATCTTCGGCACTCTAGCTAATGTGGATTTATTCTCATCTGCAACTGTCTGGTTAGCAGATTCCATCGTTAAAACCGTGCCCAGCTTGTTTTATCAACTGCACTTGATATGTTATGACAGGACGGCCAGATCTGATATTCACTTGTCATATTTTCCCATGTTTATACGTATTGCTAGCAAACAAGGCGTAAGAACCATTAGCAAACATTTGGAACAAAGTACATGATTTATACTCAACCGCTTGCCCAACACATTTAATTTTGGACACCAATTATCCCGCAGTGAAAAGTCCTGTCACGAAAATTCTGTATCCAATTTAGGATATATGTCAGCTGGCTTTTTTCCGTAGTTAACAGTTTCACCATTATGAGGCCCTTTTCGTCACTACCGATTGAATAATTTTTATGATAGAATACTTTTGATCTTTCTACAGTCAGTGGCATTAACTAAAACTTGACTCATGGATCAATTAACACTTTCCTTCTAATAAATGGAAGTCTGGGGTGCTTTGAATCAAAATTTCCTGAACGACAGTCTGCTTTCGAGGCAAAATGATCGTTAAAGATATTTGTAATCATTATACAGTGTGGCAGTATCAGGAAATAGGCATATTTTAAAAAACATATTTCAATGCGTTTTTCGAATTCTCCATAGTTCACTTAATACGAGAATATTATTGCCAGCATTAGAAGCAGTTAGGAATCCTAACCACGCACAACTTTGTTATGTGTTTCTAATAATGGAAATATATATTTTCAAACCGGAAATTCCTATGCTCTAGTGTATGTAATCATAATTGATGTAAATACTAAATATAAGAGTAAAAATATCTTCTGAAAATAAATCTATATTATAAGAACAATTTAATCATTGATAGGTTAGTCTAGATATTCATTTGTACTTTTCCCGGTTGTCTAGTTTGGCCCTCCCAAAGTTATAATTTGGAATTTTTTCTCATTGATTGAAGTGTACATCTCTTGTTTGACAAAATTTGACAAAACGTCATTAATATATACGTAATGTTACTATATTTAGTCAACTATTTAATCACTTTCCAGGCTTGCCAAAGCTGCCCAAAAATTTATCACGTCATTCATTGTCCGGACCGGACAAAAATCCGAAAATATATTTTTCATACGTTTTAAATTTTTTCATTAAAATTCTACATTTCGCTGGGTATTAGTTATTCCAATGCTCTACAATCATATATCATAATGTTTCTATGTTAATGTAGGCCTTTTGCGATCATGTCTGTACTAATCACGAACAATGAGGTATATAATTTGTATATTTCGAATGGAAGAAGTGTTAGTCTCTGTAAGGAAAGTTATTGAGAACAACCATTTATCCGATGAAGAAACTGCTACTCTCCATTTAAAATTTAAATCACTTCTAACATCCAGAGAGGCTAACCGCAGGAAGGATCTTAAAACATGGGATAACATGATTTTCCACTCTACTCATCTAACAATATCCAATCCAAGAAAGAGAATATCGCTTGTCCAGAATATTCTTTAGTCACTGATTCTGAAAATCGAAACTTTTCAGAACAGATTGTAACTGAATCCCGGAAGCATATTCTCGAATGTCACATGAAGACTTCCAGATCGAGATTTGGTGTTCTTTTAGAGCATGAGGACTTTATAGCAGAGAGAGAAAAGATTGAGCCTAAACAACTACTCGCTCTAGCTTTAGAATTAGTCTCAAAAAAATCTTATGACCGTGATATTTCTGATATATGCAGAGAAATAATTGATAAGGGATCTTTCAGCGGTGTATTAAACAAAGTACAAATCTCTAAATGTGCTTATATATTGGACAGCTTAGAAATTAGGGTGAGTAATACACGAATCTGAAAAGAATTCTCAAAGGTGATGTCAAACTTCCTTCCTATAAGCTTGTCCCGCAATATCATAGGGAAATTAGCCTAATAAATGAAATGGAAATAGTTAGTGACCCCGAAGCATTGTCAATTGGGACTTGGGTCTCTTATCATTCCATCCTTAGTCTGACCATTCAACGCTCGCTTTCAACATTAGACCCAAATCCTGATTCACACTACCCACTCAAAATTAAGATATCTGATGGATTGGATGGCCCGGTTGTCATCAAACCTATAACCAATAAAGCAACAATTCTGTATTAAGCACAAAAACTTTCATTTTGTTCGGATTCAAAGTAATATCAATTACAGACACACTTGGAAATGACGTGTTCTATAACAGCTCACCCAACTCTCCGTTCCGCTTTAGGCCAGTAGCACTGATAGCTTTGAAAGAAGAATAGTCTAGTAAAGCTTATCATGAATACAATAGTCAATCCTCAAACAGACCATATCATACAGGATGGGTTATCTCTTATTGGAAGCCATGCACAGGTCGAGATAGTCCGTTCTTTTTTTGATACCAAGATGGCAGGATTGCTGGATGGAGCTGGTGGGGCTTCTTGTCATCTGTGTACTGCAACGGATAACCAAATTAAAAGTTTAGAATGGGTCAATTCTGGTTTCCCTATTAACAGATTAATTAGCGACGCTCGGCAACTTTTTGAAGAGGTTGATGAAGATTACTTGAACCTCCCATCAAATCAACGTGTTGGTATTACGCATCAACCAACTTCTAACATCGATATTATAGCTGCGTCTCCTTTGCATGCTTACCTTTGTGTATTCAGGTGGTTCATGCTATCGATATACCATCTTGATGCAGGACACAAGGTATGTGTGCCATCAAACTCGAAAGTAAATTCTTCAATGAAACGGGTTCGAGATATACTCCAGGGAAGATGTAACTTCAGTGTCAATATCCCTTCAAGTCAGAGCGGCATTTCAACCACTGGTAACATTGCGCGAGACTGCTTTTTAAATAAGAGAGATTTTTTGACCTGGGCCACTTCTCCCATTAATCCTTCAGATAAAATATCATTAAGGAGGTCCAGACAAATCCATCTGTTTTGTTAAGACTCCTCAATAGTGGTGACTTGATTAACTGTGACAAAATGCAAGAATTATGCAAAGAAACGTACGAATTTATTCTAGTTGAGTACCCATGGGGAAGCATCACTCCATCTTTGCACAAGTTACTTGCCCATTCGTTTCAGTAAATAGGTGCTTACAATAATGGTAAAGGATTACAGAATCTCTGTGTGAAATGTTTAGAATCCTGCAATAAATTTGTAAGGCGGTATCGAGAGAATCTGGCAAGAAAAACTTCTTTCACAGATAATGTAAGAGATATTTTAGTCAGGTTGTAATGTTGTAGTAACCCCATCTTGGTACAGAACCGTTTGAAGCACACAAAGAAGAAAAGAGACGTTGCAAACAGCCTCCAAGAAATATTATATAATAGTATACTATCAGATGGTTTATAATAATAAGTATATCCAATAGTCATACATAATCAAGGGTCTTTAAATTGTACCTTATCAAAGCAGAATAGAGACCATGATATGCATGTATTATCAACTTTCATAATATCCTCACTAATGAACCACAAGTGTTAAAAAGTAGAAAATATCTGTAATTACGTGATAATTAGGTTTATAGTCGTACTACTAAAAAATCATTGGTATTTTTGAAATCTACAGTGTCGATTTAGTATATGTAAGTATAATTGTGGTGATAATACAGATTCACTTAGCTATTTCCCCATTATGGCCATTTTGTCACACTGTGCATTGTTGGTTCAGTCACCAAATTGTTATCCTCCTCCATTATTAACATTGGTAGTATTTTCCTCTCCTTGTGCATGATATCATTCATGGACGCTATAATTTTCTTGTGTCGATTTTACCCGACTCTATTTCATACGCTCTTAATTTTCTATCCATGTCAATACATTTGTTTCTCTTCATTTTGTTATTGAGAATATCACCAACTTGTATATAGTGATCTCTTGAGGATATTAATCTAATGAGTTCCTCTTACGTATCTATACTCTGGTTGGATCAATATCTTCACACACCTCTTTATGATGAGTGTATGTATAGTGTCCTTAGTCACAGAAATTTCCCAAAAAACTAAACTAAAACAAGCAAGAGTTTCTCCAACATATTAAATGTGATCGGAGCTAGACATAAATTATTTTCGTCCTATATCGGTGTTACCCACGTTGAGTACATATTAGAATATCATGTACAAGAACAAATAAACAATTCCACACCCCTATCCAGAATATAGTACATAATATTCTAACCTATATAGTAGCATCCGAATATTAATTCCAGAACTTGACAAAATCCTATCGAGTGACCACTTGTCCGATGTCGCTCGACAATTGAGTCTAGTTATGCATATATATGCATTCGATTTTACGGTATCGCCCCCCGCGGCCTGGCAATACTTTCACTTTTTTCACAATTTTCTTGCCAGTGCATGATATTATCTTTTGTTTTAATATGCAGAATTCTAGTTGATAGAATTCAGATTATCCCGATCCTCACAAGTTATATCTGTACAATTTTCAGAATCTATAGTTTGTAGACAATTCAAACTGAAATTTTTCTTATCAACTTAGCGTAAATAACCCGAACAAATACCTCCATCTAGTACGTCTTAATACTAAATAATTAATCTACAATTAATATTTCTCCCTATTCAGATAGGAGCAGGTGGTGGTTTGACACAATTTTCAAATATTTAAAGTACCTGACACATGCTTAAAGTTGCAATGCTCATCATTTCAAATGACATTTGACACCTCTTTCAAATACATGGTTGCGTAACTGATCTAGGGGTAACGAACTATTTGTATTAAATAAGGGCTGTTAATCTTTCGCATGTTGTATATTGTAGTATGTATCACAATTTTGATCAAAGGGGCTGCGGAAATGAATATAGACTTAACCTTGAACTGCTTAGGTTTCATCTATAAATTTGTAACTATTCTTATCTTACGAATGAACCTTTCAATTTCATTGTACAGTGGAAACTACATTAACCGACACCTATATGATCAGGCAGACCTCTATAATCCAACGATATATTAAACAACACGTATTAATGTGCAGTTTATTCAGTTTCCACTGTATTTTTTGTAAAATAAAAATTCCTAGCATGATATATGCAAATGCTCGGGAAATGCTAGCTTCGAGTCTGAAGCAGTTCCGTTCAATTACAGGTGAGAGTGTAGGAGTCGTATTCACATGGCGAGGGAGACTGGTTGAAACAAGAACTGAAACTTTGAATTCTGAACAAATGATTGGATCTACTGATCAATTTTCTTTCGTACATTTTCTGTCAGTTGACGAACACTGTCTTCTTCACTATTTTCAGCTTTTCGCGTTTATTATTACAGATAGATATCGTTGTTTAGCTTACGTTGTCAGCCATTTACACAGCATCAACCAGAATTGCAAATATCACTTGTAAATAGTATTTACATAATACATGTAAGGGAATCAAAAATTTCTTCGAGATCGCCAATGTTTTAGTTAACGGATGCCATAAGTAAGAAAGGTACGTACAACGAAGGGAGGTAAGTATAATTCGAGTTTACGGATATTAGAGTTACTGGGTGATGACTGTATCTAGCGTGTTAGCATGGAATCCAACCTGTCTCACCGATCGTTAAGATACCTTATAAAAATCTGTGACATTGTACAGTAAGATCCTCGAGAGCATCTCTACTATCGATAGCATATATCCGCCAGTTTGGGGGCTATATTGTCGGCCATAAGTAAAGATACTATATGGAAATTATAGAATGTATTAATTATTCAGTTTTAACTCATTGTATTTAAATAGTACATACCAGCTATCTTCAAACTGGGGTACGCGAGGCTTCCCATGGGGATACGCCAGCTCTCTTTGAGACGAGTCGGTAAAGCATGTACGTAATATCTCAGCATCCAGTAAGAAGATTTTATTCAACCATAATTGTTTCTGACTAAAAGTATGTTAGGTTAGTATTGTTATTGCCTTAGTTATTTACACTCCTGATTCCTGAAGGTAAACTTGTTGCAAAATACTTATTTTACTAACCAATCTTTACTCTTTTCTGTACTTAACAGATTCGAGTCTATGTTCTATTTATTCGCCGAGTTCATGTAGATAAGTGCTACCTCCTACAATTGTGTTTTTCTTATAATTTGTTTATTAGCATGAATGAATTTCAGATAGATATAGGATGTTGTTCTCAAGATGGTGTAGTTTTACAAGGTGAGTCAAGTAGTGAAAGTTCATATTCAGAATCTCCTGGGTAATAAGAGTAACTAAACGAACTACAACAGAAGTAGAAATAAAAAGAAGACAATGCGATATATCATATATTGGATTTAAGTTTGTTTCTACCAACAGTAATCCTGCATTACCACTTTGCGTTATTTGCAACCAAACTTTGGCAAAAATGTATGAAGCCATCTCTTTTACAGAGACATTTTGTCACAAAACACAAGAAATTACAAAAATGAGCCATAGAAATTTTCAAACGAAAGGCTAGTGAAATTATTAAGTCAAGAAGCATTATAAGTCATTTTTCACATTCTAATAAGATAGCACAGAAAACATCATATGAATTAGCATTTTTGACAGCTAGAGCTAAAAAGGACTATTCAATCACAGAAAATTGAGTAATTCCAGGTGCTTTCATAATAGCTGAAAACATGCTAGGTGCTGCAGCTGTCAATTCTATCAAGTCAATACCATTTTCTGATACAACGATGGCTCGCAGAATTGAAGAAATGGCGTGTGGTGTCTCACAACAAGTTATAGAGAAGATTAAACAAGACAAACGTTTTGTACTACAACTTGATGAATCGACTGATATCTCAAACCAGGCTCAATTACTGATGTATGTGCGTTACTATGATGAAGGTATTAAGGATCAAATATTGGCATGTATAAATTTACTTGGAAAAACTACTGGAGAAAAACTATTTAAAGTACTCGATGGTCACATAAGAACTGAATATGATTTCAACTGGGAATGGTGCACCAGTATATCTTCAGATGCCGCTACATCAATGACAGGACACACAAATGGTCTTATTGCTCGCCTTAAGTTAGTAAATCCAATTTTAAAATGGCATCATTGCTTGATTCACAAAACAAGTTTGGCAACTAAGAAAATGAGCCTATAATTACACATGGTATTCGATGATGCTGTTAAAATTGTCAATTATATCAAATCAAGAGCTTTGAATTCATGTCTATTTAAAATAATGTGTGAAGAAATGGGGACAAACCACACGCAATTATTGTTGCATACTGAGGTCAGGTGGTTATCGAAGGACGAGCCTTGACAAGACCATTGGAAATGAGACACGAAGTATGTACTTTTCTCTCAGATATGAAATCTGATTTGAAAGTTCATTTTTGGACGAAGACTGGGTTTGTCAATTAACCTATCTTGCAGACGTGTCAGTAAAATACACGAGCGAAATCTTCAGTTACAAGGATTATATATTTATATTTTTCTGGCACATGACAAAGTGAAAGGTTTTTACAAGAAAATATTGTTTGGGTTACTCAAGTTGAAAAAGGAGATATCACCACTTTTGATTGGCTCAGCAATCTTATCATTGAAAATGAAGTAGTTCTCACAGAGAGAGTGGTGGTAATATTTAATCACTTAGCAATACTTGCAAAACCTTTTTGAAGTATTTTCCTGAAATAGATCTAAAAGATTTGACGAATACTTAGATTACTAATTCTTTTGCAACTCAGTCAATTTCTGAAGCGAATCTTAGCAATAAACTAAAAGAAAATTAGCTTAAATTGTGTGTTGACAGCTCCCATTAGATCTATTTTACACAACATGCTTTGTCCCAGTTTTGGACATTTGCTAACCTTGAATACAAAAATATTAGTAATGTTGTAATTACTCAGTTAATTCCTTTTCACTCAACATACTCATGCGAACAAGGTTTCTCAGCCTCACTACAATTAAAACAAAACTCAGAAATCGCCTGGATCCAGAACCATCTCTGTTACTAGCATTTACTAATATTTGGCTCAGAAATAGTCAAACTTTAGAGCTTAAACAGCACCATTCATCCCATTAGGTTTAAGAACACCTTTAGACTTTAGAGTAGATATCTATTCAGAAGTAATTGAATAGGAATTATCATGATTCTTTATTATTCACTTGAATATTACTTAAGAATGTATAATACTATATGTAAAACTAGATGTTGGGCACTTGAGGGTAACGTAAAGAATAGCTAGGGGATACGCTGAGAAAAAAGTTTGAGGACCACTGGCAGATACAATATGGGAACAACTGAAATCTTTTTTGGTATTGTTGGTCGAATTCATGTAGTAATGTGTTTATCTCATTTACTTCCTAACCCGTTTGAAATCCTCCTTAAACTGTGGTTGTTAAAATAGCAATATTTCCAGATTGTTTCTATGTTGTTTCTATCTAACTGAAATTGAATTGTGTACATCCTGACTCAACAATTAGCATGCATGGATACTGGACTTTTCAATGAAAAACATAAGATTTCAAATTCGGTTTCAGCGTACCTGATTACCCTATATGTCTGTTGAGAGCAAGTCTTTACATTAGGGGCTTAGATCCGTGATTTCTCTGGAGATGGAGAATTTAAAACTAGCACTTTTCTATATATGACAAATATGAATATGCCATAATCGTAGTCATTAAACTTCCTAACTCGACAAAAAGATAGGCAATAATAAAAACAGCTAAGAACATAGATCATAGTATATATAATATACTTTATACTTGGTAGTGTGAAAAGAAGCTATTGATTTAATATATCTAGATTACAGTGTAAATTATTCGAAGAGACTCTACGAGTGCGAATTATTAATAAGCACGATAGAGATTTTTACAAGTATACATTTAACTGGATTATAACCAGGATTGTTTGATTTAAATCAAAATCCGAGTTTTATCAAAATATCTTATTAAAATTCAATATTTTGATGTTTTTATTATTTTCTCAAGCTGATTATGTCCATTCTGATATTATTATGTATACCTATCGAAAATCTATTCATTTGTACAGTCAGGATCGCTTATTATGAACCCCTCCATAATGACTTGGATTAATACAAATCTTATGTAAGCCGAAGGATTGGCACCTGAGGGGGTTGTTCATATTTAGCCGGATGGTTCAGTCAGCTGTTATACAAAATCCGATTTAATAAAAAAATCCGATTAAATTCAAAAAATCGGATTTTTTTGATATTTAAAAAAAAATCATGATTTTTATCAACCCTGATTTTATAACATATATTTCAATGAGTAGATAGGGAATGACATCTCAGATTAATATCTTTGAAAACATACTCGAGAACAGTGAAATTTGAATGTAACAAGAGGATAATCTGCTGAAACTCAAAAGATTTGAGAGCAAAAATAATGTAGACGTATCTCAAAAGTTAAAATGTAGGGGGGATGATTACATAGAGCATCCTCCCAAGCTCATAAGTGGAGGGATATATCCCCCATCCCCCCGGGATCTACGCCCCTGCTTTACATATATTTGGAAATTTCAGCTATTTGTTTACTATACATTCATAAAAACAGCAATAAATTTGCTTATGAGAAACTAGAAAATCCTAAGTAGTCGTTTAGGGCAAGCTTGTATGTATTGTAAAATTTGACTAAATGTTTACATTTATATTCATATAAATAACAATACATTTCCATATGAATAACCCAAAGTGTGGTGAAACACCCTGTATATATACAACTTGTACACCATCTCTTACAGGTGTGCAAAACCTGACAATACCGCTTTGCCCGAAACCGCCTAAATCAAGGAATTACAAATACCTAAAGGTACTCACACGCAGAGGCGACATTGCTAATTTATCGTATTCCAAACCTGTGTTACTACTTTGGTTTCATGAAAAAAGAGAAATTCACAGACCAACTGGCATGAGAATTCTTGATGTTGGCATCCTAGCAGAGATATTCTCTACCTTTCATCGCAGCGAATGTGTTGAGTCTTTCCCTTTACGAAGAAAAATGGATTCATGGATTTATACATACCATTAGAATGTTATGGGTGTACACTCTACTGGTATTTCGTGGCGTAAAAAATCACAACTATCTACAATGTGTGATATGCCCCCCACCAGTTCGGGGCATGCCATCTCCATATCTGAACCTTCTGGAAGCTGTTACAAAAGTTGCAGTAGGGACTGCCATATCTGATGCCGCTAAGTAGCTAAGTCAAAGATCAGACTGTGAAGTATCACTTGATCCTAACGCTACCAACGTAACCATCAACTTAGAAAGCTCCTGGAAGACCAGATACTTCTATCCCAACATAGGTTTCCGTGTTGTTATCTCTACCGACATCAAGAAGGTACTGGACTAAGAAATCACGAGCCGTCTCTGTAAGAAGTGCTCTATCTGGACAGAAGAGAAACGGAAAATCGGCCAGCCGAGTACGAGAAGTGGTTAGAACGTCATAAGCAAAAGTACAATCGAAATTAAACTGGATCTTCTCAAACTATTGAGCCAGAAATAGCGAAGAGGATTTAGGGGCGCTCCTTAGAGAATAATCACCTGGCATACTCGTTTTTGTCGGAGATGGAGATTCATAAGTTTTTAACAGGTGAAAGAACTAAATCCACACAATTTTGTGAAGATTCGATAAGAGAAATGTAAACGCATGTGGTCAAGTGTCTGAAGAAGATGAGAAGTACGAAAATAATACTCTTACACAACACGCACTACCTGAATGGAAGGCTGATTATATCGCCGCAAATTACTCTACTGTCATCTATCAACACCGTGGTTTAGCATCAATCAACCTGTGTTCCTCTCTACATTTACTAGTTGATAATGTGGCAGGGGATCATTCTGGCTGTCCTACTGGAGAGAAATCATGGTGTCGGTGGAGAAACCCATCAGGTTCTTCAGCATCTACGGCTCTGACAGCCTTCAAACCAATTGACATAGAAAAGGTAAAAGTAGAATTGAATACTTATGCAACAGACGAATTCTGTAGCCATCTGACATTATGACTAACTTAAAATGCTAATGAATACTCACACAACACTATATGGAGTCTCTGTCCCAAAAGCAAGTACTCATCACCTCAATCTATTAAGGATTAGCACTGCAATAGCTGTTCTAACCTTTAACGAAGTTGAAATTTCACTATTCGGAATCCTGACAGACCTTGGCTTACTTATAGTGCAATTCTTAAACGAGAATACTATTCAGATTATTCTCGATGAGCTCAGAAGTCGAATTATCAAAGACGAAGATGAAGGGCGAGACTATTCAAGCAACAAAGAGAGGGTGCCCTGCTGAAATTAGAAGGTGGAAAAAGCTATAAAGGGAGGCAGTTTGTGGCTGAGAATTCCCCAAAGAGGAAGTATGTCAGGGCTCAAGGACGAATCAGTATATCAGGTAGAGGAGGTACTGGAGTGAAGGGAAGTGCGAGGGAGCGTGACAGTTCTCCTGAATCCACACGGTCTTCTAGGTCAACCAGCAGCTCTGACGATTCGGATACCCTGTGCAGTATATGCCACAAGAAAAGACCAGAACCTGTGACAAGGAGGAAACTTGGAAAGAATCAATCCGATTGAGTATAATATGACAACTGCTCTGAATGGGTTCATTGCTATTGTGCTGACGTAGACATTCAGGTCGTGTCTAAAGCCTCTTTTTACTGTGACGTGTTCCTGAAAGGTATGATCATTAACTTTTAATTCCACCCACTTGTGATCAATAAACTGAATATTTCCGAATATCGGTATTCATCAGAAATCGTATAGTTGTTCCGAACGCTGTTTGAGGCTTAATTATTTCTTAAATATTAGCGGTTTAGCTGTATCGAATCTTTTGTTAATTATTCGGTTGGTAGAATATCCGGCCATAATATTCAGCGGAAAACTATTTCGATCATTACTACTACTACCCACACTTGACGTTATCCATTTCATAATTTAGTGATTACCAGATGATAACTCGACTTCAATACGAGAATACATGCCAAACATGGTGGCTTAATATATAAAGCTGTGAACAAAAGATAAAGAAGATTACAAGTAATATCATAATTTCAACGGACACGAAATGTTTACAGGCCGCAGGAAGTAGCAGAAGCTGCACATGAAGCTCGATTTTCTGCTAGTAATAGTGGAAATATATCTTGAATTATTCATTATCTACCGCTTCGAGTCAAGAGACCATCCAAACTGTAATTACTTTAAAGAAGATAATTGGAGAATGATACAGACCGAAAACTTCGAGTAACATTAATTGTTTCGTATTTAAATACACACACATTATAATATATAGTTTTATACTTCTCGAATTATTCATTATATATCAGTTCGAGTCAAGAGACAATTTAAACTGTACTTACTCCAATATGTTTGGAGAATAAAAAAATCGACGACTGTGATGCAAGTAGTAATCTAGACTTGGTTGTTCCAGCCTTGTTAAAACATGATTAGACTAAGGCAGCAAGTATAATTTTGCAATAACTATATGTTTGTTAATGTAAAATGTAAAATGGTCGATGAAGGAGAATTTAAAATCTGATTCTCTGAAGGCCATGTTAGAGTAACTCTGACATAGCTTGCAGGGTAGACGTACTCTCAGCTCTTCGTGGTTACCAGAATCAACTAGATAATATTATTAGCGGAGTTAACTGTAGATAATTTTGAATCGCTAAGTTTGTCAAAAATGTTTGAGAAGTAGTAAGGAATTTATCAAAAATTTACAGTAAACCATTTCTTCTAAGTCACCGAATTCAAAAAGGGAGGAAATGATCGAGGTTCAGCAACTAGTAGAATGTATGTGCGAATGATAAATACAATCGCAAATAATGACAAGTACTGCAAAATGCGATATGGGAGATGAAATCAATTCTAGACATAGAGACAGGGGCGTATTTGAAGGAGGCTCCAAGGGGTGAATGGAGCTCCCAGTCGGTCCGCACTGAACCTCATCGGAGGAAAATGAAAGGGGTATATTTCTCCATCTTATTTGTTGATGTTGATAAAAGATATGATTATAAAAATTTTTGATATAGTGATTATACGTAACTAGTAACATACATAATATCTAATTAGTAGTAGAAAATATATCAACATGTCAACAAAAAGACACGCCAGTGACAGACATAAAGTGAAATGTAATGAATGCGACACTATTATGGACAATGATAATAAAAATCGTCACATCCAAAACTGTCATGCGCTCTTGCAAAATGCAGGACAAAAATATCGTATTTCGCTGGTTGTCTCAGAAAATCAAAACAAAATTATGAAGTTTTCGATACTGCTTTAAATACAGTACCTGTTTCATCTAACACAAATTTGTACCAGTGACAATGTCTCCGAAGATTCATCTCTTATCCTTACCGAGTGCTTTTCAAATCCTTTGATTTCAGAGCCTGTCCCTATTGATGATCCGGAAATATCAGTGAATAGGAATTCATTCGAATTGGAGACAAATGAATCAAGTGATACTACAGATAAGGACAATGCTATCATGAGGAATATTATTCTTAAGAAGTGGTTGACTCTATACTTAAAGAGTTTTCCTCACGGATTCTTGAATCTATTACACTTCAACACCATCTTCAGAATTTGCCTAATAAATTAATTTATGGTCGAAATAGAAGCAATCAAACAAAATGGTACAAAGAATTCTCTTGGATTTCATACATTCAAAATGACGATACAGCAACATGTTTTCCTTGCAAAAAGTTTGGATCAAAGACTCAAAAGCCTTTCGTCTTCAAAAATTGGTCAAAGCCCAAAAGACTAAAAAAACATGCAAAAAGTATTGCACATCAAAATCACATGATTGCATGGATAAGATCTAAATCAAATAATTTAAGAAAAGTTCAATTTTGTCACAAGTTCGAAAGCAAAGGGAAGATTAAGTAAAGCTCAACCGTATGTATCTTTCAAAGGTGATGGAAACTCTTGCTTGTTTGGCAAAACAAAATATTGCCATAAGAGGACATAAGGGAGATCTAAAGACTATCTGTGAGACATCAAATTCAAATCGGGGTAATTTCCTTGAGCTACTTCATCTCAGAGGCAAAGATCTACCATGGTTTAAAGAAAAGTTCGAAGAGTTGAATAATCGTCATAGAATGTGGCTTAGTCCCGAAATCCAAAATGGGATCTTGGATTTAATCGAAAGCAACGTAACTAAAATCATATCAGATGAAGTCATAGAAAGCAGAATGTATTCAATAATTGGCTATGAAACCTTGGACATAAGTCGTGATGAGCAGTGCTCTCTTTATCTTCATTGTGCTTCAAAAGGGATGATGAAAGAGAAATTTATTGGCTTTTATCTAGCAAAATCGACAACTGCAAAAGCACTTTTTGAACTAGTTACAGAAGCATTAAAGGACTTAAATCTAGATCCAAGTTATATTGTTGGCCAAGGATATGATGGTGCTAGTAACATGAAAGGGAAAAGGGAGGATTACAAACTTTGATAAAATCACTTGCTCCTAAATCGATTTATGTCCATTGCTTTGGCCATTTATTAAATCTTGCTGTCCAAAAATCAGTTTCAAGAGTGATTCCAGTTAGAAATGCATTTGGATCTTTGCAAAATCTGCACGTTCATTGAGGCTAGTGCTAGACGACATCATAAGTTCCAAGATACTCAAAAGGTTGGTGGCGAGAAAGTGATCGTGCTTCAGTCACAAAGTAAAACTCGATGGGCCATGCGACATAAGTCAGCCTCTGCCATTAAGAAGTGTCTCGGCTCCACAATCATTTCTATCATGAAAATTCTTGCTATCGATTCTTCTACATCTGCAACATCAGCGGGCCTCTTAGTAAACATTTGTTATTGGGTATAAGCAGTGCATCATCAGTTTATTTGCAGTCAGAGACCATGGATGTAGTTCTTGCAAGAAAATCTGCGGAATTCACCATCACAAACCTGGAGAGTCTTGAAAATGAAAACTGCTTTCTAAAGTTTTGAATGAAACTGAGGCCATGGCAACTGAAGTGAGAAACATCATCAAAGACGAAAAAAATAGTTAACTTCAAAGAGTTGGAAGTTCCACGACGTCCCATCCCATTTTCGATTGCAATTGAAGCAGGACTTGCGATAACATCTGCAGTTGTATATGATCAACCACGATCATTTGCCAAAGAGACCATTTATCTTCCCATGGTCTATGGATTTAAACAGGAAATCCAATCCCGATTTTCAGATAATGATCAAGATATTTTGTGTGCACTTGCAGTTTTGATCATGCACTCAGAAAAACAGGATGTAAGGAAAGAAGCTAATCTCGTTGCTGATTTTATGAAATTGATTAAGATAGTCTTCTATCAAAGAGAAACGTCATAGTTGGGCTATTAAAAGATGAAGATTCTAGTGTTCTTTCGTCTGGCTACAAACTTTCTGAACAGATACATGAAAATCGAATTTCAGAATTTCCCACGTTCTCTTTATTGGCACAAATTCTTGCCTCTATTCCTGCCACGTCTTGTAGTGTCGAGCGCTCTTTTTCTACCCTACGTAGAATAAAAACATATCTACGTTCAACAATCGGTCAGGAGAGACTGTCAAATGTTGCTATTCTGAACATTGAACGGAATATTCCTGACTTTGTAATTGGAAATCATATGGGTGACCTTATCAACTCATTTGCGCATCATTGTAACCGTGGAATTATGTTAATCCCTTAAATATGTCTCATTTGCTTATGTTAAGGAATAACAACATTTATTTAGACTACTTTAGATTAACAAACTTGATTTTGTAAACTTTAGCTTATATTCATTATTATCATTAGTTAGGTCGGATGAATTTACGAAAAAACTCGTCGAAGCTGAAGTTGTGATGCCCCCTCCTTTATTTGGGTGCCTACACTCCTGCATAGAAATATATATATACATATGTATATAGGGCTACATACATATCGATTAATTGCTTTTTAAGGACTTGGAATGTATCATATATATATATAATTCTTTCAGATGTCATACTTTTAGGAATCAGCAGTTTTTGTATGTCTCTTGTTATTGTCTTCCAATTTAATGAATATTTATAAACAGAGCCAATTTTATTCCTATTTTTATGGAGATTTTCTATTCAGCAATAGCAAAATATATGTTATGGATATAATCCATGATCCAAAATGCTAAATCAACTTATAAATTACCACATCTATCGGATTTGATTCCAAATATTTTAATCAGTCAAAATATATAGTCACTACACATGATTGTAATATAATATTAATGATGCTCCACGCTAAATATATCTATGTTCCACAATAAGAAACTGGAGGACCCCGAGGTCTGATTTTTCGATTACATTGTATTTTGAGCTAGGCTCGAACAAGTTCAAGTCTTGGACGATAATTCACACTTGTGATGAAATTATGACGACATTGTCACCCTTGGGTTTTCAAAAATCACATTCCTAGCCACTTTCACTGCTAGGCCAATATGGATGACAGAAGTTTCAAATTTGAAGCACAGGTACACCTAAATATGACAAATGTCCTGACTTCATGATTCTAATCAAAGCTAGCTCATCATTTGATTATTGTGTAATCATGACTGTACAAAAAGATTAAATGGCATGTGGATGGACCATGGATAATAAAAAATTGAAATTTTCACAAAAATCTGATCTCCGGGCACTTACCTGTTAGAATCACTATAATTATGTTAAATCAACTTGTACCTGGCAGAGTTCCGGGTGAATCTCGTCGCTTAGAGATCTAAAGCATCCAAAATGGAGCTGTTTTATTCTTAAGCTAACTTAAGGCTCTAAGCTGTCGAGCAGCGACCTAGCAAGCGATGCGCGCTAGTGAGATATTAATTTGAGCGGAATTCATTCAACTAGGGTTGTTATGAGCCAACTTCGTTATAGCGGGCTGATATTCATTACCTCTTGTCCTAGAGGGAGTAATATATAATTTCGTTACAAGCGGAATATCTTATACCTGTCCATTTATCTCGTTATAAACGGGGTTTTATAATGTAATTTGATTAACTGAAAATTGGACCACTTCCTTATAAGTAGAATTTCGTTGTATCCGACTAGGTTATAACGGGAGTTTACTGCATATGTTGCAGTGTATTAAAGATCTCCATGTGCACGCGTACACATTAATATTTTTAGTGTATTAAAGTTTACCATAGCAAATGGGTTGTTGATATGTGATTTGTTTGGGTTAGTACATATCAGCTGTAGCGTCATTGATCAGATGTTATTACGTTTGTTGTAGTCGTTACTACTAGTCGGATGTTATTTCCTGGATATAAACTAGATCTGTAACAATACATATAAGCGTACATTATATGTATTGTTACAGATCCATACCACCAGTCACTATTACTCAGACCTCTGCAAAGAGAAATGCATCTTGAGAATTGACACGAGTTCTTGTTGCTGATCTAATCGCTGCAAGACAAACAGTTGTCCTTACAGAAAGTTGGCCAAATTTGTGGCAGTAAATGTCATATGAGAGTAAATGCTTCAACTGCTGATATTAGTCAATAGTTATGAAGTTTTGTAAAGCATCATTCTAGTTGCAGTCATTTACTATCTATCTTGCTCGTCTATGATAGCTACAAGAATAACGAACATTTTGTTAAGTAAACAGTCTAACGTGTTACACTGTTTAATTTTCCGTATTGAAGAACGACAATCGAAGCATAAAAACTGTTTATCACATTCAAATAAGTATTCAAATATGTAACAATTACAGTAACATTGAAATACGATTTCAGGAACAAATTCTGAAATTAATACCACGTTATCAGCATAAGATATACAATCCATAGCAAAGATATGCGTCACATGATTATCTTCGAAAAAATAAAAGCCTAAGGAGAACTAAACAAACAAGACAACAAATACAACGAACACTAATATAATGGTACTATAAAAAACAAACAAAATAATTAGAACTATATCAAGAAAATGAAGCTATAAACATGAATGCATCGTGATCTTGCGGTTGACAAGTTATACATAATATTTGAACACCTCTAACCACAATGCCTTAGGAATACACAGGGTATAATATAAACAATTCATATGCTATGGTAAACTCTAATACACTAAACAATATTCGTGAGTACGCGTACACACGATAATCTCTAATTTACTGCAACATACATAGCAATAATTAGGAGGCCAGGAAGTACCATTCGAACATCGTGTAACTATTAAAATAGATATGTGTAAAGACTCAGCTAGCCTAGCGGCGTCAAACAAGGAATCACTCAATAAGGTCAGGACAAAATTCGAGAATGGAATGTTGTTACATTCCTAAGTATATTTCCGTTGCTAGGAAATATCAGTCCAAATATTGTCAAATATACACTCTCTTTCCAAAACTATTCGTACTCCCTGAAATATTCCATAAAAACAGTACTAAACTAATTGAAATACTTAACAGTAATGATTTCAATGTAATGAGATATTGGATTTTGATTTCAGATTCCTATTCTACATATTGTAATGCCTATTACAGAACCTTTACCATTAATAGCCACTCATTAGGTTGCTAAATAGCAATCTTTTGCCACCATGTGCCACTCGTTACGATCATACACCATGGTTGCAGTTGAAAAAAGTTAGATCCTAAATATGTTGGAAGCTTCTTCAATAGTTAATTTGCATGCGTAGAGTACAATTCTCAAATCAATATTGTCCTATCTACACAATGCGAATACATTCCTGCAAATTATTAGATCTATAATAATACTATTTTCCCAAGGATATATGGGTGTACGCATATCTTTGGTAGGGGAGTGTATATTGACCATAGAAAGCAAGTGTGTTCGCTAGCATACATTGACAACACTAGCGATTGCGAAACCTGATACTATTTATAGTAGCGACAAGGTCGATATTGATTGTCTCTAGTTCTTAAAATGTTCTTCATGATGCCTAATATGAGTCGGAGTTTCATATTTTTATCGAAATGTACACAATTTGGCCGTTTTGCGTATTGGCAGCCCAGACTATAAAGGAAGACCAAAGATAATTGATATTTATATATACTAAGTAAACTATACCACACCATAGCCTTCTCTAGATAAAGCCTACCATCAACCTTTATTTCAAAAATGTGAGAATTTCTTGGCTTAGTAAGCATTATTTGGAAAATTACTCAATCTTTAATGAGATGTAGAACGTTAAATATCGCATCTTTCAGTTCAAAGCAAATGTACGAAATGATGTAAAAATGCTTTTGTAAATAATATTAAATATTTTTGATGCGCTAAGTTGGCAGGTTTGAGTCCCATTATGACAATGGATGGAATAATCCGTCACTAACAATTTACAAGTCGAAAACCCTAAATAATATAACAAAACTCACCATTGCTGAATAATAGTAAATACTAGATTTCCCATTCCCTTTTAGTTATGATGATAAATCTTCTAGGATAATGACGTGATACTGAAGATTAGCATAAATGACTATATGGATGACTGTACAGTAATCCTTGGAGAGATCTTATGTCTTACAGGTCTTCCATTCTTGGGGTAAGGTTATGGGATGGTGAAGTAAAATTGGAAGTATATAGTGAGCGTAAGGTGACACAGGGGCATAGGGCCCCAAACAAAGAAGGGGGCACCACAACTTCAGCTTCGACGAGTTTTTTCGTAAATTCATCCGACCTAACTAATGATAATAAAGAATATAAGCTAAAGTTTACAAAATCAAGTTTGTTAATCTAAAGTAGTCTAAATAAATGTTGTTATTCCTTAACATAAGCAAATGAGACATATTTAAGGGATTAACATAATTCCACGGTTACAATGATGCGCAAATGAGTTGATAAGGTCATCCATATGATTTCCAATTACAAAGTCAGGAATACTCCGTTCAATGTTCAGAATAGCAACATTTGACAGTCTCTCCTGACCGATTGTTGAACGTAGATATGTTTTTATTCTACGTAGGGTAGAAAAAGAGCGCTCGACACTACAAGACGTGGCAGGAATAGAGGCAAGAATTTGTGCCAATAAAGAGAACGTGGGAAATTCTGAAATTCGATTTTCATGTATCTGTTCAGAAAGTTTGTAGCCAGACGAAAGAACACTAGAATCTTCATCTTTTAATAGCCCAACTATGACGTTTCTCTTTGATAGAAGACTATCTTAATCAATTTCATAAAATCAGCAACGAGATTAGCTTCTTTCCTTACATCCTGTTTTTCTGAGTGCATGATCAAAACTGCAAGTGCACACAAAATATCTTGATCATTATCTGAAAATCGGGATTGGATTTCCTGTTTAAATCCATAGACCATGGGAAGATAAATGGTCTCTTTGGCAAATGATCGTGGTTGATCATATACAACTGCAGATGTTATCGCAAGTCCTGCTTCAATTGCAATCGAAAATGGGATGGGACGTCGTGGAACTTCCAACTCTTTGAAGTTAACTATTTTTTTCGTCTTTGATGATGTTTCTCACTTCAGTTGCCATGGCCTCAGTTTCATTCAAAACTTTAGAAAGCAGTTTTCATTTTCAAGACTCTCCAGGTTTGTGATGGTGAATTCCGCAGATTTTCTTGCAAGAACTACATCCATGGTCTCTGACTGCAAATAAACTGATGATGCACTGCTTATACCCAATAACAAATGTTTACTAAGAGGCCCGCTGATGTTGCAGATGTAGAAGAATCGATAGCAAGAATTTTCATGATAGAAATGATTGTGGAGCCGAGACACTTCTTAATGGCAGAGGCTGACTTATGTCGCATGGCCCATCGAGTTTTACTTTGTGACTGAAGCACGATCACTTTCTCGCCACCAACCTTTTGAGTATCTTGGAACTTATGATGTCGTCTAGCACTAGCCTCAATGAACGTGCAGATTTTGCAAAGATCCAAATGCATTTCTAACTGGAATCACTCTTGAAACTGATTTTTGGACAGCAAGATTTAATAAATGGCCAAAGCAATGGACATAAATCGATTTAGGAGCAAGTGATTTTATCAAAGTTTGTAATCCTCCCTTTTCCCTTTCATGTTACTAGCACCATCATATCCTTGGCCAACAATATAACTTGGATCTAGATTTAAGTCCTTTAATGCTTCTGTAACTAGTTCAAAAAGTGCTTTTGCAGTTGTCGATTTTGCTAGATAAAAGCCAATAAATTTCTCTTTCATCATCCCTTTTGAAGCACAATGAAGATAAAGAGAGCACTGCTCATCACGACTTATGTCCAAGGTTTCATAGCCAATTATTGAATACATTCTGCTTTCTATGACTTCATCTGATATGATTTTAGTTACGTTGCTTTCGATTAAATCCAAGATCCCATTTTGGATTTCGGGACTAAGCCACATTCTATGACGATTATTCAACTCTTCGAACTTTTCTTTAAACCATGGTAGATCTTTGCCTCTGAGATGAAGTAGCTCAAGGAAATTACCCCGATTTGAATTTGATGTCTCACAGATAGTCTTTAGATCTCCCTTATGTCCTCTTATGGCAATATTTTGTTTTGCCAAACAAGCAAGAGTTTCCATCACCTTTGAAAGATACATACGGTTGAGCTTTACTTAATCTTCCCTTTGCTTTCGAACTTGTGACAAAATTGAACTTTTCTTAAATTATTTGATTTAGATCTTATCCATGCAATCATGTGATTTTGATGTGCAATACTTTTTGCATGTTTTTTTAGTCTTTTGGGCTTTGACCAATTTTTGAAGACGAAAGGCTTTTGAGTCTTTGATCCAAACTTTTTGCAAGGAAAACATGTTGCTGTATCGTCATTTTGAATGTATGAAATCCAAGAGAATTCTTTGTACCATTTTGTTTGATTGCTTCTATTTCGACCATAAATTAATTTATTAGGCAAATTCTGAAGATGGTGTTGAAGTGTAATAGATTCAAGAATCCGTGAGGAAAACTCTTTAAGTATAGAGTCAACCACTTCTTAAGAATAATATTCCTCATGATAGCATTGTCCTTATCTGTAGTATCACTTGATTCATTTGTCTCCAATTCGAATGAATTCCTATTCACTGATATTTCCGGATCATCAATAGGGACAGGCTCTGAAATCAAAGGATTTGAAAAGCACTCGGTAAGGATAAGAGATGAATCTTCGGAGACATTGTCACTGGTACAAATTTGTGTTAGATGAAACAGGTACTGTATTTAAAGCAGTATCGAAAACTTCATAATTTTGTTTTGATTTTCTGAGACAACCAGCGAAATACGATATTTTTGTCCTGCATTTTGCAAGAGCGCATGACAGTTTTGGATGTGACGATTTTTATTATCATTGTCCATAATAGTGTCGCATTCATTACATTTCACTTTATGTCTGTCACTGGCGTGTCTTTTTGTTGACATGTTGATATATTTTCTACTACTAATTAGATATTATATATTCTGTTGCGTGAGATTGTAACTCTTTAGTATTATTGGACCAGGGACAGTCTTTCACTGTGAGATTGTAACTCATCTATATTCAACGTTTGTGAATTTGCAGGATATTCGACCAGGATCATTTCAATCACTAATTTTTCCTACTTGTACTCATCAGATTCACCCGAAATTAATATCATTCGGTAGAGGAGTGTTGGACGTTTTGTAAAATATAATTTTCTTAAATATTTTTTAACTAATACCTATTTGTTTATATCATAACGTGTAGGGTCGCTTCTTTATTAAAAACGACGACCCAAAAGTGAGAATTCAATTCTGAAATTTTGTGTCTATATTTGTGACCCATGGACGTTTGTGTTAATTAATTTTCATCCCAAAATTCCCAAAACTCGAGGAGATACAAGTATTCAAATTTGAGGTCAGAGTTATATTGTAGGGAGTGAGTATCATTTTACAAAAAGTAGGGTCAGTTCAAATTGATATTTGATATCCCAAATCTAACTCAAACTATTATATTTTGATGACAATAGCTGAGACATGGACGTATACTATTATGTCGCTATAATCATGAAATTCTGAAAGATACAGTCACAATGGGGCTCTAAAAATGGCATAATTGTCGGTTTTTTATGTATTATCGAAATTTCAATTTAGACTCAAGTTGCACAAATAATTCATTCCTAGAATCGCCTGAAACTTTACAAGCTCCTTCTTTTATATTATATCATTCAATTTTCTTTAAAATAAACAGAGGTCGCTGGTACTTTTTTAATGAATATTAGAAAAAGAATATTTTGTGAAAATATTTTTTCCACTGACCATACAAATACTAGACTATCTCTTAAGACTAATGAGCATGATTGTTATTTTCGCATAAAGCAACACATGTTCTAACTCTTCTCTTGGTTCCCATTCTAATGTTGCTACAACAAACGAATAATGAAACCAAAAATACTCAAATTGCGAAGTATATTTCTATTTGATCCATCACAATGAAATATACATATTGACAAATAATCATATATCTACCTCATCCATATTGAATCATACAAATACTAGACTATCTCTTAAGACTAATGAGCATGATTGTTATTTTCGCATAAAGCAACACATGTTCTAACTCTTCTCTTGGTTCCCATTCTAATGTTACTACAACAAACGAATAATGAAACCACAAAATATACAAAATATTTCAGAAATACTGAAGTATGGTTAGTGGAAAAAATATTTTCACAAAATATTCTTTTTCTAATATTCATTAAAAAAGTACCAGCGACCTCTGTTTATTTTAAAGAAAATTGAATGATATAATATAAAAGAAGGAGCTTGTAAAGTTTCAGGCGATTCTAGGAATGAATTATTTGTGCAACTTGAGTCTAAATTGAAATTTCGATAATACATAAAAAACCGACAATTATGCCATTTTTAGAACCCCATTGTGACTGTATCTTTCAGAATTTCATGATTATAGCGACACAATAGTATACGTCCATGTCTCAGCTATTGTCATCAAAATATAATAGTTTGAGTTAGATTTGGGATATCAAATATCAATTTGAACTGACCCTACTTTTTGTAAAATGATACTCACTCCCTACAATATAACTCTGACCTCAAATTTGAATACTTGTATCTCCTCGAGTTTTGGGAATTTTGGGATGAAAATTAATTAACACAAACGTCCATGGGTCACAAATATAGACACAAATTTCAGAATTGAATTCTCACTTTTGGGTCGTCGTTTTTAATAAAGAAGCGACCCTACACGTTATGATATGAACAAATAGGTATTAGTTAAAAAATATTTAAGAAAATTATATTTTACAAAACGTCCAACACTCCTCTACCGAATGATATTAATTTCGGGTGAATCTGATGAGTACAAGTAGGAAAAATTAGTGATTGAAATGATCCTGGTCGAATATCCTGCAAATTCACAAACGTTGAATATAGATGAGTTACAATCTCACAGTGAAAGACTGTCCCTGGTCCAATAATACTAAAGAGTTACAATCTCACGCACAATACTACTAATTACGTAAAATCACTATATCAAAAAATTGAATATAATCATATCTTTTAACAACAACAACAAATAAGATGGAGAATAAATACCCTTTTCTTTTTTCCTCCGGTGAGGTTCAGTGGCGACCGACTGGGGGTTCCCTTCAAATACGCCCCTGAGCTATCAGTGAACGTATACCTTAGAAACATTTGATATTTGGGTTTTATTGGGTTAACATTTCTACATATCCGAGACGGCTTACAAGTGACAATCAATTAATATATTGTAACTGCAGTTCTCAATCAGAGTCTACGGGACCCCAGGTGATTAACAATAGCAGTGGCAGCACGAAATACAATTTTTTGAAAAATTTGTCACAGTTTAGCATGATTTTAGTAAATTTCGATGATATGATATTTATGGTAAGTAAATACGGAATTCGAGGAATACAGGGTGTTAAGAAATTGATCCCCTAATCACTTAATCTACAATAATGTAACCATAGTTTCAGTGTTCAATCTTATGAAATACACCCACTCTTATTTCATTCTGACAACCAGTTTTAGACAATTTTAGTATATCACTCTCAGTCAGAATGCCAATTCCTATTTTTTATATTATCAAACCCGATTGTACAAATTATAGCGTATACTAATGGTCAAAGAAGCTACTTCCGCCACAAGAAGCAGGGCAGTAGAAATGGTATTGAGTGGAATGACTCAGATACGAGTTTCACAGAGCTTAGGAATAAAAATTCGAACAAGTCGACGTTGGTTGAGCCGCAATAAGTCAGGTTGCTCCCTCGAAAACAAGCCTGGACGTGGACGCAAATCCACAATCACAAAAATTGCTAAAATTGTCATTGCAAAATCGATTTGCAAAAGACACCAATCAACGCGGAGATTGGCTAAGCGCTTACACTCCAAGGGATGCCCAGTGTCTCATGTAACAGTACATACATATTTAAGAAGTACACTCTCTGTCAAGCCCTTTAAACCTCAAAAACAGCGGATGGCTCGCCTCCAATTTGTAAAGATCGGAAATCCTGGAAAAATGAAGAGTGGCACCGGGTACTGTTCTCAGATGAGTCTCCCTTCGAATTATATCCTCACTTAAACCATCAGAATGATCGTGTCTGGGCTTACAAACAGTCTCAAGTTTTACCAACTGAAACCGTGAAATTCCCCTCAAAAATCCTCGTTTGGGGTATGATGTCATATCATGCAGTATCAGAACTCCGTATTATCCCCAAAGGTCAAACTGTTAACGCGGATTATTATGTGAGAGATATTGAATAAGTCATTGATGTCTACTATGCAGCGCCAACCAGAAGAAGCGAGTATTTTACGTCGCAAGATGTTGCCAGACATGTCACGAGCCATCTTTCAACAGAATGGTGCTCCGGCCCACACTGCCAAAAAACGCAAGAATGGTGTGATAACAATTTAGTCGAATTTTGGACAAAGGAAACTTGGCCAGGTAACTCTCGGACCTCAATCCCATTGAAAATTTGTGGTCAATAGTCAAACATGATATTCAAATGATGCCTACTCCAACCAACGTTTTGATGCTGGAAAATCATGTAAAGCTGGCTTAGTCGAGGATATCTCCAGAAATTTTGGAGAATTTAGTATTAGGGATGTGTAATAGAGTTAAAGAATGTATAAAACGTAAAGGCGGTTATATTGGAAAGTGATCACCACTTTCTAATACCGCTGATTTCAAACTGTTACTCAAATATAATTAGGGCATCAATTTCTTAACACCCTGTATATGATATAGAACATATTCTATGTTGAAATTTAGAACAAATCCTGTTATCCAATGATATTTTGTAGCATATTCCCAAATCAATTTGTTAGAATGTAGTAATACAAAACAAAGTTATACAAGATATCAATTATAACTGAAATCATCAATGACACAGTTGTTTTGTTGGATTCTATCGGTGTTTATATGTGTTGAATGATGGTATTATTACTATTCTGATTAATCTTTAGTAGATTTTACAAGAACCAGTTAGATAATGTACAGATTACATGAATATGAAAAAGCATATACTGATTCTAAACAAGTAGTTATTTTCATTAATCATAGTTAATTCCCCTTTTTGATTGATCAACAAATTTAACAATAGTATCATATTAGAATTTTAAGAAGTAGATGCAAACAAATGTTAGCAAAGATATTATGCGACTGCATGAGGGTTAAAATTTGTATATTTATTGAATAAAATTACATATTATACTTTATTTATCTAGAGTTACGCGCCGGATAGTACCCTCACATAGCTCCGCATCAGCCATCAATCCAATAGTTCTCTGTTGAAGATTTCCTTCATCGAATGGTAGGAAATATCATATTCTTTGAAATAATGCTAATTTTCTTGATATCTTGCTATGCTTAGATCAAGGGAAATAATATCGCTTAATACCCTTGATCCATGTGAAGTGTGAGAACATCTACTAAGTTAACCAACGCTGTCTCACATTAGTGAAATCTTCTGATACTACATTGTGAGTATAACTAATTACTGCCAAAGTGTGACGTCAGTAACAAAATGAAACACTAAAATTTTGCCAAACTAGGTGATATAATTACAGTAATGAATTCGGCTGCAATATTGATTGCATATTTCTATTCCACACATTAGAAATGTCCAATGCATAACTGTTGAACTCTAATAGCTATCTCTTAGGTTGATAATTTGCATAGAATCATTATGGAATTGTTTTGAAAGCTTCTTCAATAGTTACTTAAAATAGGTAGATACAATTCTAAGCTCAAAATTATAATATCTCATACAATATGAATACATTATTGCATATTACCATATCTAGTATAAGTATATTTCCAATGGGATTTTTTTAGTGTACGCTAGAGATCGCAACGGCCTGATTATTTCACCCCGAGCGCAGGTCATACTACCCAGGCTCAACTACCTTATAATATGTTACCTATAATCAAATTTAGTATCCACCCAACCCGACCCAGCTATGAGAAATACGGATTCATATTAGAGAAATGTTGTAATAAAGAAGTGGTCACGTGTAGTGATCATGCTACTAATTTCTCTTGATCAGATGCCGATCGGTTAGTGATGGGTATATGAACGTGTTATATTTCATTTTTCTTCAAATATCATCTTAAAACTAGAATATTTTCAACTATAGACAGATCTACAGAACCGCTCCTCAGGCCTGGATTCGGTTAGTCGGTTAACCGCCGCAACGTTTAGATAACTGCTATGAGAAAATATACTTGGTTAGCCGAATAGAGTCATTTTACTAATATATTCAGCGTAACTAAGGTTTTGAGAGGTACGAAATTATTTGTACACGAATTCCGCTAGTTATGTATTCATAAGAAATTATATTTTAGGTCATATTCATACATTTCAATAATTTCGAAAGTTACAATCGCATCAAGAATCCAATACAGGACCGTAGCCACCAAAATAAAAGTGGTCAAGTTTATCTAACCAACCTAACTGAGTGGTCAGGGTAACTTGACGAACCTGACCAGTGGCTACGACTCTGTTTGAATATGTAATGATATTTATTGATATTTTCAAATTTAGTCCACCAAACTTCGTTGTTTTGATTTAGGAAACATTGCAGCGGTTAACGGGTATTTTCGAAACGGTTTTAACCACCCACTTAATTCGGTTAACCAACACCAGCCCTAGTCTCTTTACTTCAAGGATGCGTCCTGAAATACCAAATACTCGTCGAAGTCGCATATGAAACAGGACCAGTAAGAATTTTAAACACCAGCTTTTGAATGGGAGAAAAGAATACACATTTCGTGCACCAGTCGAAACATTCATCGCAAACATCACAGGAATACATGTCCATTTATAGTATGTGTTAACGAAATTCCATCCAATTTCTCCTGCAGACCTTCCCGTTAAAGTGAGCAATAAGTTATTGCTAGAGTCAACAAGTATTCTCAATTCGTCCCTTGATTTATTTTAAATCCCTCTGCAAGGTTGGCTCCATTATCTGTCACAAAAATCAAGTTTGTTTAGTCCTCATCTATTTTATAATCGTACATAATGTTAGTGATCCACTGTTGAGTGTTGTTATCTCTTTAAATTCTCGAGTTCCTAAAACAATTTACCCTAATGAGTCATTGGGAGTAGTATTGCATCTGGAATGTACTATCACTGGTCTCTTTACATGTCCAATAATCTAAAGTAATAAATGAATGTATCAATGCAAGTATTATTGAGGGACTTAATATACTTTGACCTTCAATTTGAGAAAGTTTCTCCATAATTCTTCACAGCATTTGGTCATGGTACAAACCGGGAAAATTCGATGTGACCTCTTCTGTAGCAAAATTCAATAAGAAGTTAAGTTCGAAATATAGTACGAAATTTAACTAACCTACCTGGGTTGCTTATTACGAATGTATTGCTATCTAAAGATATTCTTCTAATGGTTAGCTACGGCCTTGGTTTATAATCATATAAATCACACAGCAAGACACTAATAAGTTATTCTTTACACGTATATTTCTCTTCAATGATCAGAAAATTTGTGGAAGGCATCTAGAACTACCATATATTTATTTCATTTCATACAAAGCTATAATTTACATTGAATATACAAATGAATATATCAAGGAGTCAATAAATACAAATAATACGCATAGACATTCTCACAGCTCACTGCAGTTACATAAATTCCAAATTATAATCAATATTTTATATTACATAATGTAAAATATCGGAAATTATTTTTTCAATGCTGGGTCACAATATATTCTCCAACAGTATGAAGGATTGATAACTAGTTAAATATATAAGTTCTAAGATGAGTTGGTTCTGAGACAGTGCTGCTATTTAATGATAGTTGCCTATATTCAACCAAATCTTGTCTATAATAAATGTTTTATCAATCATCATAGTAAAGGTTTGTACTTAAGGTCCGGGGCCGTGCCAGTACTGTAATATGACCAGGTGAAACTTGGGAATATATTTCCAGACCACGTTTGACAAAGTCACAGCCTGGACACTGAAAATAGTGGCTAAATACAAATTCTAGATAGTTGGTAACTATACTTATATACGCGCATGTAATTAAATCGATAAGAATATTCGTGGATCCATATGGCTTCTTTGTTCTAATAAATATATATACGGTTTGGAATTAAATATTATAAAACTTTTCAAAATTACTGTTCCTTAATAATAGAAATTTTGCTCAGTATATCTTAATTAGTCAAAGAATATCGCGATTTATTGGGAGCCCTGATGTTACTCTAATTAGGTTTGACCTGGCCAGGTAAAATTAGGCTCGCACGGCCCTGAGGTCAAACCTTGTTAAGTTTGAACTTAAGTACTATTGAATACGGCTGTAGTTTATAACTTAGTACTTAATCCCTTAGTTAATACTGCGCCTGGCTCCTCTGTCAATGAGTGACCGTCCAATCTGATTAAACCTTATGTATTCTATTATCAGCATCATTAAAGTCCTCAAATCTCTCTCAGTCCATTCGCACAGAGGTCAGTAAATTGCTACGACACAATCAAGATACATGCTCTGTTTTAGAATAGGTAGATGTTAACATTAACTGAAGCGTATTAGGATTATCTGAACTAGAAATACTATCTTCAGAATGCCTGGATAGTTGTGATATACCACTCTTGTCTGAATTATAATACATGAATGCATTTACAAAGGGTACAGGCACATCATTAAAATTGGTCAAATTACTCATCACTAGGGAGTAATTTAACCAATGAATAAAGTGGGAAAAGTAGTAGATTTCTCCACTTCATTCATTGGTTGTTTTATTTGGTTTGTCATAATCAATTTGGTTACTTCATTTGTTCATTGTGAAAAGGTTAATAATGTTTCATCAGAAGAATCATCAGGTATATCATCATTGAATGAACTCGAAGCCAGAGGCTATCACCCTCCAACATAAAATAGTCGAATTAGTGAATACAAACCAATGAGTAGGCAACATAAGTAAACAAACAACAAAATTACCAAGGGTTTGGAAAATATGGATATCGGTTAAAAATCTCCGATGGGATACGATATATCGTAAAATTGATATGATAAGTTTCATAGACTCGAAATTTCTAAAATAGAAAACATATCAAAATATCTTAACTCAATACTGAAAAATTTGAGGTATTTAAAAGTACCTGGCGCACCCGCTACTATTACCGTGCATTCATAACTAATTCGAAGATTTCTACTGGGGGTGGTCGGGTGGTAATATGCTCCCCTAATAGGTCCAGCAGCCTCCCAAAAATTATTTAGATCAGTTTTTTTGGATAGAATTGTCTAGATTTTAGAAATTAGAAATGGCCGCTTTGTTGGTAAGTTACACTTCTCAGGCCGTAAGCACCAAAATATAAGAGCGAGGTTGACTTCACCAACCTGACTGATTGGTGAGGTTAAACTAACCAACCTGATTGAGTGATTGCCATATTTGGGAAATTTAATAACCAAAAGTGATCAGGTTAAAACCTGACCAGTGGCTACGGACCTGCTTCATTATTATATTAGAGGTATATGCAAATTTATTAATATCTTCATGAATATGAAGTAAATAATAGTTGAAATCGTAAATATACGTAGAGACCTGCTATTATCAGCTGCCATGGGGTAACAAAGTAGGCTGAAACTGATTTTGGCAATTTCAAATTTCTCATATGTAAATTTATTTGTTGTGTTTATGACTATTACAGTAAAAAATTAGTTGAAATCTTAAATTTACGTGGAGACCTGCTCGGTTATTCCACATCGTAGGAGATGTACAAGTTGTATGTATTATTTCCATAGAACAATGCTTCGAGGGCGTCCCATGCATTTATCAACTCGAAGAGAATCTTGTTCTTGAGATGTTGTAGAGGGCAATCCAAGTGAGGCGAATGCTTGGGAAATCCCTAGAGAAGTTGGACTAACTGCTGTCTAAGATGTAGATTCAGATTGAGGAGGACATGCCGGCCCTAAACCGAAACGTCACCCCTCCCTCCTTGCGCCTCATACCTACACGCAGTAGCATCGACAGTGTGGGCAGGAGACAAAATTTAGTGAGTACTGACCCTGGGCGCGTGCTCACTAAATTTCTGTCGCTCCCCCAAATACTGGTCAAGGGTTTCTATATTCATACAAACCTTCATGCGAGTTTTCAAGAATTATACTTATTTCATACCTGTAAAGTACAAATAAGAGTGCTTTTCAACCTATTTTTGAACAATCTTGTCAATGTTTTAGCGCTTGGCAGTATTATTTAATGACAGAGGCGAATAGTATACTTAGAAACAAAAGTTGATATGAAAGGAATGTGAACACATTCCTTTGTTGCTAAGGGAACGTGTTGTTATTTTCTGAATTTATAACTCAAAACAATGGATGCTATGGCTCTCAACTTTACACCAACAGTTCCGTAATAGCCAACTTCCTATTCACTAATAATATATTTCTTTGATTTCAGTTGATACTTGAGATATTTTGACATTTCTTATATATTATATGACAGTCTATCTACCATCTATATTGAAATTGTCAAAATATCTCACAAAGTATGAACAAAAAGCAGAGGGACTATATTATTAGTGAATAGGAAATTGACTATTACAGAACTACTGGTATACATTTCAGAGCCATAGCACTCATAGTTTTTGAGTTATAGCTTAAACAAATGAATACAGGTTCCCCTGGTAACACAAGAATGTGTTCACATTCCATTCATATCAACTATTGTATTCAGGTATACAATTTGGCTTTGTCATTATATAGAACTGTCAAGCATTAAAAACACTGAGAAGATGTTTGAATCATAGTTTGAAAGTAGCATTTTTGGTTCTAAAAAAAAACTCTGCGGAACCACATGTTGAGAAATCATATTTCACAATAGAAATGCATAATTCGCTATCATATCCCTATATGTCATAAATATATACCTCTGCTCAAAAACATATATTTCTGAAGATATGTGATAAAAACACATTTCCTGTTGGCCTTCTCGTTGAGATATACAATATTATATTTTAAGTAGGCCATGCTGCGCCATTTAGTATGTTACTTAGGTCACGAGTGTCTGAACATTTGCTGCATAATAGGGAAGAGAGGCTTTAGGAAAAAAATTATGTACACCCATAACCTCGGAAATGTAATTATTCATAATTTGGAGCATGGACAAGAATATAGAAAATGAAACTCAACAAATATTTCGAAGCTAAGTTTAAGAATTAATTACTGTGGAATATACTTCGACTGTTCCTGAAAAGGCCATGCAATATGTAGACTGATATGTAATTACAGATAATAGCCTAAGGAAAAGCAAGAAGCTACTTACCAAGTACTGCTAAAGAAGGAAACGCAGTATGAGTATATAATTTAACAAATTCTTGATATTTTGACCGTTTTGGAGGTTGTGTCTTATTACCCCTCTCTTAGAGTGAAAATTTGTAATGTAAAGTTAAAACGAGTAGTATTTACCATTTGTTCATTCATTAGTATAGAGTTACACCAAAGGATTCTTCATGCATGCTAATACTGTTGCCAGGAAATATCTTTAAAAATTTTTCTTTTAATGTTCTAGGCACTTGAATTTGAACATATAAAGATTATGATTTGTTCTTTGATGACTATTGAAAGATACCAATATTATTCTTATATTCGAGATTCGTTTAAATTAGACATCAAACATAAATATGTGGTTAGTAATAGTCAATGATTATGCATTATTATAACTTTCTTAAGCGCCGCTACTAATAGATTGTCATTAGGTCACTTTTATTATAATCCTTAATAGTATAGATTACACAAAAGTCAGTATTTAACGAACTTGGAGACTTCCGCTATTATTGATATAATGCTACAAACAAAATGTGAATTTAACGTACTCCGGTTACAACAAACTCCGTTTATAACGAACGAGGCCCCGAACACTTCGTTATGTCATAGGAGATGTTGTCAATCGGGAGATGTTGGCGATCTGATGGTATATAGCTTCAATACAGTTTTTAAGTGAATTGTGTGACTTCAACAAATTATAGCTGACATGCTTCAATCGTCGTACGATCGTACGATAGCACGATTCCACAAATTAATAGTAAACCTAAAATGTTTTTTATTTATTCATACTTAAAATGACTGAAAATTACCATCGAAAGTAAGATTACCACACTCTTATGAAAATATGCAAGCGTCAAAATGAAGTTATACAATTAATAGGAGATTTTATCCAATTGTCTCCATTACTAATTGTAAAACTCCAACACTTTAAGCTCCTTGGGTATACACTTGTTTTCGGTAATCATTCTACCTTGAAAACTGTTATTGAAAATAATCATTACCATTACGATGGAATGAAAACAAGAAAATAATATCTGAAGAAGATTCAAATCTACCACGAAACATGAAAGTCAATTTTGCAGTATACTTGGCTATTCCTTGTTAGTTGACCTCAAACACAAGCATTGAGGGCGTTTAGTACGTCCATTCTTAAATAAGTACATTAGATATATCGTAATATACTTGGCTAAATTATCAGTTTGCTTACTGATGGTATTAGAAACTATAAAAGTACACTGTATCGAAGCCATATACTATCAAATCGCCAACATCTCCTATAACAGTTATAATGAGAGTTGACTGTATATTTCTTACGGATAAATGGTGTCATTATTTGTAAATGTATAATCTATTAATAAAAATCATCTTCGCTAATCAGCTCATGAGTCAGGTTGGCCAAATATGACATCATGCTCACCGCCCAATTCTTTTTGTATTATGGTGGAGTTAAATCTGGGTGGGCACGTAGCCACCCAAAAATGGCCATAGTTGCACCTAAATTAGGGAGTAGTTCGAGGTATCGGATCAAATTATTTAAGTTGAGTTGAAGATAAGTTTTTCCAGTTTGAACAGTCTATCTTTTCATTTAATTATGAAAAATAGCTGAAATGTAATTGGTGGGGTGGGAATGATCCTAATTCTATCAAGTGGGAATTCAGTCACTGTGAAAAAGAGACATTGATAAACGTTTTTTGTCTAATGTACATCATTCCCAGTTGATATAAACTGGATTATTCCCACCCCCTCACCCGTCACATTTCAGCGATTATTCATAATAAATCGAAGAAATTAGACTACAGGCAGCCCTCGCCGTTCGCTGCATCGATTATTTGCGGAAAATATTTTGTATCTCGTTTTACCGTTCGCGATGTATTCCCTCGATTATCAGGGGCTTTGGTCCGAGTTATGTCAGTTTGGTAAAAAGCTTTGCAATTTTATATTTTGTATGCATTACTATGGCGAAAATGTATTTTTTCTTGATAAACAGCCCACTTGCATTGGACATTTACATGTACCCCAAGTGACCACCCAAATGAAGGTTTGGCCAGCATTTTAGCGATTGCTTGTATTACGAAGTTTTAATAATTCGTATTATTCCTGAATTATTTAGTTTACCACTCAAAGTTCTGTTGGGGTCATGTTTTTCATAGAAACTATAATCTTTACTTGTCTATATTTTGCGATTTACTGTAAAACAGTATGATGGCCTGCATATGGAAAGCGATAGGTTGGGTCTATGATATGGAGGGTTTTATGGTATTAATCGGATGCATCATTAACTTGGCAAATGAATTCAATTATCTTGGCAACTGAACTAAAAATTCAATTATTCTGGCAAACGAATTTAATTATTTGGGCAAGTGAACTAAAGATTCAATTATTCTGGCATACCAATTCAATTATTTTGGCAACTGAACTGAAAATTGAATTATTTTGGCAAACAAACCAACTAATTTGACAAATGGTTAAAATTATACGCCCTATATATTGGTATCATTTCAACATTTCCCATTTCCCCTTGTAGAGTGTGGATTCATATACTCAGACCAGAATGTTAAAATGTATAGAAACACTATTTACATTAGTAACTTCTAGGTTGGGTTCTAAACAGTCAATAATTTCTAGCAAGTAATTCTGAAATAGAAAATATGTTTAATTACTAGATATTCTTCTACATTAACAAATCCTCGCTAATAGTGTCTCTCTAAGGTAACGCTCCTAATCGAATGAATAACAATTCCCTCTTTTGCTCCTGCCTGGCTTTTCAGTTCGGTTGCCAAAATAATTAAATTTTTAGTGCAGTTGCCAAAATAATTGAATTCAGTTGGCTAGATAATATCAAATTCATTTTAATCACATAAAACAAACCTTTCTTATATACAATAAGCAAGTTTTGCTCTCTTATGCTCACACAAGGAATATTTTTAACTCAGTGAATGCAATCAACCTTTGTAAAAAATCGTGTAAAAAGGTACTATCAACGATCGATATGTGTATAGACTCAGCTATTGTTGCGGCGTCTAACAATAAGTCAGTCAATCGGGTTGAGACGCAATTTGAGAATGTGTCGTTGCCAGATTCCCAAGGATATTTCCGTTTCGAGCGAAAATCCATCCAAATATGATGAATATTAATATAAAACTGATGGAAATTTACGATGAACGCGAATACAACCATAAAAGTTGATCTGAAAACCATTGGATTCATGGTTGAAATCTAAACCGGATTAAATAGGTTTCCCCAGCCCTGTGGGTTAAACCTGAAGAACTCGGGTTTAATTAGTTTAATGTGGGATTAAACGGGTTTTAATCTCAAGAAACGGAAGATTTAGCAGGTGCGAAGAACATAAGAGAACTGTCAATTCCTTTAGCGTGCACCACATCGCTTCCATTTCCCTTGTAATATCAGTTACAACTCCTCGTTACGAGATTGGAATTTTGTTTCAGCTTCAGACGTTGCCTTTGGAAACAATGAAGCAGTTTTTGTATTTGAACTTGTGTTTACTGTATATTAAGATATAACCAGTGTGGATGGAACTAGCAATAACCGGATTATTCAGGATCACTTCACCTATCTTAAACTAACGTTTCGCCTTAACCGCATGTATCTTCTATAATTTGTTCAATAATTTGCCAATATACGCTATTTAGGTGTCCAGCTAGATCTTTTCTGTTTGGAGGGGAGTACCCAGGCCAAAGAAGAGATATAATTTTTTAGAACTCTCTATGCAAAGCGACATTGAAAGGTATGTTACATGCATAAAAGAACTTGGCTACCTAGATATGTATTGATAGCTGCTGCAGAATCAGTCTATATGCTATCAGACGTCATCTGTGACTGACATGTCTAGGGTGCTTTGCTGGCGGTGACGAATATATTGAAATGTATGCACATCCTCTTGGGACCAACTCCTTTTAGAAAACTCTTCACTAAACTAGCCATTACACAATAGTAAATGCTATGATTAGAGTAAGATGACAAATAATGTTGTTTGGCTCTATATATCCTTTGGTTGTTTACTTAAAGTACCTCAGGATTTTGTAACTTGTAAGAAATCCCATTCGTACATCAGATTTTATTAACAAACATAATTCCGGAATCTCAATATAATATAATTAGAATAAGGATTCTGAATCCAAAGAATTGATATCACCCAAATTTCTTGATTTCCATGAACATTAGAATAATACTCACTTTTACCCACTTTAGCTCAGTTTTACCGAAAACGGGGGTTTTGCCGAGCCCGGTTTCAACAGGAGATTTCGAAATCGGACCAATATTAAAATAGCAGGC
Source organism: Oopsacas minuta (assembly GCA_024704765.1). Classification (NCBI taxonomy): domain Eukaryota; kingdom Metazoa; phylum Porifera; class Hexactinellida; order Lyssacinosida; family Leucopsacidae; genus Oopsacas; species Oopsacas minuta. Next base: position 243,354 of record JAKMXF010000044.1, on the reverse strand, counting down.
AAAGGTAGATATAGGGAAAATTTAGACTGCTTCTAGTTCTTAAAATGTTTTGCATGTTGCCTAATATTAGTCTGAGAAGTTTCATGTTTTATTACAATTTGCAAGATACATCAAAGATGTGATAACAATACTGAATATTAGGTTCTTCAATAGTAATAAATTGAATGAAATGGAAGATTATAGTTATTATTACTAATTAGATAATAACTTCAAAAGAAATCATCATAGAATTCTCCGGGAAGGATAATTTTATTTAAGTCGCGGACAGAAACAATAGTGGATACACCCATGCAACTTGTAGTATGTTTCTCAGTCATAGATCCTTACAGTTTATTATGAAATATATATATATGGCCTTCGGGAATATGTGGATGAAAATAGGATATAGTAAGAAAGGAGTACAAATAGAGGAAAGCAAAGAGTAGTGAAAAACATTCAGTGACACAATGATTTCATGAAATACAAAATTATAAAGTTTTTCTGAATTTATCAGATTTGTAGCAATCTTTAGAACAATACAAATAATTTCCTTTAGGGATAAAAGGGGATCCTAATAATGATACACAACAGAAGTTGCACCTAAAGCACACAGAAGTTCCATGCCAATCAAAGTCTCCATGGGATAACCTGGGATCATCAACACCGATAAATGAGCCACAAGTTGAACATCCTTTAGAAAATAATCGTGAAAAACAAAGTAAACAATAAGGATGTCCATTATCCGCCACCATATACTTTTGGCCCCCTAATAGGCTATCGCATTCAATACAACAAAAGTGGTGTAGATGCCAATTAAGGCCTTCGGCTCTGGTAAACTCCTTAGAAAATATCAGTTCGTCACATGCAGCACAGCGTGGTTTTAAGGTTTCTGCATGATGTCTCCCGCAATATAATTTGTTATTAGATATAAAGTATATCAAGTCAACCAACAATTCCTTACAAATATTGCAAATGAAACAATGGGGATGAAAAAATATTGGTGGAATTTCGTCAACCATGATAGCAGCATCGCCAATTTTCAAAGAGTGGTCACAACATGAACAATTTAGAGCAAGATCACTAAGGTTTGCTCTAATCTTAGCACGTGATATCCTATCCTTTCTTAGTTGTATGAAGGCTCGCACCTGTTGAAATTCAATATCAGTCAGCTTCTCACGATTTCGCTCATAAAGGAATGTATCATGTTCAGGTAGTTGATAAATTAGCTGACGATGTCTATAATTAATACCGCAGGGGCGAGAAGGATTCTTATCTTGAGGTAATGAATTCAAATAAACTTCTATGAGTTGTTTAGTGAGGCCCTTAGGAATCCAATTCATATGATCATACTTTTCGTCCAAAGAAAAATAATAGTTTTGTACTTTAGTTCCAAGTTCGTCAATTAAATGGATATCATGTTCCATCCAGGGACATTTACAATGCCTACATACCTTACGCCAAAAATGAAGAGCAAACCCTGGACATTTATCCCCACATTTCATGCAAGGCCTCCCTGCGTCAACATCATGGACCAAAATTCCTCTTTTGACAGCTATTTCTCGGACTGAAGCAAAATTCGTGGAATTTTCAGAGGCAAAGCCTTTTGAAAAATTTGTAAAAGCTTGGTGGAATTCGTCTCCTGACATTGATTTGTCGGCAAATGTCTGTGATTGACCAGAATGTCGAGCCATAATAGCTAGCTTTAAATTAAAATAGAAAATGTGATAATTACAAGATTGCTCTAGATTAGATACAAAGGGCCAGAGAGCGTAGAAATACAAATGATTAATCAATTAGTACACATTACTGCTTCAAATAGAATTTTAATGCATTGACTTCTTGCTATGTGAGTCACGAGTAAACATATAGAGTCGATTCTCGTTTATACGAACACAGTTAACACGAAATATCGGATAATAGGTACGATTTTTGGTTTCCATTCAGCGCCATTTCAATACAAAATACATCGGTTACTAGGAACGCAGATAATTCGAACACATATAATGGCTAACACGAAAATGAGTTTCTCTGTTAGCAATCACCCCATTACACGTAAATGCAATTGTTGGCAACTTTTGAGAATTTCTATCGGTGATGCGTGAGATAGTCTAGATTTGTACTATATATGTTAGTTATTTGAAAACAGGATAAAAGGGGATACAAATACGATTTAGCTACTTAAATCACCTAACATCGTTCTTTTCGTTATTTTCAAAGAAATTTATATTGAGGATACAAAAGTTAACAATATCATTCTACAACTGATCCATTTTACTGTTGCGACATGGCAGACGACATCCGGCTAATGCAGCTGTCACCAACCTACTGAAGACCAAGTTAATATACTGCATTAATGGTGTATTCATCTATTATAATGAATCTTTAAACAGAATAATCTACGCTCTTCTCAACAAGATGTTTGATAGGATATGTTGAAGAAAATTCAGGAAATTAGGAATGTGCTTCGGTAATAATACTTGCACAGTCATTAAATAAAATTACTATATAGTTTACAACAATTGAAGTTTTCAAGTGTCTTGTTAGGTTACTTAGATGATTTTTTGCTTCACTAACTTCAGTATGGCAAGTAAGACCTAAATAGCAGTTCAAAGACTTGATTAAAAACTAATTATACCAAGTAACCAAATTAGGATATAAATGAGAATAATAGGATATAAATGAGAAGGAGAGATATTGTTAAGACAAGAACTAGGATTAGATTCAGTATTATAAGTACAGTAGCAACAGGTTTTTCTAAATAGTATTGCACGAGAATTAAGCAAGAAAAACGGATAGCAGGAACCAATCGATAGAAAAATTATTTAAATGAGAACAATTAAGTTTTGAGAGCAAATATCTCAAAACTTATCCAAGATTCGGCTATGAAATTTGAACAACATCTTGTAAACATATTCTAGAGTATATATATGCAATAATAGATGTTCACCGATATTATATAACCCTTGGGTTGTCTGAAATATATAACCAAGCATTCTCACCCCATTATGAAGGTAAGTATGACAAAAATCCTTAAGGATTCACACTCTCATTTAGCACAAATTTTCCCAGTATTTTCATGTCAGAATATATTTCACAAAATTTTAATTCACAGAATACTATTAGTATTCTTAATATAGGATAAATTTTGCTTGCCCATAGACCTATACAATGAAGTTATGGGTCATTCTATCAAAGGCTTTAACTTCCAGATTTCTTTTTTGTATCCATAGCTTGAAATGTACGTCTATTTATAAATGTCTCAGATATATAAAATTTTTGTATCCGAATTCTGAGGTAATATGTATATGTCATTACTTAACATCGTTGCAATTTATCACTCACGTAATACATTACTATATTTGTATTTTAATACCTATGTGGATAATCACTTGATTAATATTGTTGTACTTTATATATTATTAAAATATCACTTACAAGATTCGCAATTTGAATAGTTTTGATGTTCAGATGTAGTTATGTTCGGATTTTATGGTGCAAAGTTTAGATTTGAACCAATAATTTTGATCATTTACCAGCTAAACAATTGCAGTTAATTGAATTATATGAACCATGGAAATGCTCCTACATGCGAGAATAGTTTGTAGTGATATATAACAGTCTACTCCCATTATATTTATATCATTAAATCTCAATTGTTGTTTGTCTGTTTGTTTGTTTGTCCGTTGTTAAGGAAAGGATTTACGGTATGCAATTTTGAAATTGCAGCATAGCAATGTATTTATCGTGTTTAAAAGGTACTAAATACAATTTAATAAAACTTCACTAAGTATATCGAACATGCTGAATCCGATTTCACACTTTTAGATTAATTATATGTGAATATATGGTTTTTATTAATATAAAGTAAACAAATTAGCCAAATCCAAAAATTTACGCAGATACTTGCTCTCAACCGCTACAAGGGGATTGATCTTACAAAATAATTCAATAATATATGCGCCATATACGTATATTTGTGAATTACATTGTTCTAAACATATCTATAGTATAATGCTCAAAGGGGCTGTCTCTTTGAATAATAATGGATACCTCAAGGCGCAATGTACCGAGTTCATCGCTTAGCAACGATCCAAAAACTCTTATAAAATTTCATTTTTGTCTTTCTATAAGAGCTAAGGTGTGGAATAATTGATATATTTAAAGGTACCTCCTCAGAGGGGAGTGTTATGGATAGGATGAACTCCCAAAATTCACCCATTAAGTACTCATACTTTTAATAATATCCAATAAATTTACAAATGACAAACTTGAAATGAAAAATCGGACCCAGCATACTTGTTACCTCTATATCCGTTGAAACCAAGGTTCTAAGACTATTCAAAGTTGTTCACTTTGTACATAGCGTATCATTGGAATCAGCATACCCAACTATCCGATAATACCCGTTGAAATGAATTCTCTAGCGGCATTCGAACTATAAGAGAAAAAGGTGTGAAAATATGGGTAAATCATATGATAAATACGGATGCAGATCTATATATATATTTATTCAAATAGGTGCACTCGCAACACTGGAGCAACAGCAACTAGTGCAACGTAAAATTGGTGGAGAAAATGTGCCACCCTGCCTACGCGACATTCTATATCGCAAACAGAAGGATAATTATTGCCTCATATTAGAATATACGCATGTGGATTGTATTCTCATATTATAATACAAACAGGACACACACACGGACACACTCACACACATACACATACACGCAGATAAATGTCTATTATCCTATTTTCAAAATGAGCAGTTTGAATTGTTGAGTAGTAAGCTCAGTATTTTCCGCAAAACGTATTAAATGGCGCTTCAAGTTTTCTCTGATCAATATAAAAGTATTTTAAAGTGCATAATAAATTAAACTGCGTCAAAGTGGGGTTATTAATCATAAGTTATAATTAATAACTTTTATGATACTAGTATTATTTTTTACTCTATTGGTATGAATTTAGCAAGGAATATACATGTATGCGGCGTCTACGGTGCTAAATGAGCATTTCAAAAACCTTGTGGGAAACACTGAGTAAGAGAGTTCCATATCTGCCAACCAGAGTGAACCATGGGTCAAAATTGGTGAAGGTGACCCACGACCCACCTGACCCATCGTGTTTGTGAAATGCTCTACAAATTCATTATACTTTACTCACTCGATGCTTTTCAATATTCGGATTGCACTGTATACCGAATATTCAAATATCCGATCGAAATTAAACGAACGAATATTTGTTTTATAAGAAAAAATCGTTTGAAACGAATGTTTGTTAACTATATTTTAATGGATTACATCTTATATTTTTAATTGAAAAGATACAAATTACAGTCAAGTTTGATTATTATTAACCTCAGGATACAACTTTATTGTTAATCTAGACATTTCAATTTATTACCATTTTAAGATGGTTCGAGATATTACATCAGTATCAAGTTTTAATCAAGTATTGGAGTTTGGTTAAATAATGTAGGCTGGAAAATGGCTAAGCCATCAAACGAAATAATATTCGAATACTTGACCAAGAACAGATTATATGAATTGCATTAATTCAATCCGCTTAATCGAGTTAAATCCCTGGAAGGATGTGACCTAATTAAGCGGAGTCGACTGTACGTACAATTCTCAAATATCTTTATTTGTTATTTGCTTGTTCATTTTTAAATTTCTAGTACGAGTACATATTTCTATTCACTACTTGTTTTGTTGAATATCGATCATATCAATAATCAAAATTCTTTCTAATAATTTATATTCTAGAAGGTTGTTAACTTGTCATGCAAATTAATTGTTTCCCCTTCGTAGTTCAGTCAGTAATTGGCATTCAATCTAGATAACCTATGATAGGGTATACCATTTTACACATCACATCATCTTTCATTGTGTGCTGAATCTAAATCGCCGAGTGTATAAATGGAGGCTTTCTTTACACAAATCACCACCACAGATCGAAACCAACTTTAATCATCATTTGTAAATATTGTCGAATAGTTCATTGGAATCTCTTTTTTCAATAAATGTTGTCTGTCGATTTACAAAATCACCATGAAGAATATTTTCATTTTATAAATCCCAATTCACAAAATGTTTCACTAGGAATACGTATTATCCAGGAGCGTTGCACCGGTCTCAACAGTGGTCCGACCTGACCATAGATTCCTATAAACCTGGTCCGGTCAAACAATACTGTTTAATAGGCCCTATACACATTGATATTTCATAAGACACATTAAGAAGTGGTCCGGCTATGGCTGTGCGAAACCAAATAGTAGGTCGGTCGCGAAAATTGGTCTTGGGGAACAATTTAACGTGGAAAAAAAATTGGTACTGACAGAAATTCCATGACAAAATTGTTTATGTATGAATTTGGGATCTTTGTCGGCATTTAGAGAATAAAGTTATAGATTATAGCTCTGTGGTTTGTAACTTATAAATCATAAAATAGGTCGTTGAGATTGAAAGGGCGAGGATCCTGCTAATTGATCGAGTATTATGATCCCCCTTCAATAGACCTGCCTTTGGATAATCACTCCGCGAAAAATGGTCCTGAAGGCCAATTTTCTATGGGATTTTAGTCCACTCTAGGACCAAGACTTCATGGAAAATTTGTTCTAGGATTAGAATTTCAATGTCATAAGCCTAAAAAGGTTCGGTCATTGTTTACATGCGCCGGCAGCTGTGAAAACGTGTCTACTTACCAAACGACATTTTCACACCTATATCCACCACCAAACATTTCAAATCATTGTTGCATTCAAGTTGTTTGCTTATCAAAGACGGCGGAAGCATGAGCATAGCCACCCAAATTTCTTTGGGGGGGGGCCGAATATATTTTAGTGGTGGCCATTATTTGGATAGAATATCCTATTCAATGTTATTGTATAAAATTGGCGAGCCAGGTCCCCCTATTACTATGCTTCTGGGCAAAAGCACATGAAAGGTGGGGCGGACCTCATCGGTAAGGAAATACAAAGTAGAGCGGCTCAGGCCCTTCTGCATAGGGCTAATATTATTTTGCTAAAGGTGGGGCGGCCCTGGCTGCCTCAGCTTCCCCGGCCTTGCTTACTTTGTTTCCCCATTTTAGTTCCGTTTTCTATCTGATTATGTTAGATTTGAGCATGCTCACGAAAAGATAATTAATAATTTTATTCTTCAATTTTTCAACAATCAGGGCTAATTTTCTTCCTAGTGCGGACATGAAGTGTCAGCAAACGGAGTAGCGCGAGCAAGCGGAGTGATATGTATTAATAAATACCAACTAACTCTGGCACTTATACTACATACCACTAGTACTAATAAACCTACCAAGTAGCTAATATAAAAGTTATCCATTGCAGAGTCTATCACAGCTGCCTACCTATATTCTTATTCAGATTGACGACGGCGGGGCCTCTCCTCCCGTCATCATCCCACACCTGCCAATCGAAAATTATGTTCTCATATCTATCGCTCTTCTCTCTATCGTCAGCTGCACGCCTCCTCGATCTCTCTTCCCACATCAAAACTTCTTTAAATTACCGGTCCCATTCTTCTATTCTCTCTTTGTTATCTTCCTTGCTCTCAAATCTCGAATCCAATTCCCTCATATGTCTTTGCTTTTCCAAGTGCCTCTTTTGTTCCCATTCTACCTTCTCCTGCTCCCACCATACCCCCATGGCTTGCTCCTTCTCTAGAACACAATCAAATTTGTGCTTTAGTTCTGTAAACTCGTCATTGACCTGCCTATTGATTTCCCTCAGCTCTCTTATCTCCGCTCTTAATTCAGAATTTTCTATTGTTTCTGTTCCACCCTTGTTTTCATTTCTTTTAGCTGTTTGGCTAAATCTTCCACCAAATCCCCGCCATTGTTAGGCTGTCCATAAACTAATCAAATACACGGAAATACAAATTGATATAAGTTAAATCGGGTGTTTTTGCATCGACAGGTTCCAGCAAAAACAGGCAAAAACACCAGAATGAAAAAAAACAATTTTGAAATATCTGCGGGATTTTTCATCAGCCAAGTGCACTTTTTACGATACTATAAAGCACTCAAAACAACTAGAAATAGACTAGAACAACAAGTCATGCCAAGTTACTGATAGTTACTGACAGCTTTCTTGCTGTATCTCTAGCAGATGGAAAGTTTCTCTTCGATACTAAGGCGCTTTAGCTTGGGTATTAGCAATAATTCTCAATCTGATTCTGGAGTCTTCATTCGGTGGTTTCTGCCATAAATTCAAATTTTGCCGTAATCTTCTTACTCGCTGCCGCATATCCATAATGCTCCACCAGTCTACCCCATATAGTCTTAAATTCTGAATTCTGAGCTAGCGGCAAACATCCCTTGTACATACTAGACGAAGTCAATTGAATCCGTTATCATACTCCCAAAAACTCGGAAAAAAGTATCTTCTTCCGTTTGATCACAAAGGAAACTTTTCGCATTCCATTTTGAATGAAATTTGGGGTGAGATAGTTCCTCTTGATATTTTATTTCATCTATCAAATCCACTGCTAGAGGCGATACCGATTCAATATCTGAAGCATCTGTATTGGCACTGATGTCCACTTCAATAACTTCGTCAATTTCAGTCTCAATATTAGAGTCAGGAAGGTTAGTGGGAGTTTCATGGGGAGAAGTGATGAAGTCTGCGACATGTCCCTCAATAGCTTGGCATCTCCCTAATTCTTTAAAAATTGTGTACATTCCTCTATGCGCCATGTGAGTACGGTAATGTTTTTCGGCAGTAGATCGCAAATGGCACATGAATTGGGAGAGCGTTTCCTGGAGCTCTGGCCTGTGCATGCTAATTAGAGTTGATGCCACCTTCCTATATGTGTGGGGCATCCATGTGGATCATTAATCCCAAATAAGGTAACCCTGCTCTAAAACAATGATTTACATTGCTCGAATGTAAAATTTGAGACTTCCATGTTTGAAATACTCGACTATCCTCACCAGATCTTGGAACTTCCAATCGTGGTAACTGCGGAATCACAACTACCGCGAATATCAATAGGTAATTATACATTTCCGAATCCAGATACATTATTGCTGGCTGCATGTGACCTGTTTTATGTTCTTCCACATATAAATAGTGTAGACTATCTTCATTTACATTGTTTCTTGCACTTAAAACTTCTCGAATTCTCATCCCCTCTATGATGCCAGAGCGCTGCGCATTATTCAATATCACTTCTACTATAAGCATTATTCAATATCACTTCTACTATAGCCTTTCTGAATTTCATCGTGATAAATCTTCTTTTTATCGGATCTGGTTACACGACAATTGAAAATAATCTTGTTTACATCCTCTGCCGCAATTTCTCCCTCCTTCACGTGCGTTGGTAAATGGCGACGATACTTTTTAATGCAACGATGTTTCTTGCAAATTATGGAGCTTATTGATGAAACATTATGCTTTGCAAAAGTGGACGTTTTATCAGTCGAATGTATGTCGGCCATACTATTGGGATTATATAAATATAAAATCGAAATAAAAATCATATTACAAGCTGAGCCTAAATTAGATCAAAGTAGTGAATACATACATTATTGTTCATTTTGAAGCATTTCGGTAATTACTTACTGAAGAGAGCCATTTCAATTTGTACCACATGTGGCATAGTGGCATTTAACAGCGCCACTTTATACTAATCAATTAACAGTAGATATTTAGTGGAACAAATTGAGTGTAATTAATTTGATGATGAACCAATGAGTTGATCCGATGTTCAATAATAGGACCTTTTAAGACACTTGTGGCTCAATTGATAAGTGGTTCTTGCTCGGCAATAAATGAACGGAATGCATTGCAAAAATAGTAAATTGAATATGTAGAATACAGTCGAGTTCGTGGTTTTCTCCAATTGAAAAATACGATGTGACAATAACCTAAATCCAACTGTACATCAATGAAATTATTATATAATTATTCACTACTCAATGGAACCTTGCTAACTGGGAATTCGGCACTGTATATTTCGAGCCAATTTCCCGTTCCCAGGTTAGAATTTTTATATTGCTCTACGTTTTTGGTTTGTGTTTTTAGCGGAAACGGAAGACATGGAGACGCTACAGCGTAGGCTCAAAAGATATTTAAATATTTTTAGATTCGAGTGACTCTGAAAATAACATTATCGTTTATAACTTTTGCGTTCTGTAAGTGGAAAATTATAAAACTAATAGAATATACCTATACCTATAAATGGGAAGTCGACAATTCGCAACACAATAGGATACAAAAGGATTGTTATTGTAACATCATTTTAGAATCTAAGTTTACAATAAATTCCAATCTTAGAATAATCACCACTTGTACGAGGGGCAATCGAAAAGTTTTGACGTTGACCGACATATCATATTAGTAATCATAAATTTGACTATTACACTTTTTCAAAATACTCTCCCTGACAATCTATTACATTTTTTCATTCTGGCAAACCAATTATCAAAACATTTTTCCACTCTTCTTTGGGTATGTCACCGATCGCTTGGAAAAGTGCCCGTCTCGACTCATCATTAGTCGAAAATCTCCTTCCACGTAATTGATCTTTGAGTCTAGGGAACAACCAGAAGACGCAAGGGGCTAAATCAGGACTGTAGGGCGGGTTATGCAATGTTTTGAGTCCAGAATTTTCCAAAAACTCACGACTTCTGATTGCCGTATGCGATGATGCAGAATTCCTCTAATGCCTGTCTTCTCCCGCTGTGACTCAATTGCTGTGATGACTTTGGGTAGGCACACTGTAGTGGACCAGTTGGCAGAACAGTCTTTCTATCCTCGAGAGCAACAGCTTCGACAAACCCACTTGATCTGAAAAAATCACCCACATTTGTTTCCAACAGATCTAGCCCTCCGCACTTTGGTTGGAGGTGGGTCATCTTCTTCAACCCACTCCTTTGACATTCGCTTTGTTTCTGGATCATAATGGTATATCCATGTCTCATCACCTGTAAGGATCTCAGAAACAGCTTGAACTTCCATTAGCAAACCTATTGTGCATAATTTTGCAAAACTCTATGCGGGATATTTTTTGCTGTAAGTTCAAAGAATGGGGGATCCATCGGCACTCAACTTTCTAACACAAAGCTCTTTGTGCAAAATGAAATTAATTGTCCCCGATGATAACTCGGTTTCATACTCTAACTGAGCGTACGTAATATGAGGATCTTTAGTAATTAGATCCAGCATTTCGTTAACATTTTCTTTATTATGTGAAATATTCGGTCTTCCTGAAGAGGGGCATCTTCAAGAACAAAGTATCCGTGAATAAATTCCCTTACCATCGTCCAACTGTACTTAGAGAAGGAACTAGATCTGGGATATGTTCCTGTAAAGATTCATAGATTTCTACTCTTGTCTTCTGTAGGTTGAATAAGATCAAAATCATTACTCGAAAATCACGTTTTGTGAGATCTGATTTAGATTGAGATATTTTAGAAGCCATGTATACTAAAATGATCTAATTTATGAAAGTAGAAGAGATAAATGAATGAAAGTTCAAAATAGACTAATAAAATATGTCTGAAAAGACGGATGCGGAAAAATATCCGATAGATTAATAGTTTCATATCAAACGGCAAAACTTTTCGAATGCCGTTCGTATGTGTTTACAAATAATTTGATTTAAAATAGCTATGTAGTTAATCTATAAGTCCTTTTAGAATACAGTGCAACCTCTATAAGTGGGGGAGCGTGGGAGCGGCGAAATTGAAATTACCCCTCCCCTCATTCCCCGATTATAATTCGTATTATGAAGTGCGCATTTTTGCTAAATGCTTCGACTATTCTTTTAATTAATTAATTACCGTAAACTGGGGCTACTTTGGCTCACTGGGTTTGCTTTAGCCCAAATATGAAAGCTCCAAAGAAACTAGATTGGATTCAATATTGTACTTGAAAATGACTTGCCAAGTTTTTACCGAGTTTCCAAATATTGGTAGACAATTTCGAATACAAATACAATATCTATTCAATACATAAGCAAATTTCAATATTTGGGCTAAAGCAAACCCAGAGGGCCAAAGTAGCCTCAGTTTACGGTAGTTAATTAATGTAAATAGTATACCCCTGAGATGGAAATGAACAAAGAAGATCCAAAATTCCCCCATTTATAGAGGTTGTACTTACTAGGTTATATCGAATTACATTAGGTCATATAAATAAATTAGTTGTTTATCGTCCAACTTCTTTACAAAAATTGGGAAGGCAAAACGGCATCTAATATTAGCTTATATTAATAAAATTTACTAAATATATTTACTTACGTATGATTCACGGGATAAATACAATTTGTGACATGATATATGAATAGCATTTGTGTAAATGGGGCACTGCAGAGAAAGGTGTTAGTTGGGACTATTCATGGTCTATCTTAAAGGGGTGTTTCCCCAAAGTGGCTACGTCTTACTCGAGTTCTACTATTTTATTAATTGTGCTTGAATAAACAGTAATGATTTTTCGAAAAATGTTTGATTATGAATAGTTTTTTGAAAATTATAATTACTTAAGTATTCCTGAAACAATGCTTACACACTCGAACCTCCGAGATTCGGACCTCCAAGATCCGGGCGTCCATATAATGACAGTAACTTAGAAATTGACTCGCAGTAACTTAGAAACTGAGTGATGGGAATGTTCTCGCTATCAATTTGAACTCAACACTACTGACAATTATTATTCGAGGTATGTTATAACTATACCATAGAGCGACGGTTGTTCTAAGATCGGGGCAAATTCCAAGTTACGGGCACCAATTGGATAACACTGCCCGGATCTCGGAGGTTCGAGTGTACTTGCCAATGAAATTATTCAACTAAAATTATTGCATGGATTAAGATGCTTACCTTTAATAAACAAACAATAAAAAATGATTACAAGAAAAAGAATATACGTAAAATGAAATCAAAAGTCTAAACCAAATAGAAAATTTGAAATAATATATCTATTAATTAAAGGAATGGGAAGTCATAAGAACGGAATCCATAGTTATCATATGTAGCGTATAATAAATAGAAGCTAGAAGCCAAGTGATAGATATCGAAAACAAATAAGAATCTGACAGAAATATATAATAGTAAATCAATTGTGTTAGATTGTAAACAAATCAAACGATGAAGATAATACAAATGCGAATACACTTGTTGATTGTCCAGCCCTCCCTAATTATTCACCTCCGTCCAGATAAAATAAATATATTGAATATATACTGTCATAGCATTCTATACACTAAGGCAGTGGCACTCAATGAAAATTCTTTACTAGGGCTTCAGTAATATCTACGGAGATGTGGTGAAATGTGAATAAGCGCCGAGGTTTACTCATCTACGAAAAAAATAAGTCCGGGGCGCGTATTTAAAGCAATACGGTATATGAGAATAAATATCAAATTTGGGCTGCTATACACTACTGTGTCTCATTACAATCAGAATCTCTCCCGTTTATTAGTTAGACAGAAAAAATGGGCAAATATTACCAAAATTCACCCATTTGACCTAGAAATATGACCTTTTGACATTCAAGATTACCCCAGGCGGTGTTGAAAATGGCGCCATCGAACCGCCGTCCTCAAAATCCGTTATATGGACCCGAGATAGTGTCTCTAGCCCTTCCAGAAGCCATTTTGGACCAGGACTCAAGTTACAAACCCGAGATTACGCTATCATTACAAGCCTCTTCTAGCCAATGAACCATGTAGTTTAAAGTACATAGCGCATGCGGATTAACAGTCAGTGTCATATTGAGAGCGAAGAAAGGGTAGCGAACGTAGTGAAGACTTAGTTACGTGTATATGGGGACAAACTTGGAATAGTAAAATGGTAAAGTATTAGTATTACTGAATCTCAATTGTAGTTTGTCTGTTTGTTTGTTTGTCTGTTTGTACGTTGCTCGGAAAGCTGAAATGGAATGTTGAATCATAATTCGTATCGCCAAAATGTTTGTATCTCTTTGTCTATGGTGTAAATCGGGAAAGGAAACAAATTCCACAAAACTTGACTAAAGATTATTGAATATGGTGAATCCGAATTTCACACTTTTGAGTTGGTCATATGAAAATTTAATGTTGTTTATAATGATTATAAAGTAGATAAAACTCATTGAAATTTCAAAATTTTCCTAGAAACATAGTACGATGAAGTTAGGTAACCGGGTGCGGTGATTCCGAATATGATATTGTTACTAACATGTGATTAATATTTGTTGTCGTTTACAACTAAACAGTAAACAATTATTAAATTTGGAACAGCAAAAGTAACTTTCCACAAAGCGAGGGCCGAAGGCCCAAATGCGGACACGAAGTGTTCGCAAGCAAGCATAGCGCGCTAGTATATATATATATATATTATGTTAAATTACTCAAGAACTTGTATCCAAATTCATTGCTCGGGTCTCCTTTACTAGGAGAAATAACTGGTTCGAATTCTGTCGTTCTGCAAGACAAATGATTTAGGTCTAAAGTGACTCTGAATATCCCAAGTATATGCGTTATCCACATTGTTATTGATGGGTTTATACATATTATGAGATATGTACAACAATGCACATTATATTTTGAGCCATATGAAGTATATAGGATAAATGGACATCAATCTGCCTGTCTTTTAGGATAAATAGATATTCACACACACACACAAATTGAGATTAAATAATATAGATAGATACAGTAGAACTCGGATAAACGTACCTCCCTGGAAACGAAAATTAGTACGGCAGTACGTCTTAAGCTGATTACGTACTAGCCTAGTTCTACTGTATAATCCTACTTCATTTACCAGGAGTCATGGAAAATCGAAGGATCGAAATCATGTATAGTAAAGAATTCACCCACATTGGCCTACAAAAGGAGAATAGAAACATATAGAATATGAAAATAATTAAATAATAGGGCTTACAGAAAAGTCGAAAATAAATAAGAAAAATGTTACAAAATAACTATTGGTAAGGATATTGAAAACTTGACAAATCGTAAGAAAAGAGTAAATTTGAATTGAAATAGAAATTAATGTACATAAGTCGGATTTATTGATCCTGGAGGGTTTTTGGAAGCAGTTTACTGCAACCATCTGCTCCCACCTGGTTGTAACTTGGGAAGAGATTTTAAAATATAGAATATAATTCCACAGCACCTTCGATCAATATAATCATAGTATATAAGAAAAGAAAAATCAGAGATATGTAGGAATCAAATCAAATCAATTTACGCATCAGGAACACTTGTCACAGGCGAAAGAGCCAGCAGAGGCAATCTCGAAATCTACATCAGTACAGTAGCAATGAATCCAATCATTGCAGTTGTCACAGCATACCCATTGCGATTGATTCTTCTTTCCGAATCTTCTCTTTGCTATAGGTCTGGCTCTTTATGGTGGCATATGCTGCACAACAGGGTGGACCATGGGTCACCATTGGTGACCCATGACCCATCGTATCCAAGACTCATGACCCATTGACCCATTGACCCAGGACCCATCCAACCCATTGACCCATCAACTGACCCATTGACTCATTATGTGACTCAATTTCTAAAAATCTAATCAGATAGTAGTAACAACACACACGAAACTCAGTCTATACTAGTAACAACCATAATTAAATGATGCTAATCAATTAAACTATTATTGTACCCATCTAACACTACAGAAATTGCCTGTACAGTTTCTGGGTTCAGGTGGTTTCTCATTGACGTAATTATGTTTCTAGCATTAAACGCACTATAATGACGTTCACTTTCTGCCGACGAAGCGGGTATTACAAAAACTCTTTTCGCCAACTGAGCAAGGTTATGATAAAGTATCTGTTTTTCTTCCCACCACTCGAGTGGATTGTACCCGACTCGAGGTTGTGGCACTTTTTCTAAATTATACTGAAACAGTTCGGTTTCAATTGTTCCTCTTAATGATTCAGAACATTGCATTCCATCGGTAGATTTTTGGGAGGCCATCTCAATACTGTAGAACCAACTAAATGGATTTGTCTTCTTCTTTTTTGTAGGAGTAGCCTCGCCCATACATTCAGTTTCAGGTTCATTTGTAACATCTTTACTAGCACAACCCATATCATCTAGTGTTATATCTTCTGACAAAACGTGTATACTTTCTAACACTTGAACTAGAAATAAATTCCTATCCGCTACAGATGTCACAAAGGCAAAATATCTCAAAGAAGTATCTAAATAAGTATCCACAAAGTGCAACATTCCCAAACTTGACCAAATTTTTCAGTTAGAAACTTTAGGAACTTGGACTTTAAAGTCGTAATGATCGTATTATCTGAATCATTAGGTTTCCATGTCTCATAAAGTGTGTAATATACTGGCAAGCCATTTTGAAGAGTCGGCACATTGGCAAATTCAAGCATATCAAAGAAAGTAGATAAAGGCTCCAAAAAGTCTACCACATCACGCAGTAAATCAATATTTATACGCGAAATAAGATGTTCCTTTTCCGGTTGCGTAATTCAAACAATAACGCTTCACGACTTTTCAAAATTGAGACGAACATGTTTGATAAGCTTCTCCAAGGTCGAGTCAATCCTCCGTGCTTCAGAGTAGAAGGAAGGTTACTCTGTATTCCTGAAGAGTGGTTGACAAACCTTACCAATTCATGACAAAATTGATCAAGATACATTAACTCTTCGTTCTGTTGAAGAATTTCCTTCCAAGCTGAATCTATGACAGTATTTAATCTGTGACAAAGACAATCTACATGGGTTTTATCAGTTGTAGCTGCTATGATGTTTGAACCCTTATCGGTTGTACATGGGGTGTCATAAATATCAAGGTTCAATTCGGATAAAATGGAGTCAATAGCTTGTTTAATATTGTATCCTGTATGCCGTTGCTCAAAGTATTCACACTTATACATAGCGTGACATAATTCGTAGTCCTCAGTGATCCAGAAGACTGTAAAGTCCATAAAACTGTTCTTATTTACATCGTCTGTAGTAAGGTCTGTAGTAAATGAGACACATTTTTGCTGACCATACTGAGCAACTTTACATCGAATTAGTTCCTGACATTCCTTCATTTTCAAAAAGGTAGAACGTTGAATAGTTTGGCGACTATAGAGGAGATCAGCAACATCAATATTACCATATTTACTGCCCATCTGGACCATTAATTGAGCAAATTCACGAAGACCGACATTTTCCACAAAATGAAAGATGTCCCACCCTGTACTACCATCTTAACCTCTGCATCTTTGATTGCTTTACATTCAACATTGGGAAATTTGTGGTGAGCCGGTTTTAGGTAAGACTTTAAGGTTGGCTGTAACGAGTTAGACAACGAAACGCAAGTTCTCATGTGGTCAATCATATTCTTCGTTCCAAATAATTTGACTGAATCGTCCTTTACAGCTTTGTATTGGATACAACAGTAACATCGGTTACAACAACACCAGCCAAATATTTCGCTACCATCACTTTGCTCCAGAATTCGAAAAGATTTCCAACATTCGGACTTGACCGATTTATCCAAATTCTCTTTTAATGTAACTTCATTCCTGCGAATAGCGTCGCATAGAGAAGATGCAGACCATGACATCTAACTGAAATATATTAACTAATTGAATAATGTATATATATAAACTCATTGTAGATAAGTCCCGTGAACTTTATTCATAATTACTAAATATATTTGAAACTTGGCAATAGAATAGTGAGATATGTGTGTAAGTAACTAAGGTATGGAAGTATTTTTAAGTACATACAATATCAAAATAATGCGTAAGCCTATTAGTATACGACTAAATGGACATAATAAACCATGGATAATCTGTTGGCATGTCTTAAGTATTTTTTGAAAATATCGCAATAATTATGAGTGATTTGCAAACTGAATAATCCATAAAAATTCCACATGGGTCATGGGTCACGGAGCCGTGACCCATGACCCATGTGACCCATTGATTTACGTGACCCATCTGACCCATGACCCATGACCCATCGACCCATGGTCCACTCTGCTGCACAAGATATCAGACTCGTCATAACTGCTGGAAGAATCAGAAGAAGACTGTTGAGGCAGGAGATACGCTAGACTCCCACACTTCTTTCACCTTTTCGATATCAATTGGTGTGAAGGTTGTCAAAGCAGTGGGTGTTGTAGAGTTTGATGGGCTTCTCCACCGGCAGCATGATTTCTACCCAGTAGAACAGCCCGAATGATCCCTTACCACATGATCAACTAGTACGTGTAGACCTGTACACAGCTAGGTTGCTTTTGAATCACGATGTTGATAGATAAAAGTAGAATAATTTGCAGCAATATAGCCAACCTTCCATTCAGAGAGTGCGTGTTGTACATAAGAATGATTCTTTGTACTTCGTTTATTGTTCTTTTGGCCTTCTTCAGACGCTTGGCTACATGTGTTTTACACTCTTCTTTTCGTATCTTCACTAGAGGGTATGGATCTAGCTCTTTCAGCTGCTGGAAGCTCTTTGAATCTTAGATTACTTCCCCAACAAACACCGAGTAAACCAAACGATTCTTCTCTAAGGCCGACTCAAATCCGCTTGGCTACTTCTGGATCCATACTTTGAGAAGATCCGATGTAGTTTCTGTTACAGTTGGCCTTATGACCTTCCAACTACCTCTAGTACTCTACCGCTCTATCTTGTTGGTTCTCCTCTGTCTATATAGAGCACTTCTCGCAGAGTCGGCTCATGATCTCGTAGTCTAATACCTTCTTGGTGTCACTAGAGATAACAGCACCGAAGCCTATATTTGAATAGAATCCTCTGGTCTTCCAGGAGCTCTCGAAACTGATAGTAAGTTGTATCGTTTGGTCCAGGCGATCGTTCACAGTCTATTAGTTGGTGTAACTGTTTAGTTGTATCAGACATAGCAGTTGTTACTCCAGCAGTGGTAACAGCTTCTAGACAATGTAAGTATAGAGATGGGATGCTTTGAAGTGGTGGCAACATATCAAATATTCTTGAAATCTTGTGTAAGCTACGCCACGACATACAAGTTCAGTGTACAGCCATTACAGATCTCATGGTAACTTCAATCATATCCCTCGATGTAAATGGCATATTGACACAGGTATGGTAGCTAGGTATGTCGAGAGAGCGTGAAGAAGGGAACCTAGCATGTTCTTGATTACATCTATCGCATTCGACCCTGGAGATAGTCTGCAAGCCATGGATCAAACTTTCTTCGTATAGGGCAAAACGGTCAATACAGTCGTTGCAACGAAACGTAGAGAATACCTCTGCTAGGATAACCGCATCAAGGACTCTCATACCAGATGGTATGTGCGATCTCTCTGTATTTCACCTTGAGCTGAACGTGGTAACATAGGTTTAGAACGGGTCCTTACTGATATCCTGATTATAGAAATGTAGCCTCTGCGTGGGAGAACCTTAGTGCATTTGCGAGTCCTTGCTTTAGGCCGCTTCGAGGAGAGAGCTGTTATCGATTCTTGCGGAGCTGTAGGGTTAGGTTTGCGATCCATAAACTCATTACCCTAGAAAAATCGTAACGTTTGATCACTTTCATTTGAAAAAAAAAGCTCCAACTTCCAAAAACGTACTTAATTCACAAAGGGGAAACTTGGAATAAAAAGAATCCATAGGGAATATTGTTGGAGGGAACAGGATTCTCGGAGGAAAAGTATTCCCTCTGACACTCCTGTTAGCTTAGTATGGGAAGTAGGCATGTACAATATTTAGGCTATCTTGATTAGATAATAATTGTGATGATTAACGAGTTGTAAATGAATATTAACATACTGATACAAGTACACCCGACCCAGTGAGCTTGCAGCTGGGCCATTGTGAACATGTACAATCGACTTTTACTATAATATATACACGCAGGGCTGGTCCTTCCACTAGACGAACTAGGCAGTCGCCTAGGGAGGCACAATTTAGTGGGCAGCATGTTTGTAATCTGAGTTAACAATTGAAGTACACACAACGATCACTTGCTTATGTCAATTGAAAATGCTCATCCTCTGATTATCCCACGTCCATAACCCAAAACACACATCAATTAGGCTTATTTTCACCCAATTTGATTTCATAATCCGTAAACTAAATTGCCCAATTCTTAAATAGTTTTTCCTCGTAAATTCCGAGTACTCAATGTTTTGTTTGTTTTAAGAATTTAGCAAGGCCATAACTTCCCCAGTTTATCAGTTACCAATCAGGACTTCACCTAAAGTTAGGAATCCCACATCCTAAGTATGAATAGTTGAAATTTCGTCCAACCTAATGGATTATGAACATGGAGCTAGCACCTGATATGGTCATTTTCCCGCTTCCTCATAAATATTTCCCGAATATCACTCACCCCTGGGTGCGCGGCCCGCCCAAATAAGGCCTGGTTCCAACCTGACCTCTTTTGTTGTAAATTTTCCAAATACATTTATCGCTCTACGTATCCTGTTAACACTCTCAGTTTCTGTGCAAGTGGTGAGAGAAGTTTTTTGAATCTGAAACTGATAAAAACATATATTCGTTCTTCAGTGATACAGGAAGGACTTGTGGGCTTGTAAACAATATCTGTTGAACATGAAATAGCGCAAAAGCCAGATCTTAAGAAACTAGTGACTGAATTTGCTAAAACTAATGCTAGAAAATTGGATTTTGATACTTAGGTTATTGTTAAAACTCTACTACCTACACTTCATTTAATATTTTTATGACATGTATTCGAAATTTGGGGGCGGCACGGCTTCAAATTTGCCTAGAGCGGCGGATTTAGAACCCGACTCAGGGACCGGGCCTGTATACAGGCAGCCCTCGCCATTCGCGAGTTTGCCGTTCGCTGTTGCGATTATTCGCTGAAAATATTTTTGTGTTTCGTTTCAGCTTTCATGATGTATTCCCTCGATTTTTCACTGTTTTTGTTACAAGTTATGTCAGTTTGGTAGAAAATTTATATATTTTAATCTTTTGTATTCACTACTATGGGGAAAGTGTATTTTTCTCGATAAATAGCCTGCATGCATTCTCTATTTCAACATGTCTAGTGTTTTTGTTGAATATTAATCAAGTGAAACAGAAACTTTTCTTATGCAAAATACACAAGTTTTACTTTCTTATGCCCTCATAAGTAATACTTTTCACTCAGTGAATACAATTAGCTTTTTACAACTCGTAATAATTTCCTAGTTATACATTCTGATCATATTTATTACCACTTATTGTTTGTCTTTTGAAGCTTAACCCCACTATTCCCATTGGACTAACGTCTGGCCGTTCGCGATTTTTCCATTCGCGATAATTCTCAGGAAAGTAACCATGCAAACGGCGAGGGCTGCCTGTACTGATGTTGTTATAAAATATATCCATAATTTGAGAAAATATATTAACAGTATTTCGAACAATGGATAAGAAGAATTGTATTAAAGAATAATGTAAACTTGAGTCACATTTTGATTATACATTACTATAATAATAAATGGGTTTGGAAAAGGTAGAACAATATAGCTAATTATCCAACGATAAACTAGGAGATAGTACTATGGATAACTACAAAAGAACCACTATATAATCTAACATAGTCCAGGGGATGATTAAATTTGGAATAATTCTATGGATAAATCTTGTTTATAGGCTCTTTTATGTCATCATCTAGATTACTTCAGAATTTAAAATTAGAAGATGAGTAAAAAAACATGGTGTCTGTAAGAACCGCATACAGGGTGTATCATATGTCTTGACGGGTCAGTAAAATGTTAGTAGAGTTTTCCGTTTTCGAGTAATTGTTCCAGTTATTTGCTACTATAACTACAATTCCTATCTAATACAAGTTTTATCCTAGCTGGCATACCGCAAACTACATTTTCTAGAATATCAGGGTCTATGTCAACACATACAGATTTGACTTATAGAATTAAGTCTTCCAGCTTATTAACATTTGCCATTTTTCCAACATTATCTTTCAATATTGACCAAAGTTTTTCAACCGTGTTTTAAACAAAAGTACGTAATTGGTGCTTTCAATACATGCATATATATTTGAAAATAATTATCAAATCATATTACCACTCACAATGATTTATAAGTTTTGCCATAGCTTCTATACACTCAAGCAATGGTGGTCACTAAAGAATTTGGACCATGGATTGATTGAATATTATTTACAAAGTATTTCTCGGCCAAAATGATGTCATCTGCTTGTTTAGTTCGTAATTATATAAAAAAATACTCTAATGTTAAAATGCTATAATCAGTAAATTAGTAAAGTTATCGTTTCAAAAATTATACCATGGTATCTAACGATGCTGCCGCATGAAATATCAGAAAATTTTTCATGATAATGTTAGCGAGTTTCAGACATATAGTAGTGATCATGGATGGCATATTTGGCCCAACATTCATCCATAACTTGATATCCTTCAATGTTACAGCCAAACCAACTGCCACACAAATAGTATATCACGACATCCCATATCCTCATGATACATTTTATATGACATCTCTGATAGTTAAGACGTAATCTTGAAAATGACCATATATGGTATTATTGATTGTATACTATCCACATATCACATCAAATGTATATTAGAATATGGGAAGTGGGTATATTTCCTATTCGAATATTGAGGTATTCAATCAATTCACGGTCCAATTTTTCAGTGATCAACCATCGCCTTAGTGTTTAGAATCCTACGGTTTTACCATAGCCTTCTCTATATAAGGCCTGCCATCAACCTCGAATTTTTGGACTAGGGATATAGTAGTGTACGATAAATATTATATTAGTATACAGAATGGTTTCATATCGCACAAACAGTACTTTTATACTTAAGTAAATATATTACAGATATGTAGAATATCATGTCTCCAAACCAATAAAGCAAAAAATCTCAAAATGTGCCAATTTCGTTAATTAGTAAGCATTATTTGGAGAATATGGTCCAATATATGATGTGCTGTATAACGTCAAATATCGCATCTTTGATTTCAAAGTGAATGTACGAAATGCTATAAAGATGCTCTTGTAAACATATTAAATAATTGTCATGATAAAGTTGGCTGGTTTTTGAGTTACAGTAGTGACCATGGATGATGATAATTTGTCAATATGCAGTTATAAGTCGAAAAACTCTCAATGATATAACAAAACTCACTATTGCCAATTGATAGTATATACCCAATTTCCCATGCACTTATAATACATTTTGATATGATATCTACAAGGATTATTGCATATTCCTCAATAAAGTCATATATGGTCATATTAAAGATTGCGTAATTATCCTAGGAGATATCATATCAACATGTACTAAAAGAGTATGGGAAACCGGATATATACTATAAATCGGCAATAGTGAGTTCTCATATATCATTGAGGGTTTTCGACTTATAAATGCATATTCACAAATTATCACCATCCATGGTCACTACTGTAACTCAAAAACTTGCCAATTTTATCATGACAAACTTGTAATTTGTTTTACAAAAGCATCTTTACATCATTTCGTACATTGACTTTGAAATCAAAGCAGTTTGCGTACGTTATCTACATAGAAGTGACATTCAGTGAAATGGCAGTTGGTTTTGTCGATGGTCCGTCAATTCTTTCTGCTGAAGGTATTTCAAATTTAATTTGTTGATACTGGAACAATTAGAATAGGATCCTGATAAATGCTTCGAATTTGGGGTTAGATGGGGCATCAGTTATGTTTGGGAATAGAGGTGGCGTACAGGCAATATTACGGCGTACGTATACTCAGGCTAGTTACGCCGATTCTCACTTTCAGTGATAGTTTTAGTCTGTGAGAGTTTCTCACAGACTAAATCTCGTGATACAGCATGTTGCTATTCAAGATGAAGATTTAAAGGTGTTTTCTAGTTTGACCGATAACCTGGTATACTTTTTTAGGTATCCTAAACGAAATAATATTTTAATACGAGCACAGGAAAGACATCGTTTCGGGAAGCAGTTGGTCCCACTGCCTCGTCCGATAGATATTAGGTGGTCATCAAATGCTTTAACGGTAGAAAGAATCGCTATCCTCTTCCCTAGCATAATTGAAGCATTAGAGGAATTAGAAGCAATTACAGATATACACAAATCCATGCATAATCTCTTTATATCATTTGCTTTCCAAGAAATTTATATTCATTTGAACACCCTCTCTAAGATACTTGATGCAACCGAATGCTGCACAAAGGCTCTTCAGAGCAATTCTTTAGCACTCGATGATGTTGCTGGATATATTAGTAGATTCTTTGACGTAATAATTATCTTTAGAAGTGAAGACTATTTTTTCGAAGTTTTCAAGTTGACGGATGAAGTGCATCAAATTTGATATCACAGCTTGTGATTCCGGAACAGAAAGAGCTAGACGTGTTCCTCAACGTATGATGATTACTTTGATTGAAATTTTAGATATGCGAAGACACTACATCTTGTTGAAGATTTGAATGATATTTGACACATTTTAAATTACAACTTATTCGATCGTAGATTTACTGAAGATTGTATGAGTTTTTCATTCTACTCATAAATACTAACGAGAAATAATTACCGTGAAAGTGAATTGACTCAACGATTCAATATATACATTCCCGAAAGTCAGCAACTATGTTTATTGCCTTTTCTCAACGTTCTCTTGTAAATAAGCCAAATTGCTGGACTTGACTACTATTTGCCATCCTAACATATTTTTAATATCTCAAAATTGTTGAATAATTTGTAGTTTGTCCAGTCACAACATTAAGTGTTGAACGTTTGTTCCCTACTGTGAATGTAATCCACAATTCTCATCGAGCGCGGATGTTGATGACAAGATTGTCTAATTTATCACTACCATCTTTTGAAAGAGATATAACAAAGAAACTTCACACAGTGGCACGGCATGTGGAAATAGGTGAGAAAATAGAACCTCAAATTGCTTTATAATGTTGATATTTGAAGTCAGCACCCCACAAACCTCGGAAAACATTTGACATCTCTACAATAGACTTTCCATTTAGCTCCTGTGTCTATTCCAATGAGAACATAATTGAAATTGGAAAGATTGATTTATGGTTTCAATTTCGGTCATGATGTAATTTTGAATAATTTGGATTCTCCACGTCAAATAACTGCTATTTATAGTATACCAATCGAAAGCTCTTATGTTGCTGAATAATAAATCACGTTAATCTTGGCTCCAATGAACAGATGGAATTTACTATTCTCATTTTAACAAGCTTGTTCGTACAAGTGCAATAAATAGAAACACGTTTCATTAAAACTCTAGTCTTTTTTTGCCTTCATTTGTGGAACATTCCATTACACTTTCCTAATAGCTCTTTTCGTCCTCTACAAAATACACTTTAAATTACGGTGTTAGGAAGTGTCAACTACTTGTTTTTTGCGATTTTAAATGTAATTCATTCACAGTTATCTAATTTTTGGCCCATATATATCATAAATAATTGTGGTGGTTGTTTATTAGCACATTTTTTATTATGAATAATAAAGATGCATACATGTTCTTAACTGCACAAAAGAACAAAACAATCACTTCTCTCGCGTCCTTGTTTATTGTCCTCAATAATTTGGAAGAAACAGAGCATGATACAGTTCGGAGAAAATTTTCGACCCTCAGAGAAGATAGGAGAGAATACCTGAAACGAGCCGATATAACTACTTGGAATGCAATACCTTTTCACACACCACTTAAACGCCCGAGATTAAGTGCAGGTTATCAATGCTCAGATGAAGTCATGGTGATTGGGAGTGTTTCTTCTAGCCAATCAACCTCTGTTTTCGAAGATTTTAGTATGGTCACCCGTAAGCCTCTGAGGGAATTATCAACTAAAGGTTTTCGCAGCCCATTGTCCTCTTTATTAACATCTTAAAATGTTGCTGTACAGGAGAATGTTTCCAGTAAAAAACTATCCTGTTACCCGATGATGCTATGTTCACAGACTGAATACGACTTTACTACTACCAAGTTCTGTAAAGAAATTATTGCTAAGGGAAGCTTCGGTCCAGTCTGCAATAAACTAACCTACGATCAAGCTGCGTTCCTGATGGATTCTTTAGAAATTGGAAAGAAGAAATAAATTCATTTAAGATGTCCAGCTTCCAGGTTACAATCAATTAGCTACCCATCAATCTCAAATTTGCTTGACTAATGACATCTTTTCAGTTGATCGAGAACATCGGGTAGGCATTGCTGTATCTTACAAAATCTTCTGACTCATACAGTAAACAGAATATTGACTGCTTCTGCCAATGAAATTCCCAGCGCCAGCAATCCTAAAAAGATACGAATTTCAGATGGACTTAACGGTTCCGGCTCTCACAGAGTTTATCAGCAAGCGACTCACCCCAATATTTCAACAAATGTTTTATTTTATTCGGGTTTAAGGTGATTTCCATATCCGAAATCGCTAACAAACCGATTTGGAAAAACCCTCTACCAAATTCTCCTTTCTCAATTTGATCCGTTGCGATACTAGCTCTACATGAGAACGAAAACAATATTCGATATCTAATGGATACACTAATCAATAAGGAGTCCACAGAGATAACGGAAAGGGTTTAGAACTAACAAGCGGATTTTGTGAAGTTGAAATTCAACGTTCACAATTGGATGGCAAATGGCTAAGATTATTAGTGGAGCTAGGGGTGCATGTTGCCAGTTCTGCACCTCGACATTCAAACAAATCCATGATCCGGATATCGTAAAAGAGGGTTTCCAATTAATCGATCCATCACAGACCTCAAAGTATTATTTGATGAAGTTAACGAAGAGGAGTTTCTATCATTATCTTCTGACAACAGATTCAACGTTACACACAGACCAATATCTAACTAAGAAATCATACCCAGTTCGCCTTTGCATGCATATCTCCGATGTTTTGGCTGGTTTTTACATCTAATTAGCCATTTGCACGCAGGAGTATTTAAGTGGTCACCAACTTCTAGGTGAGTCTCAGGTGCTAAAACTTTCATTACAAGTTTAATTAAAGACAATCTCAATATTATCATTGACATCCCTTCAACACAAGGTGGCACAACGACTACTGGTAATTTGGTAAGACGATGCTTGATAAGAAAGGATGACAACGATCAAGATTTCCTCTACTGGGTTTTGACAGTGACCCCGTCTGAGTTCAAGCCCCACAGAATTGAAATTCACACATGCCTAGGAGCAATCCTGCGCATCTATAATAGCAGCAGAAGAGTGGATACAGAAGAACTAGCGCTTGTTTGCAGTAATATCTACCAGTCAATTCTCTGTGCATTTCCTTGGGCTAATGTTTCGCCGACGTTACATAAACTGTTAGCACGTGCACCGGAAATCATCTCAATGTTTAATGATGGACATGGGCTAGAGAACATATCTGAAGAAGGACTAGAGGCTTCTAACAAATATATTCGGAGATACAGAGATCGTCTTGCTCGCAAGTTTCATTTGAAGAAAATTTAAAGGATGTATTTGTCGGATTGATTTCTCACAGTGATCCCATGCTGTTAATGAATCGCAAATTTCTATTCCAAGGCCTCCATCTAGCCAAGGACTTAGATGTAGCCAAGACATTTTAGTGAACACCCTTATTTGTGATCATGAAGATCATAATGGTGATTAAAAGTAAACCTCTCAATCGATTAATAGAAAATTTGGGGAATTTTCACACCTCAGATAAGTGACAATGACGTGATAATTTTGCCACCTGAAGGGATAGAGAAAAATGAGTATACCATTCGATTCGTTAGGGTGGAAGACCTATATAATAATAATAACACATTTTGAGGACCTATGTGCCATCAAAATGCCTATTTCCACATTCTGACCATTTCGTGCCACTGTGTTCAAGAACTCCTCTTATAATAGAAAAGTTCTGCGAAAGATGGTCAAGAAATAGTATGTATGTATGTATGAGCCTTTATTGATACCGAATATTAGATTTGAAGATCAGACTGGAATAGACATTATTTTTGTATACTCCCAGTGTCATTACAAAAAAGTGTATTCATGGTCATTTGATTCGGAATGTTAATCTCAGCTAGTCGTATACAGACTTATTAGTTATTTGTTTTAATAATAGAAATGAATTTGTGAATTTGGCTTGGCCAGTTCCCCAAATTGAAGGGTATATACATTGAAATCATGTCCTAAAGTGAGGAATATGCAGATTACACTTCTCCTCGACGCAAAAAGCATTTTTGTACCAGATTCAATTACCCCCCAAATTTTATTTTTGTTACGCCACTGAGCTCAGCATTTTTTGTTTCTGTTCTTTTCAGGAGGGGCACGCCCCCATCCAGATATAGTAATGCAGCATCCCCGACTAATTTTTGGATCTGTATAAATTATTTCAGGATATTCAATATTATTATTCCTTTACTGTATTTCATGTTTTATCCTCAAATCCTATAGATAAGATTCCGAATAATTATTCCACAATTGTACCCTGTTGAACTTGTGAAATGAAATCTCTAACAACATCAATTTCAAATATATACAAAAGGTATGAAAAATATGGTCAATCATGTGATTGATCACTGAGTGAGAGATTTGAAAATGTGAAAATGGGTATTTACAAACGTTTTAGCACTCACTAGCAGTTAAGCCGAAAATTCTAGCACCATTCGAACAATTTGCAAATGATGTAGAATATGATTGCTCATATGGTAAATGCTATAGATAGAAATTTTAAAATGTCAAAACTGGAATCTACCAGGGTTTCATGCAGCATTTATGAACATACGCCTTAAATTTCCCCCTCAGCTTTCGCGCGCCTAGAGTATGCATATATTATTACGGTATGGGGGTCTTGCTCGAATTTTGACGTGCCTAGATCTATATTCGCTGAAATTCATGCGCCTGTAGGCGCGTTGCATACGCCGGATGAAACCCTGAAATCAACATACCCGATTGCCCCTGACTAACTGTTGAAATCTCTTGCATGTTTATGAATTTATGCAAAATTTGTAAAAATATTATTAACCATATGCTAAATTTTCGAATTTGTAACTTTCAGCCTCTGGAAATATCAAAGTCAGGCTCGATGCACCCAATTACCCCTGAAAATAGGTTGGACTTAATTTCTACCATGCTTCTGAATTTCGAAAGAAAGGTTTGAAAATATGATTATCGCCAAAAGGTCATAAATATTCTCTTCAGAAAGAAATCATACCCTAGGTGCAAATATGTATTTATAGCAAATTTTCTTGTTAATCGGACTTCTAGATTTGGCACATCGCGGGACGTACGTACGGGCGTTGTACATCATCCATGCCATTTGGATCCCTAGCTATACCTTAGGCGTAAACACGAGTTAATAAGTGGAGGGCTCAAAGTTGTGTGGGGCAAAAGGTTTGCCTAAAGATTGTCTTGAGGACTGGAGCATAGGTTAGCAAAGACCTCAGATTTTCATGAAAATTGGTCAATATTGCATAAATTGCATTTTTTTGAGTGTTCTATTAGTTAGTTCATCTGTAAGAAATATTTTCACAAATCTGGAACATGTCTTTTTTATAGTCACATATAGTGGCGCTAGTTTAATGATCATCAATGTGAAATAAAATTTGAAAATTTGGTTTCATCCAGGTTCTCAAGGCAATACGCCTAGATTATATATTTAATATTACTATATCAGAGTTTATAGATCTAGAAAGAAATAATTATTCGCCAAGAGATATATGTGCACAAATTTATGCCGCTGTAGCCTGGATAACACCCTGCCAGCACCTAAGGCAAAAGTTTTAGATAACGATTTACCCTGGTTAGCATTTGAAGTTTCTAGTGATTACAGTAAAGCAGGCCATCGATTATCCGACACCTCGGTTTTACGAGCAGCAGGAAGAACATTCAATTTGTTAATATTGTTCAAAATTCTTCTAAAAGATAGCTGTATTCTACTCTAGTACACTTCCGAAAAACAGTAGTTTTCGGAAAATGTGATCATTTTAGTCACTTAATGCGATAAATATGCAGTATAATATTCCAAATTATAGATCCTCATTTTAAGATATCCCTGTGCTGTGAATTTGGTTATCTGAAGTTATCCGAACCCTAAAATTGAAAGTATATACCAAGAGTTTCGGATAATCGGTGTACTTATAGAATTACAGTAATTCTCACCTAAACTAGAATTCTTTATTATAATAGTCATATTCGCAGTAGTATAGGAGCTAGGGGCCTAAGGTTAGATTAAGTATTAAGCAGCTACATTTCTTAATGATTTTGGTCGCAACGCGACGGGATATACTCTGCACTATTTGCCAGGGCTTAATTTTTTGTGGACATTTAATTTATTACTATCCATGTCCCATCCAAATTCCATTTAATGACAGGATATTTGTCACATTCAGGGGTACCTGTGATTCAAATTTGGAACTTCTAATTTTTCGTAAATCCAGAAGGTCACAATGAAGTGATAATTTCGTCATAGGTGTGAATTTTCTTCCAAGACTCGAACTTGTCCGAGCCAGGCCCAAAATACCTCTGTATGCGAACAATCAGCTCCAGTGGTATTTCAATTTCTTCAATCAATTCCGGATATAGAAACGTCCCCTCTTGCTTAGATTATATGTTTTCTATTCTTTGATGTTATCTTTGATTTCTTTTGATAATTCTCTAGCTTATCTCTTGCTTACGATAGTTTTTTTCAATGGATATGAGTGAATTCACTTCTGGAGTACCTTATCCGTGGCCTATTCAATTTCCCTTTGCTTATCCTGCTACTTCTCCAATGCCACCCTTTCAACAGTATGTCCAATCTCCACAAGACATTCAAATTATCGCGGGATTGACTCCTCCTCAAAGGGGTAGAATACCTTCCACGTATTATCCCCATAATATTTTTCTTAATAATCGTGATTTTGTCCCGAAACGGGAAAAAAAAATACTTCAAATTATAGACCCCAGTACAAAGGAGGAGATTTGCGTAGAAAGAAATAGTGGCTCTTTAAATGTTATCGATGACTCCTTACAAACAAATCTATCAAACTCACCTAAGCAAGAAAAATTAAAGAAGCAACAGGAATTTCGTCAACTCATTGCTTCTGCTGCTATAAAAGATATTGATAGATCCCCTGAGAATAAAATAAAGGATGAGTTTAAATCTAAAGTTTCCGTTGCATTAACCCCCGATGCATTAAGTGATGAAGAATTTCATGATGACGGATTCATTATTACAGATGATACTTTACAAAGTCCTAAAATCCATGCTGAGGGTGTTGTTCCGTCTATGGAGTTCCCTAATTCAAATGGATTACAAGATATTTTACCTTCTATTCCCAAAGATATTGACGATACACCAATAATTCCTAAATTGCATACTAATCAACACCATGTTTCAATGCATGAACCTTCCTTGATTCGATATGAATACTCACGTGACATAATTTTAGATCTACAGCCGGATTTAGCTTCAAAGTTTGATGTTCCAAGTGAAATCAAGCTTTCGAAATTTCTTTGTATTTGTATTTCAGAATTGTTTTTTTATAGACAGCCTACCCATTCGCACCATCTCTTCTCTTTGAATCCTTCTGCGAAATCTAGGGAGAAAGATAAGATGAATGAAAGGCTTACCTGGATACTAAACAGAATTACACCTGAAAATTATGAAAAGTTATCAAAGAAAGCTATTGACCTCGTTGCTACTGCTGAGACAATTGAAGATCTTGAGAACTTTATTCATTGTATTTTCAGTAAATCTATCAATGAGCCGATATATTGTGAATTTTATGCCAGACTTTGCAATGACATGGCAAAGATCTTTATTCGTGAAGATTCCAATACATTTGATTCTGAGAATACGATTTTCGATGCTAAACAAGTTACCTTTCGCAGATGCCTTCTTACTATATGCCAACAAGAATTTGAAAAAGATAAAAATGACAATGAACAATTGATTCAAATGAAGTTGAAATTGGAATCGTGTACTGATATGGAACAAAAGGTATTGTTGAGTGACGAGTATCAATTAAAGGAAAAAGAAGTTCACAAACACTCTTTAGGGAATGTGAGACTAATTGGGCAATTATATCGATTAAATATGCTCTCTGAAAATATTATCCATGAGTGTACAGTTCGATTATTGAAGGGTCGCCCAACTGATGATTATTTAGAGGAATTATGTTCATTATTTAATGTTGTGGGAATGGATATCGACAAACCTGAAGCCAAGGATCGTATTGACCAATATTTCGAAAGAATTCAACATTTGATGAATAGAGGTTTTATGTCAACTAGAGTTAAGTATCTTCTTATGAATTTAATTGATTTACGGTCGGCTGGGTGGTGTGAAAGACGGGAAAAGGAAATTCCCAAAACTCTCGACGAATTACATAATATAAATACTCTACAATCCGTGCCTCCTTTGGTCCCACTTAAAGAGAGTCCATATTCTCAGCTTACTCCCAAAATTGACAAACCTGATGATACCTATTCAAGCGCAAAGATATCAACATCTAGACTCCCTTCATTGAAAAAACATGACGAAATTAAATTTCGTCCTAGTAGTAATTGGCCTAATAAGTATAAAGATATCAAGGAATCTTTTAGATTAGATCCAGATATTTCTTCTGAACTTCCTGTTGTATCTACTACTGAACAATCGAATGTGAGTTTTAATGAATCTACAGACTTATTGATCAGTGGTTCTACATCAATTTTGAAGGAATATGATCATTTACATGATTTCGATGAAGTTCGTCAGTTTCTTCTAGTTACATACTCCCCTCCTCAGCATTCATTAATCGTATGCGGATTCTTTCTTTCACTCAATGTAACTGGGGGGAAATTGAGATCTACCTTGGCTAGCCTACTAGTAAATTGTTATCAGCAAAATGTTTTATCTGAAGAGCATTTAAATGAAGGTATTTTATTAGTTATAAAACATATTATTGATGAAGATATTCCTGAAGATTGTCCGTTGATATTTGAATTTGTATTTGAGGTGGTTTTTTCCTTGTACTCTCAGGTTACACACCTCTCTCTGGTTTTATTAGTAAATTTACTTTCTCATAATGATTTCCTCGATACTGTTGTATCGTTCCTGCATTTTTCGTATACTGAAAATGCTCAGCTACTGGTTTCTATGATAACTAATTCGGTCCACAATATATCTGACGATGTATTGACCGATCTACTAGGAAATGCTTCTGCCCTTTATGAAGAACTTAGATTGTCTATATTTTGCCAAGATTATATAAAGACTCATTTTATTCAGCCTATAGACTTTAAGAATACCTTCAACGATATGAAAACAAGGGATAGTTTATTAAACTTCCTTGATAAGATTTATACTGATATGAAGATTAGCTTTTTTATGAAACCAATGTTTATCATAGAAATACTCTTATCCCATCATCTCAACTTCATACGTTTCGAAATGTTGGAATGGTTGGCCACTATATTTTGTTCAGCATTCGAATTTATACCTCGGCATTTTCATTCTTCAATTTTTATATTTTTTCTCAAAAACTTACGATCATCCTCACCAATTAATCAAGAAGATAATTTTAACAAATTTATTTCTCTACCATCATTTCGGAATGTTATTACAAATGATATATTAAAAACAATATGTGAAAATGATACAATAGGTTTTTCTATCATCAATACAATCAAATCTACCTATTCCACTTGATTGTCCGTTGTACATTGAGTTAAGAATTTGTCATAATCTCTATTAACAGAAAATCTGTTTATTATATCCAAACTATGTGTATTTTAGAATTTCATTATACCCATTAGTAGATTTCAACAATTGTGGTAATATGTATGCCATTCACTTTTGTTAAATATTTTGTCTATCCTACTTATGGAATTCATTTCATTATTTGATATTTCCTTACTATCGGTGGAGTAGCCCGCGTTTTCCGACTGTTGCTTAACTCCCAGCTCTCGGTATGTGGGCTCTAGAAACTTAGACAAAGACAAATAGGACAATTCCGTTAGAAGCAAAGCACAAATAAGTGTAAAATTTGCCAGTATCTGCCAATTCTGCTTGTTATCGTATTCCATAATAAAATTAGTCTACCAATTAATTTGTTTATTCATTGACGATGGGGCTGTACGTGCCCCTGTGGCCCCCTACTGACTACACCCAGGTCATTATCACGAAATAGAATTCGAATTTATGACGTAATTATCATTTCTTGGGCAGGTATCCTCATCTAATCCAATCGAGACAATTATCTATTGTTGATTGGCACATTTCATATGGGTTGTATCGTCGATTGGCTTGTTGCTGATATTTATAGATTGGATATTTATCGACAAATTATCACTTTTACTGGCAAGTGCGAAAGAGCTTAGTGCTCCAGGTTAGCTTAAGTATTAAACAGCTAAATTTAGAATGTTATTGGTCGCTACGAGACAGAATAGCTTAATTTTAATATTTCATCGTCCATGGTCTACCCAAATTTCGTTTAATGGGTTTCTTTGGTGATACTGAAGCTTCTACGTCGCTTTGGCATAATAATCTGTGTAAATCGTGCTTCGAGTATTATGAAATTCTGAAAATAACGAAATCAGAAAATGTGATGTTTTGCGTAATCATGATGACGTGTTTATTCCATGATGAGTTAGCATTTGAGGAAAATTATTGGGTCGGGCGTGAACTACTTAATATTAGGACTAGAAACTACAATTAATTCTGGGCCTGGAACAAATTTGAAGTGCATTGTAGTTAAGTGGAGACAATAACTCATGATATTAGCAATTATTTTGAACCTATCATCAAGTTTCACAAATATGATGTATTAAATCACACATTTCGCACATAGAAACATTTTCAGTTCGAGAAGACGTCACGTTATGGCCTAATGGGTTGATAAGTGAACAATACTAACGTATAGCATTCTATATACTCAGGCAATGACACTCTATTGAAATTTTGGACCATGGGTTGTCATTACCATCGACTTTCAAAGTACAATGTATTAGCTATTGGTTTGATTCTACTGCGTTTCTAGTAATTATTAATCATCAGTTTAGATGATTTACCACACCCGGCCTGATTTATTAAAATTTGAATATTAAAAGTCAACATAATAGATTTTAATAAGTCAAATAATGTAGTTAACAGTACAATACACATGTGTAGTATACAACAAATAACATAATACTTTCTCTTAGTAGTAGTAGTAGCAGTAGTAGTAATATATTATACTATCATAAACGTCCAGCTGGATATAACAAATCGAATAACAATACAATAGCTTCAGTCTTCTACACAAACTTCTAACAGTAAAATGATCCAAAAAAGAAGAAAGAATAATTATTTGTATTTCTAAGCTTAGTATTATCCCAATTTTAAACCATAAAATTTTAATGCGGACCCTCTTCGACAAGATTATATTTGACCATATAACACACTATTTCTTCAATATGTCCCGATTCCAAACGCCACAGAAGCAACAATCATTACAAACATCAGTATATCTGTATGAAACGATTGTCTAGAAATGAGTACCAACAAACTATGGACTGTGCAGAATAGAATTTCTTGCTGAGGGAATCACAGTTATCTATCATCTGAAAGGCTTTAAACAAGAAAGTAACAGATTTTACTACACAAAAAGAAGGATATTTAAGAGAACCTCGATCTACTAAATTCATCAAAGCATATTGGGAACCAACTTCATTATTAACTTCTAGAGTCTATCTGTTTTAAATGATCGTGACATGATTGACAAGTATTTGACTTTTTTATGTAAGAGAAGACTGCCTATCCTGCTATATTGATGAAGCATTCAATCTGAGAAACTTCTAATTCAATAGGCAAGATATCATTCAATAATGTCATATAAGGTTCTATATTGAGTTGCTTTTCGTCACTAGTACACTCACAATCGTCTGCCAATTTCCTAAGGTATTCTTTAGTGAAACGTTACCTCCCAAACCGTATTATTATATCAAAAACCATTGAAAGGTTGAAAGTTGGAGTCTTCGTTCGCTTTCTGAAACTGGGTTAAAAGATATTTGATAATGAGACCCTGACATTTGTCTGTATGATCCAAAATGGTATTCTAAAGCCTCATTTTGTATTCTTACATTAAGAAGATATTGGTGCCTACAATTTTCAGTTAATTGTTTGACTAGTAGTGGTAAAGCCTCACATGTATGTCAAAAGCTGGTAAAGGTTTGTGGTGGCAATTTCCCAACCAAAAACGGTAGATTAACACAAGTATCCAACCAGGAAACCACCACGTTGTTAAATAATTGCAACCGAAAAATGTCTGGGTATATTGGAGCTGAAAATTCATCATTGAAACGGATATTTTTCCCAACGCAGTTCACATTGAATATTTTCCATACCCGGTTACTAAGATCAAGAAAATCTACTGTTTGATTGATGTTTTTGATGTCATTTTCGATTTTCCACGCTAATAGGCTGGCAGATGTTGTCTCAGGAAAAATTTTCAATGCAAAACTGAAATTATGCCGTTCTAAGCTTGAGGGCCAACAAGCTTTCGCTGTTAATTTTGGTGCTCGTTTCAATAAATTACATCTATCCGATCTATACAAATCTCGTATATCTTGACAACGAGCGTAACAAATATCTGGATTTACAGATTTGGAGGTCAAATTGGCAGTAAAATGCTGGCTCTAGGGATGGAGAGGTAAAATTTTTTGTTAGTATCAATGATATTTTGAATACTTACTAGACATTCGTTGAACTTCGGGAAAATGAAAGTGTTGTCAATATTTTTGATATTCAACCAATTATTTCGGATGCACTTAATGATATGAACATTATCAAAAAGCAAAATTAAATTTCTATGTGGGTTGCAGGGGTGTTGTACTTTTGGCTCCAGTTTCGAACTAGTTGAAAACAAATTGTACAAAGGAACGTTCAGTGGATAGTTGTCAGTACTCACAGCTTCTACAAATAGACCGCAAATTTATATATCACAGATAGTAGACCTGACAATAAGATATAATGATTTAGTTCAAGAAGAACTCAAAGGAATCAACCGAACAATGGTAGAGAACTTGGCCGATAGACTAGAAAGCATAATTGAGAAAACTGTGGCATATGGATCATTAGGATTGTCAATCGACCCAATTACCCTCCCTCCCTTATATGATGCATTACCAGGGATATGTACCTCATCCATTTGAGGAATAACATGGCGTTCTAAATCATTGAATATAGTGGTATTCTTGTATTATCACTCTCTAAGCCCAACTAGTTTTTACTTTCAACAGATACGCTCATGAAGAAAAGTTAAGCAATTAGAGCCCTGAATGAGACGGTAACAAGCTGGAAAAATGCCGTGAATTTTGAAACAAAAGACCTGGGTGATGATGTTATAACGTCAAGCTTGTTCACCAATGATTAGATATTTCAACTGATCGAGCAAAAAAGTAAGACGCATTTGTAAAGAAGCCTCAGCGATTTCGAAATACAACTTGAAATCAGTGTGGTCTGAGCAAGACTATGAATAGAGTTCTCCACATGTCGTATCAGAGATGTTGCAGAGGTATTTATATTAGCACTTGGAAAAATTTCAATTACATCAACTTCATGTATAATGTTTTCTAATAACCTGATATTATTGATTGGTGAAGACGAGAGCTAAAGAAACTTACAAAATTGAATCTTAAGAAATAATATAATAGAAGAAACAGGGTGATGGAAAAGCTAACCGTTTGGGAGCTCGATCATGTGCAACTTAGACATATTACAACTAAGACTTGAAATCATGAAATTAGCTTCTGCCTCTTGAATTTCTGCTCAACTTTTCTTCTATACATCCTGCATCCTCTTCTCCTCTTTATCGTCTAGAGATAGCCTTGGGCTTTCAGCAACTGCATCTGTGAAAATAGGTTGGACAATTTGGAAAGATACTAGGAACAGCAACTGTGACTTGCTAGAATGTATTTTCAATCGACTATCACTTCTTAGAAATGTATTTCAATCGACTGTCACTTGTTGGAATGGATTTTCAATTGACAGTCACTTTTAGAAATTTTGAATAAATTTTCTGTTAGTATCAGTGCATATATGTATTATTTTTAGTTTCAACTATGTATATCGGTATTATTTTTTGATGAATTTTTATGTATTGATAATATATTTCGTGAAGATAAATGATAGCTTTAATGATATATCTGGAAAATATAGTAATAATATAATTACTTGAAGATGAAATAATTATATATAATGAAAGATCATAATCTTAAATTTTATTAACTAGTGAATAATTGAAAGCGTGTTTCGATTATCGAATGGCACATTGGACAAGGGTGTCCCAGTTCTTCAATTGATTTGCTACACTCCGTACAACAGGTGGCATGACTACACGGCATGAAGATCCATGTTTCTATATGACGAGCAAGACAAATAACGCACTTGTGTATTTCTCCAGTTGCCTCAACATTTCCTTAGTCAGAATAATCAGAATCACTTGATGAAGAATGTTCTTGCGAAATTATGTTGCTAATCGCTTTCAGGAATTCAATCGGGTTGTAGTCTCCACAAGACAATTTCTGTTTGCAAATATTCCTACGCTCTTCATTTTTTATGTTCTGTTTATTTTCGCGTCCTGCTGATTTCTCTTCCCTACCGTAAGCGTCCTATATCATTATCTGTATCTTGTATTATTCATTTAGAGTTCCTATGAATGTCCATGTCCCTGGGTTATTGGTTCTCACAATGGATTTCAGTTTAGAATGATAGCTTTCTGCCCCATATTTGTAGCGATGTTGAATTCATAAATAGAAAGTTCCTCCGAGGTATTTGATTGATCCAACGTTTTGCAATAGTTCTTAAGTTTTTCGAGTTTGATTTCTCAGTATTTTCTATGACTGGATTAGAAGGAAGTTGAAAGTGGGAATAATTAGGGGAGCTGGTAAAAACGGGATTGCTATTAATTGTTTCATGCAGTCAGTACTTCTGGATTATCTCCAAAACTTTGGATAAGACCAAATTTTTGTGATTTATCACAAATTTGCTGGGTATAATGAAACTAGCAACCGTAAATTCTCGCTTGAGGGAACACTACCTTAAAAGCATTTCTTGCTGCTGGTTCCCAATCTGACATAGTCGCTAATGATCGGAATTTTGGAGCATTAATAATGATACTTTCCAATACTGCTTGATATAATTCCTGGGTCTTGGATACCATTGAACAATGCACAGCCGGTAGAGTATCTCTCCTCACTGAACAAATATTATCCAGAGCTGAGAGAATTGAGTTGGAACGTTAAAAAAAGTTCCATCAAATTGAACATTGGTCACCTCGTCCAAAAATGTCTGCACCTGCTCTGAAAAAGATCACACCTGTTTGTACACTTGTCAATACGTTATACTTATATATTTCCCCAATGTTGTTGTTGGCAACATAGCAACACACTCGGAAGCTGTAAGCGAAATTCTCGGTTGTAATTTTCGTCTCGCTCGATAGAGGGATGACTCGTATTCTGTAAAGGAGCTATCACTTGCGCAAGGATCATTTTTTGTAACATCGTCAGAAACTCTTGAAGTTTAGTTTGTGAACTCTCGGTCATAGTTTTGCATTTTGTTTTCAATTGATAAACTTCTGTTTGATACTTTTCGACATTATGATTATGCAAATTCAAAGGTATGATCTAATTGGGTTCATGATTAAGTTTACTAGAACCCTTACACCCACCTCTAAACAACACACATCGTAGATACGCAAAGCTGCCCTTTACTTATGATGTAATATATTTGTTACCATCCTGAGTTGTAAAAATTCTTCCGACACTACGCTTGTATTAATCTAATGTGTAGTCCATGACCTTAATATATTACAACAGTTGAGTTATGAATTTATACTCTATTTGGACGTTGGTGTATACGTTTCATACTTGAAGTGGCAGTCAAAAAACAAGATAGTTGTTTATTTAACAAAGAATCAGATTCCAGAAATGGTGACGAATAGACGTGGATTTAATGGATTTTGATGGTAACCTGAAAAACCATTCTAACAAGTGACAGTTGGGAAAATTCTAACGAATGATTGTCTAAAAATTCTAACAAATGCTGCGCCCCCGCGATAATCGTTAGAGTTACAGTTTTATTAAGATAGCCAAATAATATGACATACCCAGCTTCCCATTCCCTTGAGGATATATTTTGATGTGATATCTCTGAAGATTATTGTGCAATCTTGAAAATGACTATAATTGGGCATATTCAGGATTACGTCACAATGATACAAGATGTCATATCAAAATATAATTGGAAGTGGGTCTGTATTATACTTTAGCTATTTTGATAGGACTATAACTGTAACGATTATCGAGTTATAGGTGAATATTGACAGATGTCCATGCTTTCAGCTATAACTCAAGAACTAGACAACTTTATCACACAAATTTTTGATATGTTGTATAAATATATATTTCGAATATTACCTGATTCAACTTAGAAATCAAAGATCAACATATTTCGCTTTATTACGTTAGCATTTTACATCATATCAGCCTATTTTGCGATCATATGACGTCTTTTCGACCTGAAATAATTTCTAGATGTGGTATGTATGATTCTTCCCATGATTCACATCATATTTGTGAAACTTGATTATGGCTTCAATAGAGTTGCTAAGCTCATGAGTTATTGACTTCGAATCAACTATGCACTTCTTTTTATCCCTAATCCAAAAAATAATTGAAATTTCCAGTTTTTATATTATGTCGTTCGCGTGTCAGCACATTTGGCACATCGACAGGTACCTTATCTTTTTCTCTATATTTTTAGATATTTTTGAATGGAATTTTAAATTTCTTTATATATAATAAATATAGTTATCGCTTATCCTTTCGCATGCTGTAATCTTTATCTATAGATTTAATGGAGTAACCTGGCCACTAGAATAAGCCTGCTACGCGGATGTGTGCTGTTGTGGGATATAAATTCACGGTCAAAAATATCGATGAAAATATTGATAGAATATTGAAATTTGGAATGAATTGGATTCTCAATTGAATGTCAATGTCTGTTTTGTTTTGCACTTCTGAGAAAAACTAGATAATTCGAAAGATAGAGGTAAAAAAATCGATAATAGTTGGCGAAAATATCGTTTCATTTCCGATTAAAGTATCCATAAATATCGATGAAAAATTTAGATGAATTTCTCGATTGGATTGATAAAGAAAAGTATCGATTGCTGAAATCTCGATATCCCTGCTTTATGGATTATCAATATTACATTATTGGACACTGCTTAGCTGATATACATATTTGATACCCCCAATATGCCAGATGTACCGACGTGATGACTATCTAATGCAGCTCATCATGAAATTAGCAGTTTATTGAGTCATCATTATTGTACAATGTTGAATATTTTCCACATTTCGAAATTTTGATAATTTCCTTATACTTGATCTCAGAGCATACTTTGCAAAGGGCATCCCCCTTCAGTTGTGAATTTCGTCCAAGACACGAACTTGTCCGGGCCAGCCCCAAAAATACTCTTGTATGCCAAAATCAGCCCTGCGGGTACGCCACTTGTAGCATGAGAGGCTCTGTCCATCTGCTATTCTTTTAGGTCAGTGTAAGTCAATATTGGTTGGGAGATCTCTATTAGATAGTATCCTTTCTAAGGTTAGTTGAACTTGAAGGGAATATGAAGTATCTAAAACCAATGGCTTTACAGGATATATACATATAGAAGGTCGCGAAAATACAAAGTTACGTAGAACTTCAAAATTATTATATGATGGAAAGTTATGTTTGTCCTTCAGTAATAAGTGAGGTAGTTGTGTATAATTTCTTCAACCCATCTCGAGTAGATCAAGCAGGAATTAAGCTTTATCAACTGGAACCTATATGATCTTGATGATTGTTCAGCCTACCGCTGACTATTTCTTTCGCAACTTTTGCAACCGGACGGTTAGCATGGCTATCAGTTGCTATAATTATGCGGCAATCTCAATAAGCATTATCTATTTGTTCATTGCAGTGTTTTGCAAATATACACATATTGATTATAACCTAGTCCGTTGTTGTTGTACCGAAGAAATTAACCTTGGTTTCTTACCATGCAAAGCTGATGATACAGATGAAGATTGAAGGCAATCTTTGTTGGTTTCCAAGGTATTTCTGGGGCCCCTTACTCATTTATGAATAGAAATATTCAATATATATATACTAATGCTGTAAAGAGTACATACAATATTTCTATTGGTAAATGTTGGATAGAATAGAGTTACTCAAATTATCAGCAAATTCACTTAATTTTTACATGTTAAAATCGGCAAAATTATACATGCTCCACACATTTTGGCCTATTTTTGGCCTAATTGTGAAATCTGTCAATTCAAAATTTCAAATCAATACTGACCTCGGTCTATATGCGTACAATTATTAGACAAATTATGAGCTATGAAGAAATCAATGCTAGAAAGATATTTACCATCCTTAGGGCTTTCTACTTAACCTAATGCTGAACATGTACCTTACTGACTGAGGTCTGACTGTTTGAAGTTGGTAATCAGCAAAAATTTAGCTATCCCTTACTTAAAATGGTCATAGCTTAGTCATTTTTTGAGCTAAATGTTCATCCTTAGGTTCACGAAGATTCTCCATCTCCCTGTACCATTGGTTTCCCCATTTTGACTAATACGCGTAATTATGCGAACATAGATCGAGGGAAATATTTTTCTCAAAATTCGACATTGAAACGAAACCTTCTAAAACTGAGCCAAAAGATTGGCCAGCCTAGGCCTAAAATGTGTGAAATGTGCATAATTTAGCGCATTTATTGATGCATGTGAAAATTGATTATATTTGCTGGTGCTTAGGCAATTTTTAAGAATCTAATATTTTCTTGTATGGAAAAATTATGCAGCCAATATGATAATTTAGAATTTTGGATTTTTCAGATTAATATGAACTATTTTCGCTTACGAAGTAATTGATACTCTTAAATCATCTTCTATATTTAAGATATTAACAACATCTACTGTTTATTTGAAAGTCATTGTCCTTCTCTCTCAGATTATCTTGAAATTTTATCTTGGGACAATGATAAATGGAAAATATTTCGTCAATTTATTCATTAACTTAAGTAGTTATACATTCAACAATTTTGAAAGAATTCAGTAATAGTTATTTAGTGGTCAGATGTATTATTCATTATTCTATCATGATAATTATTCTATCTAGTAAGGGAAATATAGAGTGGAATTCTATGAAGGTTTGTATTGATTATAGAAACGCTTTTGAACAATGTTCAGGATGTCTGACAAATATCTGGTAAAGAGAGGGTCATATATTAATGGGCTCGGGCAAGCACCCCTCTCTCGACGCTACTAACGATAGTAAGTATCAATGGGTATTGATTGATAAGAAAGGCGTTAGCTGATGAAACAATCAAATTTGTCGAATCATTCCATTAGGATGATAAGTATACACGGAAATACCTGAGAAGAAAGATCACGTAAGCGTATATAATCAATTTACGTCCAGAAGCGTTTAATACTTTCGAACTCAAAAGAAATGCTAGCTCAGAATTCACAAATAACTACCTCGACCCTAAGATTTGTAATCATAATTTCAAAATAAGAAAATTATCTAAACTAATATGTCAGATAACGTTTCCAAACTTCTGTGAATTACGGAAAAAATTGTGTGTAATAGCTGACTCACATGGAACCCACCCTGTGTGCGTGTGTTCAATCCACCAGAATGTGATTCTTTTACGGATGCTTTAGATGCTCTGGATACTCAGGATAACTACAAAACATTAATGTCCAAGTTAGTTTCTTCCTTGACAATGCTAACCTTATGATTCATCATCGCGAAAATAGCAATGGTAGCGAAAACCTCTGAATATATCTGTGAGGAATATTTGAAGGAGTTGATAATGAGATATATAAAACTCAATATATATACACAAAGAATTATATATACTTCATTTTATAGACCCCGGTTGAATATAAAAATGGAAATAGATCGACAAATCTACCTTGGAGAGCTTTATACCGAAATTTTCATTAATTCATGAAAAACTGACTTCACATCCATACATTTCTCGAGGACATACATGATATTTTAAGAAGCTAAAGGATGCGATTGCTGAAACCTATCGTGTTGGTCTATTTGCTGCAAATTACAGTTTTGTCGTAGAAGAGGAAGTTCAAAGATTCCATTGGAATAATGAAGAGGCAATATGCATCCACTTGTGATTCAAAAAAGAGAAAATGGTCAGCTACTATAATTGCTATTCTTCATTGCCTTTTATTGAGAAATATATTATTATAGGAGCTGTCATTAATAGATTTTTTTTTTTTTCATATTTAACGATACATAACATGATGTAGCGATGGTATATTCAATTCAACAGGTCTAACCTATTATATAAATGACAAATTTCAACAAATTAACAAACTTAGCTATTTCAGTGATTTGCGTGCAGGATAATGTAAAACTTATGCCAACATAAAAAATATACCCAGTTTGATGGAGAATTGAACTTTGTTGCTACTTACCACTGCAAGTCACTTTGCAATGTCATCGGGAGGAACGGTAAATTAGTGAATGCTAGGACCAGAATGCAAAGACCAAAACACCACATATTATGTCTATCATTAATGTTTGAGTTTTGTTCATCACCTCCAAGCCTATCATATATAGAATTCTTCTTTATATCTAAATTACAGATTGATCCACTGAGACCAACATTTGAACTAGGTTAGTTGTCATTCGTCCAATTTTAGCATCGCACTCTAATCCTAATTCTCATTTTCGTCTTTAG
This sequence comes from Oopsacas minuta, assembly GCA_024704765.1. NCBI lineage: Eukaryota > Metazoa > Porifera > Hexactinellida > Lyssacinosida > Leucopsacidae > Oopsacas > Oopsacas minuta. The sequence goes on along the minus strand of JAKMXF010000044.1, from coordinate 198,730 downwards.
AATTCCAAATATCAAGACAATACCAGGCACAAGAAGTTATCATTCATTTACCCTATTTAATTATAGGATAATTGGAACAAAAATGAATCGGTAATCAAGTAGATTTCACCATCTTTTATATCTTCACTAATGATCAGAGAGCTTCTGGAGACGAGTGTAGTTTATCCATGCATTGGTGATAATATTACTTGTATAAATGATAAGGAATGGCATATAGGAGTTGTAGAGAAGGTGTGTGTGTGGAAGAAGGAGATCTAAAGTAAATTTATGCATCCTAAAGAGCAGGGTCGACCAGAAATAATTTCTTCTGACCATTAACAGAAGATATGTTTTATTCCCGAGAACCACATCTTGTACAGCATAGCAGCCCCAGCACCATCATCAAAAAGTGGATGGAAATACAAGACCACTCCCCACGATGTAATTAGTCTATTTAAAGGGTGCTACCAAATCGAAATATTTAGTCATTATTCAATATTGTTTATATTCAGGTAAACACTGCTAGAGAAATAAATATTAGGCATGAAATGTTAGATTTACTCTGCAAATGCATATGCTTAGAATACTTTCAAGTTAGGTTCACAATGCATAGAAATTTCATATTAATGATGCAGAATTATAATAAAAATTATATAATTATCGTATCATGTTTCAACCTAAATTCCTTAGTAACACAATTGAGTTGATCAGCATACCATTTAAATATACTGGTTAATATGGAGAGCTACTAGTAATACATGGGAACCAATGAAATTTTTCTACACATGGAAAAGACCCATGAAAGTATCTATAGTATAAATATTATGTTCTCAACAGATCCCCGATAGTTACACCATAGCTCCGGTTTCACTACTCGAACTAGTTGTTGTTCCAGTTTGAGACATCAAAATGAATTAAGATCAATTTCAATTTGACTTATTAAATTCTAAATAGTTAACCACCATCGGTATAGAAATTTTTGTGAATATCGAAGTCAAATTAAACAGTGTATGCAAATTTGAATTAGAGGCGTGATTGTTCTAGCCATACAGAAATTGTTTGAGGCAAAAAATTCTAAATTTTGTTACATCATAATTTGAGAACAAAATATCAGATTGATATGAATTTGGCATGGATTTAAACAAGTAAGGTCTCTCTACTCACCAACCTTTTGTACATTTGGAGAATGTTCGTGAACCCGCTGGTTGAGGTGACGTGGACTTCTCCAACTCAATTACTATGAATTTTGTCCTAAATGTTCCCAAAACCACTGTATTCTTGCAACTTGTTCGTAATAGTACCCCATCCAAAATAATTAATTTTGTTTTAATGTATGTATATGTCGTTTCGTTCTATAACTTATTGTGAACATCGGCGTTTAATGTTGAAAATGATGAGTTCATATGAATAAGAAAACAATTTTCCTCGTTTGTCCAGTAGCTAATTCACTCCATCCATATACTCGCTCAATAACTACTGGGGCTGCCATTGAATGTATTAATGTAGTAAATCAGAGGCATTTCTGTCAGTACATGCAAATGTCCCTACCACGAATTGGTTACTGTATGCCACTGCATAGCAACCTAGCAAGCTATGCGAGGTAGTAATCTTATGAAAATGCTTTGAAAAGGCTTCATAGGGTGAGATACAAATTAAATGCACTAGATTGCATAATGTAGCAGGATAAACGAGATATTACTTTTGAGAACTCACCAGTGGCTCCTGGCGACCAAAATCGCGATTCAATTTTACACCAAGATCATACTTGAATACACCCTTGTTGTATACTTTGCACCTGATAAAATTCTGAGGAAGTCATTTCATTCCTGGATCAAAATACTCTTAGTCTCGTATAGTTTGCGCAACATGTATATATATATATATATATATATATATGGATATACTGTTTATGGTTGAATTGAGCCGAAATTTTTGATACCTAAGCTTATTATTTGAAATTCGGCACTTCATGCCTCGTAAATTATAGTTAAGTTCAAAATCGTATAATCATTATCATATAGTCATGCTGTACATTTTTACATAGACTTATTAATTTAAAGGTCAGTGGATTCTGCATAACTGGCAATCAAAACTTGGGTTTATTGTATTCTCTTAAACTATCCAGTAGATTCTTATTCAATCTATTATTTTCAAGTAAAACACTTTCTGACATCATTTCTATAGGTATTTATAGTCCTCACTAATACATGCAGACTCTCACTGACATATTTAATTCACTAAGAATGTCCTAAATTTGATGATATAATTGTTAACTTCATTTATTCACTGAACTTCATACAAACAAGGAAAACTCAATTATATAAATCACGACACAATACTTCGAAATTAGGAATGAGACAACAAATTCACCTCATCTACCTGTCTAGACATGTTTTTAGCATTTATTAAAAGTGTAGAACATAGCATTCAAATACACTAAGACTATGGTACGGGTAACTCTTTAGGATCAGGGATTGGTTAAACCTAAACGAGTTCAGAATTCGTGGATTGTGTAATATAATGACTAGAAACTACTATTATTTTCTAGGCCAGTGATAAATAAGTACTGCATTGTAATTGATTCGAAGTACAAATAACTAATGAATTAGAATTATTCATCAAGTTTCACAAATACGAGTTAATAAATCACACATTCCTAATACAGAAAATATATTCAGTTGGAAAAGACGTCGTTGGATCGCATAATAGGCCGATATGTTGCAAAAAATTCTCCAACTTTGAAACACCATAAAACGAAAAATATCTATCTTTGATTTTATATTTAAATTATGAAATATTCGAGAGGTATTTTTATACAAGATATCAAAAATTGTCAATATAACTCGATGATTCGACCACCATAATTGTAACGATTATCGAGCTATAAGGGAAGATTGACATACAAGTGCAATTCATGCCTCAACTGTAACTCAAGAACTAGCAAACTTCATCATGACAATTATCTGATATTTTACAAGTATATTTCGAATATTTCTTAATTGATCTTTAAAATCAAAGATAAAAATTTCTATTTCATATCGTTTCCAAGTTGTGTTATTCATTAGATCGTATTTTGTAAAACTTAAAGCTGCTGTATATTTACAAATATCTGAGGTATTTATATTTCGGATCTATTACAGTTCACTTCTTATTTGCCAGAACATAATTGTAGTTTGCAGTCCTTACATCACGTAGTTCACGCTAGAGTATATATTTCAGAATCATTGCATTTTTGGCCAAATGAATGTATAATAATAAATAATCTTGGAAGATTAGTCTACATAGCTAAATCTGGGTAATTCAATAAGCTCAGGATACGACCTATTAGATATTTACGTACAGAAGCGGCGTCTGGGCAAATTTGAGGGCTCAAGCTCCCCCGTGATTTTCGACAGCCCCCAACTCGAGCACCTGCGTAATTTTCTGGAGATAAAAATGTAGAAATTTTGACAGAACTTGCTTCATCTTTTCCTGTTTGTTTTAAAAGTACACGATTATATTTAAGTTTGTTGTTCTAGATTCCTAGTTTAGCGAATATTCGGCTTTCTTGTTTTTCACTCAGTTCATGACTCGTGTTGTGTGTTTTAATAATTTTTTATTTTACTTATGATGCTAGATCTATTTATTCCAATATAATTGTTTACTTGGATGGCTACTTCATTTTCCTCTTTTGTATAGACAGATTAGGTACCTAGGCCATGTTTCCTACATTTTTTTGTTTGATTGTTAGTACCTTATTATTTACCTTAATAATCTGTCGTCATTCCTGATTTACCTATATTTTTCATCCAAAGCACCAAGTCGTATAATTTTCTGGCAATGAAAGGCGAATATGTTGACTATTTTAATTGATATACCGAGCCATCTTGGCCCCCACGAATACACGTGTCGCCTGGCCCAGCCTCTCCGTTTGCCAAATCCTGGCGGTGCGCCTGCTTACGTATATAAAGAATTTTTATATACGTTGTTGATCTTAATCTTGATTCAAGATTAAGAAAGGCAGTCAGCAATGAGTTTCGTCAAATTAGAGTATTATACTCAACATTGATATCTAGAATACATGAATATGAATGAGAATATATCATACTTTTCAAGTCCCCAAGAGTGAGAGCCTACTATAGCTTCTATATAGTAATAATAATAATATTAAGCGACGTACCTTACTAGGGGTTTAGGATGTGATACTCAAATGGTTGGTATATCCGGGACTGTGGGTAAGCCATAGTCTGCTGGTGTGGTATTTACCTGACAGGGTGATGTAGTGGAGGCATGATACAGGGGGACGCCATCCCTCAATAATATTTTGTTTGACAAATTTATTGGAAAATTAAGTATTATTCATAGATTTATAATTAGGTTCTTCTGAACCATGGTTTACTAGTGAGCATCCCACACAATATTTTCTAGCACTACTCCCGTGCTGGCAGCACAAATTTTACTGAACATTTAATTGGTTATATGGTGCTCACAGTAATGCTCAACAAATCCAGTGAGTTGGTGGCTAGAGTGACCTGAATATTGCGTTATGCCACAACAAAATCGTGTATATTGGCTTAGTTATGCGAGGTGGTGGCTAAGTTAGTGACCCCAGAATTTTAGTTTGTCGAGCGCTAGTGATCTGCCGCCCCATTTCATGGAGCTTCATATTGCCATGATAATTAATACTAATGATTGATTTGAGAGAGTTTTTGTTCGCTCACTTCGCCAAATATATTATAGCACTTGTTTTCTAACAACTGGCGGTTTCCATTCTGGTACCAACAAATTATGAACTTATTCTAGCTCAGCTAAGGAAAATAAATGGAGCATTGCGGATTACCGAATATTGATTCACGAAGTTGTGATCGTGAAAGGCTATAGATTAATGAGAATACCTTATCAAAATATAGTGTTATAGCTGTAATATCGTCTTGATACGCATCTAGAATTCCCTCAATATAGTAGTCGCTCACTCAATTAACAACTAACTCATGGGCCCTACCTTGAAAGCATTGGTGATACAAGTACGAGGGAATATTCAATAACTTTTGAACTAAGTATCAAATAGCATCAACTATATGTATTTTACTATAATTGTTCGAAATAGCATCCCTTAGCTTGAATACACTTGTTCATTAGTTTAAACCAAGCTTGAATAGCTTCATTAAATTCATTTTCGTTGTTGTCTCGGATCACTTCTCTGAGGGCTCCCTCAAGATCAGAATTCGATGAAAGATTTCTGCCTTTAAGGTATTTTTTTAGTCTAGGAAAGAGTCAAAAGTCGCAAGGTGCTAGATCTGGAGAATAAAGGTGGTGTGGCAAAATATGTAGTCCTGATTCTTCAATAAATTGTCTTGTCATTTTTGATGTATAAGAACTAGTATTATCGTGGTGCAAAAAAAGTTCCCCTTAATGCTGTGCCAGGACACCGTAAATTTATTGCTTTTATGACTAGAGGCAAACAATTCTCTGTATACCAGGTTCAAGAGGTACAACAGTTTTAAAACCCGTTGTATTAAAACAATTGCATACGGATCCCGAAATTTAAAGAACATTTGGCATATTGGCATTCAAGGTGGTTATGCCACTTTTAAGTGCCTCAGCCACTTTGTATGGCCATTTTTTCTACAATGTTTGTCCACTTTGGATGAAAATCCTTCGGGACAATTGATCATTTACCATATGCATCGATAGGAATTTAATGTTATGTTATCGATATATACAGTCTGACACGAAATTATTTACAATTTTCTGATTGTTTCTTAAGAACCCGTAATATTGCAAAAGCACGAAATTGATATATCTCGATCACTTTACATGAACAATATAATACATATTTTTGTTATTTCAAAATTTTTTGATTTTTACATCATTTCTTTGATTTTGTCGCGTCATCCTTGATGATTACTGAGCATTTTATCCCTATTCCGTGGTGAACTAGAATTCTTCGAAATAAATGCAACAAGCCAACCGTCAAGAAGTTTTGGAGTTGTTAAAATTGAAAACAACTACTATAAAGTCAATTGCAAAGCGATGTGGAGTTTCTTTGAAGACCGTGTATAATGTCAAAGCTACAGTGACAGATTCCAAAAATTTGAAGCATCGAAAAGGAGCTGGTAGACCAATGAAAATGGCCAAACATAACAAGATATTTCTTGCAGCCAAGCTCCGAAAAAATCTACGAGTATCTGTAAGAAGTATAGCAAGTGAATTTCAGGTCACTCAGGGTTTAGATATATCTAGTGAGTCGATACGGAGGACAATAAAGAGTATGGGACTTTCTAAGAAAGTTCCGATCAGAGGGCCGGGAATCACCCCTAGAATGAGAAAATACGTGTCGATTGGGCCGAGTAACACAGGATATTCACTGGCACAAGATAGTATTCACGGATGAATTTTCTATCTGGCTAAATCAGGGTAGAATTCGAATGTGGACAAGAGGTGAACGACCAACCCTCAACATTCCACGGCATACTCACAAAGCACACATTTGGGGAGGAATTTCTGCTCGAGGTACCACCCCAGTGAAGATATTCAAGCATAACTTTAATTTAGAACATTATTGTAATGTTTTAAGTGAAGTTCTGTTTGAGATTGCAGATACATTATATCCTGATGGCTGGAAATTGCAAGAGGATAATTCGAGTATCCATACATCAAAGATTTCATGTGCTTTCAAAGAGACACACCATGTTAGACGCATAGACTGGCCTCCCAATAGCCCGGATCTCAACCCTATTGAGAATTCATGGGGTGTACTGAAGCACAGAATAATTGTCAACGCTCCAAAGACAATTGAGGAAGTGGAGAGTATGATATATTCTCAGTGGGAAACGTTTGAACCTGATTTTCTTTCTAAGTCCACAGGTTCTATGTAAAAAGGTGTGATCTGGTAATTGCCTCTGGTGGGAAAATGATTAACTATTAGTAACATTATTGTTTTAGGTAATATCTATCACTTCTATACAAGAAATGTATCGTCAATTTCTTTAGTAATCAATGCTAAATTGGATTATGGTTAATTTATAATTGTAGATAATTTCGTGTCAGACTGTATATGCATATATATATGATGACATTTTTTGTCCACCTAAAATTTCTCATTCATGTTCATGTATTCTAGATATCCGTTACTCAACCTAATTAAAAGATAATGAGAACCTCACCCATAGTATTCTAATACACAAATGCTATGGGACGGAAATTTTTTTCATGACAAGGGATTGGTTAAACAAGTTCGGGATTATTATGCTTGATTAAATATTTCAGAATCTTTGCACTTTTGGCCAAATGAATGTATTACATACTTGTAGAAATACGTGCCGTCACTATATACAAGCGAAATTTTGTCAAAATAGGACAATTTATTTGCTAATTTTATTATATTGCTCAACATTGCTCTATCTTTGTAACCATGTGGAAGGTTAAATATTGATATTTGGTTAAAGTCGAAATAAATATGGAAATCGTTTATGATCAATATATACCAAATTTCAAAATAAACTTTGCAGTTTAACGGAAACCATGGATGGCACTTGTTGTTTCAATATTCACTTATAACTCGAGGATCGTGGAAATTATTTTAAACTCAGGATATCCATTTTATAGTGTTTATCCGACTTCCCATACCCTAATAATGTATTTCAATTTGATATCATGAAGAATATTGTGTAATATTAACAATGACCTTCTATGGGCATGTTCAAGATTTTGGGTCACATTAGCATGTGATGTATCTAAATGTATTATTAGGTTTAGGAAGTAGGGTGTATACTTCATTATCTAAAACCAAATTTTCAAATATTTGCCCCATTATCGAGTTATAAGTGGTTATTATGTTATCCATAGTCATCACTACCCCTCTGAAGCGTGCGAACTTTATGGAAATTTTGATATTTTGTATAGAAACGATTTCAGACAAGATAAGACTGCGTTATTATGGAATATCTCCTCCACCGCCTGTTGGCACAAGTTATGCTTACGACATCTCAAGAGTCACTCAGTGAATTAAATTGTAAGCTTAGCTCAAGAAGGGCTAGTGAGGTAGCAGTCCCAGGGACTTGGCTGAAGTGATCTCCCAGGAGGTCCGCTTGTAGCCAAAGTCAGATAAGAGCTAGACCGAGGTATTCACAGTCGAAGATAGTGTGATTTCACCACCTTGCATCACCTAATTGGTACCCTTATAAGTCATCACGCTCAACTAGCGGAACTAGAAAAATTAGTCGAGGTGGGTCCACATTGTCAAAAACAGGTATATAACCATAGCATACTTAGAATAGACTCGGAGCCGTGAACGATATCCTAGCATCCTCTCGTCGTCTAGGAAGCGCACTCACACCAGCAACCAGTGGAGAATACTCACAGCAGTAGTGAACCTGACAGAGTTGCCAGCACTTGCTTCAACTGAGAATGGGGCTCACAGCCACCAGGAATTGCACAGACTACTAGTGCATCCATGGTCTGAAGTACCACCAACCGGACTGAGGGCAACAAACACGACATAGCAACAGTTGGAAATAGCGTTGTAATTGGCAACCTTAGTAATCCCTGGATACAGCAAAAACCAGATAACAGCATCGGGAAACAATATCAGAACGCCAGAGCAAGCGAACTTAACGGGTGCTGGATTATTTCGAATTTTACAGTATGCTGAGAAAGATTTATTTAACAAGAATTATTGATTGATAATCTAAATATTCTGGGAATAATTTCAATATAGGTGGTTTAGCTAAGTTAACTATTTTTAGGGATTGTTTGAACATTAGACAAAAATTAATGAGTTATCTGACATTCAAGGATCTCTGGATAATATATTACTGTCTAACATATTTGAAGGTTTTGCTTCATGGCAGGAAAGATAAAAATCATAATTTTTTTAAAAAATCAAAAAATCGGATTTGTTTTTAATTTAAATCGGATTTTGTATGACAGCTGACTGAACCATCCGACCGTATTCCCTGTCCTTGTTATAATAATGTATGCGTATTTATGAATTTTGAAGATTGATACATATAAATATATCAATACATAATTGTGGCCTATCTCGTAGAATATAGAGTGTAGAAAATAGAATCATTTAATTTTTTATGTTCAATAGCCTATAAACGAACACCAGTTTAGCCGCCTTCTCAATTCCAAGTCGGTTGCGAGTTTTTAAGTGTATATATCCAAATGTAGAAAAAATACGTTCAATTCCCGCACTTGAAGCAATTGCGGTGAGAAGTTGTTCAGCAACTTTAGTAATATCTTTCCCCAATGTTCCACGCATTGATGCCCACCAGCAAGCTGGCATAATGTTATCAACTACATTATCACTAAACATGTAGGATTTGAAAGGATAATATCCTGCTTTGAACTGCGAGACAGTCGCCATTGTATTTGGAAAATGCTGATGAATATATTCCATTGTATCGGTAGCTTCTTCCTCAGTGAGTTTTCTTCCTCTATACCTGGGTCAATTAAGTTCGCAGAATAGTGTACTGGAGAAATAGCTTGGGCAGCTCTTCGTCTACTTTACTTAGTACATGTACCGGTTGCTGTGAACTTAGAAGATCCTCATAAAAGTGTTTTCCATACCTCAACTGTATCACTAATTATATCAGGACGTTCAATAATTCTTGCAGGCCATGATATATTTAAGGAATTAGTCAAGTAATATACCTAACTTTCATATATTATAAGCCCATATAGTTAAACTCCATATACTGAAAGTTTCAAGCTTATTCAATACAAATTATGAATTTTTGAGACAGTTACGTGTAGTCAATTTATACCCACTGTTGAATTTATGGCTTCAAAGGATGATAATTTCAACCTCAAATGGCGAGGTTACATAGAATTTCGCACAATACTCAAGATCCAGCCCGTCCACATCTTCAGCGAGTTACAGGAGATATTGTGCGTGGATTACCCTTCCAGATCTACTGTAGAGCGATGGGCTGCCCGTTTGAGATCTGGTGATGCTGATGTCACAGATTTGCCTCGATCTGGAAGACCGGTATCCGCCACCACTTCAGAGAATATCGCACTATTGAAAGTATGGTCATGGAAGACAAGTGCATTACTGTCAATCAATTAGAACAAAGTATGGAGATTTCATCGGGAGCTATTCATACAATTCTGACCACTGAGCTTGGCTACCGATCGATTTGTGGGAAATGGGTCCCGCATAAGCTCAGTGAGAATCAAAGGTTGGCACAACTGGATATTGCCAAGAAACTCTTGGAGACTTATGAGAACTGCGATTCCAGACGCCTAACAGAGATTATTACTGATGACGAGACGTGGGTGTACTATTCAACACCATAGAGCAAGTATAAGAAGTGATCATGGGTCAGGGGCGACGAACCACCGGCGAAAATTCCTAGGCCCGACTTCAGAAAACCTAAGATCATGTATGGCATCTTCTTCAGTAATCATAGAATTGTCTTGAAATTACCTTGTGGGAGTGGCAAGGCTGGTACTGCTACTTCTTTACAGAGCAAGTGCTTCCAAATTTGATAAATAATAGAGAAAAGTACCGCCTGTAACCGGAACTCGAGGAATGAAGATTTAATTGATAACGCCAGTTCCCATACGGCTAAGATTACCAAAAATTTCTGGGATGTAGAAGGGTTAGAATTACTTCCCCATCCACCATGCTCACCAGACCTAGCTCCGTGTGATTTTTGGCTATTCCCCAAGCTTAAAATCTACCTTCAAGGCAAAGATTTTAACACATTACAAGCACTCGGAACGGGCCTGTATCAGTACTTCAAATCCATCCCCGAAGAAGAATACAGAAATGTGTTTTACAAGTGGGTGGAAAGGTTAAAATTTTGTGTATCTGCAGAAGGGAATTACTTTGAATAAATAATATAGTGAATTAGTGTGTATAGTGTTTGTATCATATTCTATGATATCACCTGCAAGACTTATTGAACGCCCTAGTAGTATTTCCCTTTGATTTCTATCTAGAACAACTGAAATTGGTTTGAATCAACTAATCAAGAGATCTTCAGCGTTACGTTTGATAGAATAATTCTTAACTTTATTACCAATGTTCGAATTTATCTCATCATGATATTCCTCACAGACCTGTACAAGGATATGCCAGATAGAAATATACTATTCAAACAGTCCGTCAAAGTATTCCATCTAATTTCATGTGGGATAACAAGAGAATTTCCACCAGCTTACTTGTATCTACCTGCAGGTAGATATGTATTCCTAAAATATTTGATAATCTGGACAACTTGTTCTTTTACCCCAGTAATCTGTACATCTTGTGCTAATAGGCTCAACAAATGAGCAGAGCATCTGTATGTCAATATTTCATTCGGCATCTTTTATTCTAAATCTCTTCTCATTTTGCTATATTGGCTGTGTTGTCAGTTACAACGTTACGTACATGACATCTAAGATTTACCTTACAGGATGTAATAGCATCTGCAGCAAGTTCTGCCAGATAATCTGATGTGACTGTCCAGAGGTATCAATTGTCTCAGTAAGGAAAGTCTCTCTTTTGTCAGTTGTAACACTCACACACACGAGAGGTTCATTATGTACGTTACTCCATCCATCCAGTGATAAGGAGACTGCCTTATGCATCAGGGTTTTTCTGCATGTATCCAAGAGAGATCGATATATAACCTGGCCATACCATCTTTATTAGTTTGATAAACTTGGGGTGTTCAACAGCTATAAAAGGCATGTTAGTTGCGTAAATATAACGAGCAATTTGGAGATCCAGTAATTCTGCCTCTGACTTCGAAGTCTTCATGACATATTTATTCACCGATATGAGTAATCCTAGGTTTTTAGCAAAAAGACTTGCATCAGGCACTTCTCCAGATAATGCAGTTGATCTGGCTACTAAATCAATTGATTCATTTTCAGCTATTATGGGATGGTCTTGCACGCTGCATGAAGAATAATGTTGCTTAAGGCGGTTGACCACCTCCTGCATCTCCTTATTGCAAAGTTTGCACCTTTCTTTCCAGCCAGCCACTCCTTCTGCCGTATACCGTTCGAAGTAGACCCATATATCATCTTGCTTCCTGCCATATCAAGCGTTGTTAAATGCTACGGATAGTAGTAATCTAATAGTCATAAATCTTTTGTAAGTGGTTGTTTAAATATATATATAGACTCAGGGTTGCGTATTAATAACCGACTTAATATGAACATTCGTTCATTATGAACAACCCCTCAGGTCACAATTCTTCGGCTTACATAAGATTTGTATTCAGCCAAGTCATTATGAAGGGGTTCACAATAAGCGACCCTGACTGTACAAATCATTTATTTTTATTTAAATCGAACAACCCTTCCGTCAAATGAATAAATTTTCGATAGGTATAAATATTTAATATCAGGATGGACATAATCAGCTTGATAAGATAATAAAAACATCAAAAATATTGAACTTAAATAAGATATTTTGATACCTCAGATTTTTGATTAAAATCATGATTTTTACTAATAAAAATCATTGATATAAATCATGATTTAAATCAAACAACCCTCCTTCATGGACACTATATATTGGCTATGTACAATCGACCTGGCTGAGTCCGAATCTGAATTCTATCATACGGCAGAAAGTTGACATTGTATAGTCTCTCGAGTGAAGGTATGGGAATTCGGAAATATTTGGAGGGCCAAGGGCCCCCAGTCACATATAGTACGACGCCATTATGACGAGTGTCTGGAACGCTGCAATTATTCCAGTGGAGTCGGAGAGTTGCCCCTTTACAACAAGCTATAATTGTCACACATTAATTACCTTTCTACTGTCAAGTAGGTTTGAACATTGAAACAATTTCTCATAACTGCGAAATACACATTTTGTTCGGTGTATTTTCCAATCGACTTTTTCCATTGAGTATTTGAATACGATGGATATTTTAGCTGAGGATAATACTCAGAAAATAATACTTAGGTATATAGATCAATACAAGATATCCCTGCTGATTTTTGAGTGAGATAATGCTATATGAGGGTTATATGTGAGCCGAAGTTTTAGAGTTTTCAATTGAGCCATGGAGCCATGCCTAGGAGCACGTTATTACCAGAGAGGTCAAGCCACGGAGCACGAGTTTATCAGGGGGAATGCCCCCCGCGGCGACTTCTCTCAGAGGTATAGCCTGCTCATTAAATTTCACAATTCGAAAGGTAAGGGTAGATACCCAATTCCAGCAAGATCTGACTCGTCAAGTTAAGAATCAGAAAATACCTGAAACTACAATTCGAGGCTACCAAATTGTTTGACAAATTTCCTCTCGGCATACAGTATTATTCTTAATTAGTGCCCATGTACTTATATATTTTGTGAAGGAGAATACACGATCGAATATTTAGCGAAAATACTGTAATTTCTCTTAGATCAACCCTAGACTATCATGGAAATTTGGGAGTCCGACTTCATACCCAGTATTTCATAAATATCCCTCAATTCAGAAATTAAATAACTCGTGCCTCTGATCAAGTCAAAGTCCAACTACTCTTATTATCACGAGATTTATGCTTTTAATTTGCATTATCGATCTCTCTGAATAAAATTGTTGGAATAATTAATGAATCATATCATTAGATAATAATATTAGGAGAATATCCCCTCAATACAACAAAATAGTGTTGATACTCATACTTAATGCTAATCTAAGTATAGTATCGGGAGAACAAGTTAATCAAGTTTGCATCAATTGTGGTAGAATTCGACTGTTTTTCTACACCCATACACAAAGATCATGTGGGAAATGATGTATAAATAGGCTTGATGATAATATATGTAATTGGTTGAGCCATCTATTCTGTCAGTAATTGAGCCGAAAGCAATGACATTGTGTGAATTGTTATAAGCATGATGTTCAACCTTGAAGTTAGGTGTCTTTTGGGCGTTTAATTGTATAAAAACCAGGGTTTCATCCAGGTTCTCAAGGCCATACACCTAAATTCCATTTTAGTTCTTTTCATACGTCTAGACCAGGGGTTGGCAAACTCCGGCCCGCGAGGTGATTTTGTCCGGCCCTAAACTCTTTCAGAAATTATTCTACTTTTCAGGCTCTTTCATTTATAATCCATAATTGTTTCAGAAACACTTATAATGGCCCCTACGCAACCGGGAGGCCATAATGAAGAATGGATGAATGGAATGAGTGTGTTAGTGATGCCACACAAATGTATTCTGACACCATTTGGATTAGATCTCAGCATAATATAGTATGTAGAATTGTAGATAAATACATATAATTCAAGTTTCAACACTCAGATCAAATTTTCAAATGCATCTTTATGCATTATGTCGTAGTGTCTGGATAAATTACTGACTTTCATTACATTTACACTCTGATTACAGATAAGACAGATCGGTTTTCCTTTCTCTTCTATGAAAAGTACTGTAATGTCCACTCTTGTTTAAAAGTTCTGCCTTCATCAGTAACTTACCTATTCTTTACCGGCCCTGATGCCATTCAATAAGAAATACGAGGGTCAGTCCAAAAGTTTGTCGTACAAAGGTTCTATTTTGTCTTCAATCAAATAAATACAACACTATATACTTAGATATATATACAATGACTCTACTATTAATTTGAGTTATATTCAACACTTATTTCCTGAGTAGCGCTATTTTATCCATAAGCCTATATACAGATTTTATTATTACTGAATGGAACTGGAAAGAAGGGATTTTAGAGCCATGATGGTTTATGACTTTATGCGTAAAATATCAATGGAGCAGAGTCATGATAACTTGGTGGAAGCTTTCCAAGATCAAGCTCCATCTAAGCGTACAGTGGAACGTTGGTATCTAGATTTCAGGAGGGAGAGAACGTCATTACAAGATGAGGCTAGGTCTGGGCGACCTTCAACCGCCGTCACTCCAGAGACTATTGCTGCTGCCGAGACATTAATCAAAGAGGATAGCCGCATTAACTATGAGCAGTTTGCTGAGACCCTAATGATCGGGAAAGCCGCCATCAATACTATTCTACATGATTATCTTGGTGTCAGAAGGCTTGCGGTCCGATGGATCCCACATTATCTCTCTGAAATGCAATTAGAGGCAAGGGTAGAATGGTGCAAGTTTATGCTCAAGAAATTTAAAGGAGGTGAGTCTAAACGAGTTTACGACATACTAACATGTGATGAGACATGGATCTATCGGTACGATCCGGAAACAAAGCAGCAATCTTTACTCTGGGTGTTTCCTGCCGAAGATCTCCCTGTTAAATTTCGCCGGGCTCGCAGCGTTGGGAAGAAGATGGTGGCTGCTTTTTTCTGTAAGACTGGCCCACTAACAATAATTCCTCTCGAGGATCGTCGTACCGTCAATGCTGATTGGTACATTAACAATTGCCTGCCCAAGGCTTTCGAACCTTGGAGTTCTCGTCGCCCTAAGACCGATATCAGAGGACTTCTCCTTCACCACGATAATGCATCTGCACACACAGCAGCCAAAACATTGGACTTCCTGGCTGAAAATTCGGCCAGTTGGTATTGCATCCACCTTACAGTCCAGATTTAGCTCCATGCGAGTTTTTCTTGTCCCCAACAATCAAGGAAAAGATCCGTGGAATAAGGTTTGAGAGTCCTGAAGAGGCTCGTCTGGATTTTGAAGAGTCCCTTTGGAGCCTGCCAGAGGAAAAATGGCATAGTTGTTTCGACAGTTGGTTTCATCGTATGCAACATTGCATAGATTGTTGTGGTCGTACTTTGAGAAACTGTGAAAGTTTGATTAAATTTGTTATTATATTTTTTGTCTACAACGAAACTTTTGGACTGACCCTCGTATTGGGCCGAAATCTTAAATTGCGCCGAATATTCATTCAAAATTCTTCTGATAAATACAATTGTACTTTTCGCATGCATATTTGATTACTTGTTTTTGATAACTAATTTTGCATTAGGTCACTATTTGCTTACCAATTTCATGATTTGCTTAAGAGTGGCCTCCAACCTGATTAGGAGGGGGGCCACAGAAAGAAGTTACAGCACTGTTATGACCATAACAGGATAAAATTTGATAATTATTTGAGGCAAATCGAAAGGAGTTATAATTTTTGCATTGCTGGGAATATAGTAAATATTGCAACATTTATAATTTTCCATAAAGTTGCGCTTACATATTTGACTGCATTCACCCTTTCAAGACCTTCAACATGCCGCGAAATTTTAAAATTGTATCCTGTCCTTTGTAAGCAGAAATATTGAAAATAGAACATGCTGTATCCAATTTTTACCCTTTGTATCAATCAAATGTAATATATGTGTTGATTTTGAGAAATCTATCATGTCCACAAATTCACCAAAACCGAAAATATTGGGAGAGACGTGTTTTCAATGTGTATCCTGAGGTAAAAAAAGTACGCTGGATCAGAACTTGCTAATTTCAAGTTTTTAATATGTAAATTTATTGTATTATAAATATAAAGTGAAAATAATTTAAATCATGAAATAATCGTAGAGACTTGCTCTTAATGACGACACATGGGTATTCAAGCATAGTGGCACGATTTGTGCAGAATGTGGATTTAGAGCTCTGTGTTCGCAGTTATCAAGTGAGTTATCACCTGGTGGGCATATTTTCAAATTTATGGTTTGGTTATATACTCTCTTAAATAGAGTGTTAATAAAACAATCTATCTGCTAGATTATAATTTTGACTAGAAATCTGAACATAGTACTCATATTGTATATGCTAGTTGGTATAGTAAAACATAGAATATGATGAATTATTCACCAAATTTAATATAAACTAGATTAATCTGATACCATACCTGTAAATATTTCTAAGTTTCAATGATAAATGATCAGAAATAACAATTCGGGTCACATCAGGTTACTTAACTTTTATATGTAACTTGTAGATGAGAAAAAGTGCAATAATTTACAGATGATCAAATGACTGTCAGCTACAGGCAAAAAAGTTTCTGGTGCTGGGGGCCCCCCCGCGATGGCGGTGACGCGGAGGGCAGTTACAGTCCCTGGGTCACAATGATCTATCCATGTGCCACATATGCCACAATAATTAATATGCCAATAACTCAACCACTTTTCCTCCTAATCATTCGAAATATTAATCCTAGGGTAAGTGAGACCCGAATAGCTCAAAGATGGTATCAGAATTGGTACATTCCCATTGACTGGAAACTATTTGATAATTAATGAGGTCAATATCATTTTAATTGGTTAGGTATGGTTAGAAAACAGATGTTTTGTAAATTATTGTAATTTAGTCAGAATGATGTCAACTAAATGATCAATAGGTTCATCAAGCATACTATTTAATACATACACAAATACACGCTCCAATTGCCTGGTATCAAAATTAGGAAATCTAATGATTTTCGAATATTTACGATTGGTTAGTGTGTATAAATATAAAAATAAATCTAACCGGGCCCTAGGCATAATGATAAAGTGCAATTGGCTATGGGGTCTGCACAATGAATTTGAGCAGTATTATCGAATTTTGCGATGGGGTACATAGGACACAAAAAACGAGTAGCTAGGCTAAAGGGTTACTGTAAACACTAAGAGGAATATTACTGTAAGGGTCTCTTTGGACACTATATGAAGGCTACAGCAAAGATATGGTGTCTCCATAGACCCCGATATGAAGATGAATGTTGGCAATTAAGTCATTGTGTACTCCAAAATGAAGACTAATGGCGCGAATAGATGTGTTTTAATGGCAAAATAAGTTTTGAACGAGCGAGCGTGTGGAGCAAGTCATATTTTCTGGTGTCCATGGTACACTGCGCTCCACCAGTTTTTAAGTGACAAAGGTTGACAGATATGTAGCTACAAGGACTAATTTCATTCAAAACAGGACAAAATAGTTCCAACTCGTAGTCCGAACAAATGGATCCAATTCTGGACTGTTCGGGTCAAAAGTGGACTCCTGACAACTTTAATGATGTCCAATAAGGGCGGTTCTATTTCATCTCACCATACTACGAGAATTTGGAATTGAATATTTGTATATAATTCATTCCAAATTTCCTGCGGCTCACCCCAAATGCCACTTGGACAAAGTCCCCACTTTGGGAGGCTCCACTATATTCTGAAATGTGGTTGATTTAGGCACTTCAGTAATGCAATAATCGGTTATCAAACATATGTAATGGAGGTACAGAGATTTATTAGATGAATTTTCGATAATCCAGAAAACATAAAATGTAGAAATAATCAACCTAAATATTGGCATATATTAAGTATTTCAATCTATTTACTTGAAAAATATGTAATATTATTTAGAAAAAAAATACGAATTATCATTCAACAAAACAGATTAAGGTAGGAAAGGGTTGAAATTTCCAAGCCGGAACCAACCTGGAACCAAACCAATAACGTTCAGCTTATACTCGCTTATATAATAAGTAACCTCGCTAAATGCATCTCAAGTGACTGGCAAATTATTGGTTTACCCAAACAGCGGATCAGCCAAGTGCCTATAAACCCAGCATTTAGAGAAATCCAGAATTTTTAAGCCAAGTTATCACAAACACAACAAGAGACTATCTCTCACCAAATATTTTAGATAGCATATAGGTCTATGAATTTTAATTATCTCACTCTGCTCGCTCGTTTTATCAATATTTCCATCTCTAACATACCCATTAACATTTACGTTATTTGACCTTTTCAAGTCAAAGGCAGGTATAGAATATAAATTCCACTTGGTAAGTAAAAATATTATCGATTTTGAGGAATTATTTCGATTGATTTGATACTTTTTCTGTTTAACAAGTATATATATAAATTATTCTATTCCATTACACACTATGTCATAAAACTGGCCAATTGGGAGAGGCAGAAATGTGGCCAGCATTTATGTATCTGAGTTTGGAGTCTATGGATACATAACTGACCCAAGCTGAAGGAAATTTTAGCAAATACCCATACTGGAACTGAAATTATAAGAGCATATGATTATATAATTGCCCATTCATCGTTTCAATACACGTGGTTCCTGTGGTTCATAGTTTATCCGGGTTTGGCTGAGATTATCAAAACATCTCGGACCTTGAGGGAAAAAATTCTTCAAACTATCACCAACAAGGAATCACACCAACACGGTTTGACTCAAGAAAGATTGACAGACAATATTGCACAATCTTTCGGTCAATTGTGAATTTCTTTGCAAGATTTCCCTAACAATGATTAATAATTAGAATAAATATACCTACAAAAAGTATACAGAAATTGTAAATATGATACATACTACATAGTGTCAACTGCAAGTATGGTGTTTCACATATTTAGGAAGATACGTAAATAAAGTTCTTCAAAGGTAGAAAATATAACATCTAAAACAATATGTTCTACAGTCTTTCTGAATCTTCGATATCCCATCTTTGATTTTCACCTCCCCAATTCGGCCAGAGTATTATCTCGGTCCCCTTATTTTTATTCGAGCCACGTATATCTAATACATTACTATTCATTAAGGAAAATATATTACCATCATTAGTAAATTGCCAGTGTTGGGAGTTAGAACTATTCATTTCAGATATGCAGCATGTTGTTCCCTTAGAATTCTTATTCTCACGAATGTCAAGAAACATACCATCTTTGAGAGCTGATTCTAGCCTGCAATCACTTGTAAAATACCATCTTTGAGCATCAGTTTTATTAGAAGGCCATGCATGAACCTTTGTTCCATTTTCTTTTTTCCCACCAGAGACATCAAGGACCATCCCTAAGAAACAAGAGAAAGGAAAGATCTAACAAACATAGGATGAAATCCATCAAGAACATCATTAATTATAATTGTAATTACTAACCAAGTGGTTGTAAATAGATATTCAGCGGTGGTATTAAACATGTAAAATGTAGCAACCCTCATGCAAATTATATACTTATAGTAGATCATTACAAAACAGATTGAAGCAGTCAAAGTTTAATTTCGAATAGAATTGAATATAGTTTTGCGAATTTAGGGCAAGTTTGAAATGTACTACCAACATTCAAGTTTCCAGTTAGAAATTCCCTCAAAATTGCATGCAGAAGTTAAATCAAGTTTTGAAAATAGATGATGTAAATATTCGTATTTTTCGGGGAGATTGACCATTCCAAAATATCTAGCCAAATAATTAGCCTCAATTGTAATAATACCATGAAAAAAACAGATAAGGTGAATAATTACTGCTACTCAGATACTTCACAACTTCGCTTTACCATATCCTTCATATCTAAGAAATTATATTTTGTTAATACCTAGTCTACTAAAGATAAGGCCTGATCACTTAGTCAATTTTCACTGGACCAGGGAAAAATGTTTATATTTTGATGGCAAATTCTATGATCGTAGATTAAATGAAACTGGTAAATATTCAGTCGGATAAATGCATTAGGAATATATAAGAATTCACAAAAGTCAAATTTCTGAGAAACTTCTGAACGAAATTACGGAATGAATACGTCTGCTAGGGTAATTGGAAAGTATGTAATAAAGAAAGCTCAACCTTTAGAATCATGTAGAACGTTAATTATTAATCTACTTTCAAAAGGTTGAAACACCAAATGATCCAAAACCGTTTCTTTACAAAATGCAAAAATATCGTCATGATAAAGTGTCAACGTTTCTGAGATATCGCCCAGACCATAGATTGCATGTATTTTGTTAATTTCCTCTTATAACTCGATAATCGCGGAATTATTGTCAAATCAGGATGGCCATCACATAGTGTATACCCAACTTCTTATACTACTGTAATATATCTTGATATGATATCCATGAAGACTATTGGGCAATCTCATAATGACCTTATATCGGCATATTCATGATTACGTTATATTGGTATTGGTTATCATTAGGGGCGTAGCTACATATTTTAAATTACTACGCACTACATAAAATTGGCACCCCACTTTCACCATCAGAATATAAAATGTAGATACTTATTTCTCTGAATGTACTAATAAATTATTCAATTATAATCGATTAATCAAATGCGAGGAGGATGCGCCTATCGTTCAGCGGATCAAAGTCAAGTAGGACCAGTTCGACGTCAACATCAATATTCTTATGTAGATGCATCAGCGCTAGTCCTGTCAAACGGCTTTGACACATCGTGTTCCGCAAACATGTTTTCAGTCTTTTCAGTGTGCTAAATGAACGTTCTGCAGTTGCAGTGGATACAAGCATTGTTGCCACAATAGCAAGTGCACTGTAGATGTTTGGGAATGTGTCCTTCGACATACAAACTAGAGTTTCACAAGCAGTTGTTGGTTTATCTTTCTCTATAATTGAGCACCAATTACTTCTCCAAATTTTCAATTTCTTTTCATCATACTCACAATCCGATCTATAGAAATTAAATATATCTTTCCCTGCAAAGTGAGAAAGCTGCGAAAAACGGCTTGGAATAAGATACCGTGCAACAAGGCGTGGTCTCGACTGTATGAGTTGTTCATTCAGTTCCACAATCATAGGATCTAGGAAAGGTAAAAACAAGTTCCGAAAATTGTGTTGCCTGGTATCTAACGATTCAGCGTTTGCTCTATTTCATTGCCTTTTGGTTATGCGAGGGGTATTTTCTTCTACATCAACATTTGTTGCCAATATATCTGCGTTATCAAAAAGTGAGCTCAAATACTCTTCATTCCGAATATTTTTCAAGCACCGGACAATGACTTTTGCACCACCAACAGCCATCACCAAGTCTACATTGACTTTCTGAAGAGATTTGTGCAAACTAACAATGTATCCGAGAATATTTTCAACAATAAACAGTGAGGTAATGAAGTCAAATTGAAATATAGAATTAAGTACACTAGTGGCTTTTGCGTCAAATTCAAAAATTTGTCCCAGTGAGGAAACAACTACAACAAACTTCTTTTTCACGCCCTTGAGACATTCAGAATGGCTAATCCAACGAGTATCATATGCCAGTGGAATTTCTATAGAGGCATCGATATCATCCTCATCAATGAAGTTATGGAGTTCCCTTAGTTCTTGTTTGTAAATGTTGTGTCGTTTAACAGATGATTCCGTCATTTTAATAGCCTCATTCTCCTTGGTTAGCAGGTTTGAAACACTGGTTATTCTACAAGAATGAACAATTGCGGTATTCAACCCATGTGCTTGACATGCGCAATAGATTGAATCTGGTAATTCCCTCTGAATCACTGCGTTAACTCAATTAAATTTCCCACTCATATTGGAACCCTTGTCATAGGCTTGCGCTCTCATATTTCCTTCTCCAAATTCCAAGTAAATATTTTCTGAAGAAACAACTTGGCCAAAGATATCCCTCATGCGTCTTCAGTTTGAACAAATTCCAGAAACATTTCCTTCACCTCAGCATTTGTTGTAATATACTGAACAGCGGAGTGACAATTGTTCAATATGGGAAACATCTGGAGTTTCATCTGCTATAAAACCAAACCATTTAGCCTCACGAAAATCTACTAAAATATTTCGCTGAATCTGTTGTCCAATCACCTGGATTAATTCATTCTGAATTTGAGGACTGATGTATTGTGCATGCCGAGGTGACCTAGTCAGAAAGTTGTCCAAAACCGGATCGCGTTTACGAAGAAGATTCAATATCGAGTGGAAGTTGCTTGTCTCTGATATGTGACCACTTAATGCAATATTCTGTCTTCAACACAGGAGAATTACTCGCACCAATTCGCCAATAAAATGACGATTTCTTCTAATAGTTTCTTGGTAAACATTCGAAACACTCTAGTACACAAAATGCTGCTTGCCAGATGCAATATCACTAAAGGACACACAACATCGAGAAGCATCAGCATGATCCCTGGATACTTGATGCTTTCTCAACACAGCGCCAACGTTAGACCAATCACTAAATGGAGAAGTTGTCAAAACACTCTCTTTGAGGGCACTGAATAGAAACAAACAGCGCAAAAAACATTCATCAAGTATTTTTGCGTCACGTAACCATTTGTACGAAGACAAAATCGGGATTGAATTTCCTTTTCTTCTTACAAATATTTCTATAAGGGAGCTTTGGCCGGATGGGGATTTTTGCTCTTTCAATGTCTAACTTTTCAACATCGCTTAGCTTCTTGCCTTGCAATTCCCCACTATCTGATGTTGCTAAAACCTCACCACCTCCAGTCAATTTCGTCGTTGTTGATGAAGACGCAATAACACAATTAGTAGAGCTTACATGTATAGAGGTTTTATCACTAGGCGGATGAGAAGTAATGACACAGCTTAGAGCAGTTTCAACACTCTGTATTTCATTCTCTATCCAGCGAGAGCTTTGAGTAATGTCCAATACAGCTAGAGATAGACTACGCCCAATCATTACAGAACATTAATCCCCTAATGGTGAGACTGAGCACATTGTAGCATCATTTGCTTCTTGTATCGTAGAAGGTTCATTTCAAAATAAATTTGTAATAAAAACACAAAATGAATGAAATTGATATTTACTTACATAATAAATGATAGCATCCGCTGTGACATGTCTTCTTTTTTCTACACGTACACGTCTGGCTTTGGACATCTTGTAATGGTACCTAGACATCGTTCGCTTGTTTCCACCGCTCTTCGAGGTATCCATTAAATAATTATAAAAGCCAAAAATCAAATTTACGAAACCGCATATAAACGAATGATCACAAAATACATTCATCGGTCGCACTCTCATTTAACAACGATATTGTATGTGGGTTGATGCATCTATTAAGGACAGGAGAAATATATTTTTGTCTTAATTCTCATTCCGCGTCCCTAACTTGATAACTTTTAGTACGCGCGTGCGTACTGTGCGTAATGCTAGTTAAGCCCCTGGTTATCATATCAAGATGAATTGTAAGGGATATGGGAAATCAGGGGTATACTAAATATTGGCTATGCTGAATTGGTCATAATTGTAACCATTATCGAGTTATAAGAGGATATTGACAAAGGATATGACATCCATGGTCTGTGTGATAACTCAAAATAATCCCAACTTTATCATGACAAATTTCAAGTATTTTGTACAGACACATTCTGGATCATTTGGAATGCCAAATTTTGAAAATAGATTAATAATTAACGTTCTATATGGTTCCAAAGGTTGAGCATGTTTTATTACATACTTGCCAATTACGGTAACAGATGACGTCCCTTCGATCTGAAAATCATGAAATTTGTTTTGTGAATTCTTATATATCAATAATACATTTATTCAAGTGAAAATGTACCAGTTTCATATTATCGACGATTATAGTAATTCCCACTAAATATACTCACATACTATTGTTTCCTGGTTAGTGAAGTTGAATCAATGATCAGGCATATCTTCAGTAGTCTTATGATAGGGTTTCTCCAATTGATCGAACTCAGTTGAGCGAAACCCACTTGAGCAAAGCCCATTTGAGCGAATCCGTATCACATTGTGTAAAGTTATCAAAATGAGACTCGAATAAAAGGGTACTTTGGGGTGTTAAAAGAATACAGATGTAGGTATCATAGACCAATTTCGTATAAATGGGAACCTTGTGAGCAAGGATGTACAGAAACGCTATTAGCTCAAATAAGTATCGGAAATTGAAGGTTTATTCCAAGAATAGAAATACAGGCAAATCAACGAAAATATTAGAAATATTACCTTATGTTATAACTAAGGACAGAAGAGTGCTAATGAATATTTAACCGGAATTGCTCAGAATATTGCACAACCAACAAATATTTTCTATGAACAAAACTCATATATTTTGAATTATGTACTTGTTTTGAATCAATATTATTAAAATAATTGATTATTAAACCGTCAAATAATTGGCATAATGGATTTCGCTCAAGTGGGGACAAATCTTGTGATATATATCAAAACTATACTTTTCAATTGCATAATTGACTACCTATCTAGCTCTCCCGATATTAGTCGCGGGCATGTCTTCACATTGGGCTAAGGAGGTGAATTAGCAAAAATATAGTATGGTATTTATAAATTATTATTCTATATCGTCCAGAATCTTGAAATCCAATTTGGGCATAATTAGAATTTTTGTGCAGTAGAAGTAGGTCAACTCCACATTATTGGGACACATTGGTTATAGGACCATTGTCCCGATTAAGAGGAGTTCCGAAATTAAAGGAAAATATCTACTAGTGATACTAAATAACAGATTTCTCAATTACTTTATTGATCTGCAAAAAAATACTAAATCAGATTCCTTATATGTAGCTAAGCTATAATAGAAACCACATACCCTCATTCGGAAAGGTGACTTCCATTAATCCGAAAAAATGACCTTTCATTGAAGACAGATGCCGTTGGTTTTTATCTGAGGTTCGCCTCACAGTTATACCATTTAAATACCCATGTCAATGGATGCATGTGATCAACAAGATATTGGAGATCAGGTGGTAAAGATGTGATGGAGGATGTACCCACCATTCCAAGCTTTTCTCAACCCCAAGTACGATGCCACACCTAAATGAGAGAAAAATCTATCGCAATAGATAACATGACCCTTATCAAAATATGGTTCTGTAAGTCGAATCACAACATACGTCCACTCACACTTCTAGCTGAACTACCCAAGTATAAATTTTGAGTGAGCGAATATCCACAACATCTGCAGCACAATGCCCAAAGCTTACACCGTACTTAGTAGGCTTGGATTTGATATACTGGCGGACAACGCTTCTACCATAAATCTTTACCATTTGAATCATGTTTCAAGTATACTGATTGGTCTAATGGAAACAATATAAATCATTATATACACAATAGACGATCTAATGCATTATTGTATTTACTTTGCGACTCAATTATAACTAAGTAATTTGGGGATCTATATAGTTGAAACCATTCAGTCCGGGGTAATTACTTATATAATTGTTGTATAATTGCAAGTGTAAACAATTCATTACCCATTTTGGCGCAGCCAATAAAAATCAGAACTATTATAATTTGATACATATTACTTGCTTTAATGACGATTTGAAATTCATCCTTCCACGTATGATAGATATATCCTTGGTTTATCGGCTAGTGTAAAGAACTAATTCTAGGTATACTCGTGTAGCTGCAATGATAACTTGAAAAATGTTGAAATGGTATAATCAATTAACTAATTATCACTTAATCAATATCAATAAAACTAAAGTACAGGTGGTTTAGGAAGGTTTAGCGATAAAGCTAACAGGTTATTGGATCCTTTTACGTACAATTGGTAATAGAAAGTGCTACTTCAAAATCCCATGAATATCTCCCGGCTGTATTCGGTCAACATTAATATGTCTACTCACTTCATATATTTCGAAATTGTTACTTTTTAATAAATATGATAGCAATATACATTCTAAAATAATATATGAATTTGATGAATTACAACAAATATGTTAGACAATGAATTTACCATTGGACACATTACTAAGAAACACAAATTCTGAAAGTACAGTAGGTCATCCACTACTCAATGGTCATCGTATCACTAAAACTGTACTTATGTAATATAACTTGAGAAAAGAAACAAAGAAACCAGTGAAAATGCATTATTATCAGTGTGATAAGAACTTAGAGTTGAGTTATACGATCTGATGTCTTGATAAAAGGGTAATAATTCTGTCATGTAAGGTAGTAACTCTGTCAAGGATATAGAGTATCCATGGTACCGGTAATAGAGGTAGTAAAACTGTTGTGGTAGTAAATCTGTCATATAATAGTACTAACATTAAAGAAGTTGATACTAACCAGGAAGAATAAATTTATACTGCATATATAATGGCACTAAGCGCGACAGCTTAGTGCCCCAGGTAGGATTAAGTATTGAACAGATATTTTTCTTAGTGCTTTTGGTCGCTACGCGACGGGATGAACTCAGAATTTCGTGCCTCTGGTTCATTATATAGAAAAAATTTGAATATATAATCAGCCATGGTCCATCCAAAATACCTGAATATCTTACGATGGTGACACTGAAGATGTTCGCTTATGGTTAGTCACTCACCACTTGGTGCCTCGAGTATTAAGAAATTCTGAAATTTTGGAATATGGAAAAATATGTTTTGGTATCGCCATGATGACCTAATAATTCCTTGATGAGTTAGCTTTTTGGTCAGAATCATGACGTAAGGACGTCTGTCACATTGAGGGATACCTGTAAATCAAATTTCAAACTTGCATCATGTATATTGGCTGAAAAGTGGTTAATAATGCGATTTTCAAAAAGGTGACAATGACGTCATATTTTCATCATAGCTATGAATTATCGTCAAGACTCGAACCTATCTGAGCCAGACCCAAAATCATTCCTGGGGCTCCTCCAGTTTATTCAAACAATATATTAGTGTATTAGTATTACGATGTAACAAAATCTCCAATCTTCACGCATCATCATATAATTTCATCACAAATCATCCGCTTAGATGAGCGTCCGGCGACCATAGATAATTACTTGTGTACAAGTATTTAGAACAAGGCAGCACATATTAGCTTCTGAAATGTTTGCCAAAGTTGAGAGAAATCATATTCGTAGATCAAATATTGAAACATTACCTTGTACAAATTTCACAAAAATTCTCGATAAATCACAATTAAGCACCATTTTACTCATTTGCGAGGCCATTATACGCTCTCTATGTACAATCTAAATATTTTGTTGACTAGTAGAAATACTTTGGTGGTTAACGCTACCAAACCACCTAATTTGTCGAGGACTTGCAGCATGCCAGCCTGATACTACAAGAAAGTCTCCAGATCTTGAATTTTGCAAATCATCGTTGATCTGGAATCTAATCTTTAAGATGAACATGTTTATCAAGTTGATATGCTAGAATTGGTGAATTATTTAGTAAACACAAGATACAATAAAATTCGGAATATTTTTACACCGAGTTTTCTGTTGTATCGGAGTTTTTGTTCTCAAGTCAGTCTAAAAATGGTATAATGTCCTAATAAAATGCAGAAGCGATCGCCCTTCAGTTGATGAAACATGAAAGGAGCTCACTCCTTAATACTCTGACTATTTCCTGGATATTTATCTCGAAATATTTCAAAATTTCCTCAGGATTCTACAATTAAAAGCATATAATTTGAATTTAGAACTAATTTGTCAGAAAATGAGGAGAAATCAATATTTTCCTATTGAGAGCATGAATAAACTTAAGATTTAGTGAAAAGTAAGAGTAAGAGTCCATGATCGGTTTGATAACTTGTACGTCATAGGGTCAGTAATCTGGGTTGTTAATGCTCTCCGCTTCCGGACGCCTGCTCGAGCACGCCTATAGGTAGGCGGCAGAGGTACGGGCGACTACTATTTGGTATGTAACGTGGTACAGGGAGAGAGTTAGAGAGAGAAATCAAAAAGTAAGAAAGAGAGCAAGTAAGAACAAACGTCTTGATTAAAACATCAATAAAATAGGAAATAACAAAAGAATTAGAGAACAAAGTGGCAGCTGATTAGGCGTAAAAGAGAAAAACAAGAAAAAGGAAGATATAAAGCTATTTGCTTAAAAGAATTCTAAAGTTATCAGAAAGAAATACAGTCCTGTATATTAGAGCAGGGTTTCTCAACTTGTGGTATTTTGAGCAAAATTAATATGATATTATTTGTCAAATTGAAGCTTCAAGACCAAACATGACCAAATTGACCAACTTGAACAAACTTTACCCAATTGACCAAATTAAATATCGGTCGATATCTAGGATATAGAATTGTAAATGCAGCTAATATCTAAAGTTAATATATTATCATTTCCTTAATATGGATAGCAAATCATGGCATACCAATCATGTCTTATAACTCCCAATTTTACTAATTGGTGAAGGAAAATGTAATATA
Organism: Oopsacas minuta; assembly: GCA_024704765.1. NCBI lineage: Eukaryota > Metazoa > Porifera > Hexactinellida > Lyssacinosida > Leucopsacidae > Oopsacas > Oopsacas minuta. The sequence continues at coordinate 170,023 of JAKMXF010000044.1, read as the reverse complement.
CTCAAGAATTTCTCGGCCGAGAATTTACTTGGAAGGATTTTTTAGTGATGTCGCTACTTCGGATGCTAGCATATAATTATAATACAGATTGTGTCTCAGGGTCGGCACTTTGTGACAATCATCAAATTACATGGAAGGAATATGTGCCAAGCACCAGAAAAACCAGGTAGTAGTTACACTCATAACTATAGGACATTATAGCCTATATTCTCATTGAATTTAGTAGTATAGCTTCAGTGCTTTCTTGAAATCTTGGAACGTAACTCCACTATTTTCATTAAATATGCCCCAGCATTTCCCGGATTTGAGGTTAGCTCAATTTTTAGGAAAGTGCCCTTCCCGATAGTAGGGATGGCCGTATAAGAATTAGCTTAAAATTGCATTGGAAAAGTTAAATTATTGCAAAATGATATGTCCGCAAACCAAAAGCCGCATTTCTTGATATATGTATTATCAAATACTAAATATACATTAAACTCAATGGTATATTTTATGTATTATGGGTAGAGAAATCCGTGAGGAGAGACGATGAGCCATTTTTTGCGCCAAACTGACAAAAACGGTAATGAAGGCGTCAAGGCACTATTAATTCCATATTTTTTTTGGAATACGAATCTATCTGATTAGGATAATAATGGAAAACTACAATAGAAGCGATAAATTAGCAAATATTATTAAATACATTGTAAATGTTAAACACTATGTTATTCTATTCTAAATCAATAATGTTAATACTATGTTATTCTATTCTATATGAATAATATTGTCAAAGACCAAGAGAGCTAGTGGAGATAGTCTAAAGAGCCGCAGGTTGTTGACCTCTACACTAGAATAATGAAAATATGCAAGAAAAATGTATACACCATATCAATTTACAAGTTGATCAGAAAAATAAGGACATAATTGTCATGAATGAAGATAAATATATAGTAACAAACCATGCATTCTGCTGGAGATTGTCATATAACCTTTCTCTGAAAGACTTTCCGTTGTTAGATATTTTTGATAGACTTTATTATCAACAACAGAATTGACCAATTTTCCGATTGCAACTTTCTTCTTCACAGAATTTAACGTTATGTGTTTAAATATCTGCAAAAGTGGAGAAAATAAACTCAAATATTATTCGATCAAAGATTGGATGAGAATATTAGATGCGAATCTGGGAACATTCCATGGGTTACGGATGCGAGATTAGGACTATAGAAGTGCCTGATTCACACTCTACTAGCATGCTTTGCTTGTAACGATGCAAATATGGTCCGCGTAAACCCGGTGAAGCAAAGTATAATATAGGCAATAAATTTACAAGGCAGGATTTAACGTAGTTGGGGGCTAAAGTGGAAATATTTTGTGGGCCACTCTATAAACAGAAGGACGATATGTGGAAATAGGATAAAATTTCATTGAATATCTTATTATGAATATTAGAGTTCAGCAAATTTGTAAAACTCAGAAAACATTGGGTTACATAATGAATCTCCTAATTTGATTATACATCTCTTAAATTCAAAATCAATCCAACCAGGGTGTTAACCAGGTGTATGCGGCTCGGCAACAGGCGCATAAATTTGGGCAAATGTAACTCTAGGCGTATGAATATTCCTCTGTAGGGGTAGAAACACCTATAATGTGAAATGTATATAGTCCAGGCGTAGCCAATGATTTAGAATCCATTTCTAGGCTTATGACCCTCAGAACCTGGATGAAACCTCGAGTCCAACAGACATTCCAAAAGTAGATAATATATAGATTCAATTTCCTGCACCGATGTAATATATAAATCATTCGATAGCAATTTCCTGCTTAATAATAAGCAATCTGAAATGACATTGCTTTGAACATCTGAATGTACTAGTAAAATCATGAACATGCATCACTTTCGAACTTCTATAAATAGACATCGACTTTTAAGTATCAATAAATTTAGATGCCTTCTCTTGCCAGCTTATCAATAAGATATTCAAATAACATTTCCTCTACAAAATACACTAATAACTACGGTGACATTAGGTGAATGAAATGTTTTATACTATATGTTAATATATAAACTGACAAGTATGTTATGAGGAATTCGAAATCATTACTAGAAGAAAATCAAACTAGGATTTGTACAATGAATTTCAAATGGTGATACTAGTCAATAATCTTGTTTATCAATTTCATGAAAATTACTATGAACATAGTGCCATATACTATGCATATGGTATCATATTTAACGAGGTAGTAATCTAGTTAGTTGCAACTTCTATACCACACTATATGATGATTGAAATTCAAAAAGATTAAGTAACAATATGAATGTGATATTGACAAAGTGATTATAGTCACAAATTATAAAGTCTGAGGTCGGAAGGCTTGTTGCATGTTGTACCTGAGTAAATGTTAACATCAAATGATGAGTATTAGAGAAATTATCAATAATGTGGTTGCAAATAAGGCATTAAAGAGGTCAATTGATCAAGTACCGGATGGTCCAAAAAAAGTGTACCTGACAAAACTTTTCAATTTTTGAGATATATGTTAGATAATGAAGCAATCAAAGAAGTTTATTACAATATATAGATAAACTACATGAAATAAATAATTCGACATTCTTGTTGCTGCTTTGGGTCAATCATTCAGAGTAGATATTCCATGTGTCTATCTTTCATATTGATTACTTTTCCGAGGCGCATAGTAAAGTTTTGCATGACGGACTTCAATACTGGTCTTGTTTTCCTTCTGATAACGGTTCTTATGTTAGTTTTTAGTTCCACCAGTGTCTTGGGGTTGTTTTTGGTATATCCTGTCTTTAATATAGCCCCACAGAAAAAATCTGGGGGACTCAAATCAGGCAAATAACAGGGCCACTCGATCTCACACTTGCGACTGATAAACCTGGACTTGAAGTGAACTCTAAGCCAATCCAGGGACTTTTGAGTTGCATGGGGAGAAGCACCGTCTTGCGAAACCACATCTTCTGCCAATTACTGGGAAAGAGACGTTTCAAGTCCTCCAAGAACTTCTCTAGCATCACAATGTAGTGTTCACTGTTGATGCATGTTGTCACTCCATTTTCCTCGAAGAAATATGGGCGAATAATGCCCTTCTCAGAGAGAGCACACCAAACTGTGACCTTCTTTGAGTGAAGAGGCTTGGTTATCACCTCGTTTGGTCTCTGAGAACCCCAATAGATGCTATTTTTAGAGTTTACCGCCCCCTCAAAATAGCAATGAGCCTCATCGCTTGTCCACAGAAGCTGGAGAAAATTTTTCGTTTTTTCGATTTTGTCAGCGAAAGGTTTCGCCATGACCAGCCTGTTCATGTTTGCAGCTTCTGTGAGCTTCTGGTGATGGTAATGAGATAGGGAAACAATGTTAGGTCTTCATTAATCGCTCTTAACATCGTAGAACGTGAGGAAGCTAGCTCTTGACACCTCCTTCTCGTCGATTTGTGTGGTGACTCTTGTACGGATTCTCGCAGGCGGTCGATAAACACCTCATCCCGCTTCCTCTTTCAACCTGAGTGACTATTTTGACCTGGGATTTTTTAGTTAAGGTTCCTGGCTGTCCCTTCTTTCCTAAACTTGGCTACCCACTTGACAATGAGTGATTTGTAGGGTGATTTAATGGGGTTGAACTTGGTAACAACATCACGTATCGCTACATGGAAACTCTTCGTCTCCATGTACCACTCAACAGCGAATGCTTTCAGTTCTACATTCCAATGAGAGTACTGCTAGGGCGTAGGAGTTGTATTTGACATTTGCTAAACGGTATAAAGTTGGATGAAAAGTTGCAACGTGAGGGTGCAAAACATGCACGGGTACACTTTTTTTTGGACCACCCTGTACTTAGGCTATAAGAATCGAATTCTACGTCTCACTTGAAAGTAAGGAAATAGATCAAATTGTTTACTGTCTTTCTCTGATGAAGTGAGAAGGTGCTATTTTTTGATGGGCATCTTTTCAATTTCATTTACAATAATTTAAAATACAAATGATTTGGGAAACAAATTATCCAAATTGTTGTATATTCAAATGAGGCGTAAATTTAGTTTAAAAGTTCTGGAGGGTGGAGAGAAATATTATCCATAATTCTTGGAGCCGGTTTCTAGCCCTGGGCGCTTATTCAGGAAGTAAGGTACTTCTCACGTCATACATGACATTACGTGAAATTCCATCAAATGTGGCAGACTCGCCAAAATTACCACTAACTAGCAGTTAAAGCGAAATTTCTGGAATGATTTTGAATAATGTGCGAAATGATATGAAGTATGATTAATCATATGATAAATAATGCAGATTGTACATATAGATTTGAAAATGTTAATTTGAAATCTAACTACTCGATTCCCTCTGATTCGAAATAAAAGTGAACTCTCTAGGACCATTTCAAATGTTACTGAAAAGTGTGAAAATGATGAACCATATGATATATTTGTTAATTTGAAAAAGAATCAGACTCTAAGCGCCCATAACTTCTTACAACATGTTGAAACCTAATCTCGAACAGTATTTGATTTTTACATTGACTGGTATGAAAATATGATTAATAACCATATACGCGAAAGAATCACTAGTTCATACCGAGGGTGGAAATCTATGACCCAAAATATAGATGTGTTCTAATTTTCATGTGAATAAGGGGAATAGATTTCGCACCGTAGCCAGACGGACGGAAGTAAGGACGTACCATCGTCTCAAATAGTTCATGCAATTAGGGCATCTCCCTATAGGAGCTGCACGAACAATTACGCAGCCTTAATGCATATAATAACTTACAACAATCATATATATAAGCATGATGTCATGTCCATGGAGCGGATGCCTATGGTCTTCTGAAAGCATTTCTCTATATAGTAAACACATTATGGGCCACAACAATGGTACATGGAATGAAATATTGTCCGATATGTAGATAGAACCCACATTAATGCGCTATAGCGATGAATCGGAGGGACTTACAGGAAATAATCTGGAGACATCAACTTGAAAAGACGGGGTGGGGCCTAAGCATGCATATCTGAAGCCAGATAGTTAGCGATTTGAGACAATGAAGGTGAGCAAAATAGCAAGGTCGTCACAGGTCATAAGGAAGAGACCTCAGGCAGGATTGCAGCGGATTCATCAGATCGTTAAAATATCCGAAACCGTCTCCAAATTTCATTGCCTACCGAGGTGGTCTCATCAACACCGTTATTGAATTCCTAAAAACAACAAAATCAATGTTGTTGGAACTTTTGAGATTGGAAGATGACAAATTACTGAATTAAAGTTGATGGCCTAGCAGTTTGAATAAGATCCTATGTAAGAAGGTCGCCATAATTCTGTCAAATAAGAACAATATCAATCTGGATTGAGGACTTATTCATGATACTGAACTAATAGATATCAAAGTCATGTGCCTACAGCTGTACAGGAATATAAATATTAGAGATTTCCTCTCAATTTGAGCTAAGCACAGTGTCATCATCATTATTTGATGAGAATGGTGTAATACGTACTTCAGTGAAGTGTGATGTAAACAAAACTCCTAAGTGAACTATCTCACGAATCCTAGGTGAACTGATGTAGTCATTATTGATAGATGTGCATGGACTGCTCATTGGTCTACAAGTGGAACAGTTGAGGAATAAGTGAGAAACTTCATGAGCACAATCAAGTAGCACCTTGAGTGGTGTGATGTATACTCGATATTAGAAAGATAGATTGAAAACAGCAAAACAGAAACATGAAGAATGAGACGTCATAGTTCAGATCCAAGTCGTAGGCATGAAATGAGTTTACATTCACCATTACACTTACAAAAGCACAGTGTGAATTCTGCCATAAGGGGTGAAAGCTGAACTCAGCTATTAAACAAAGTCAATGGATGCATACGATTCTGCACTATTTCTAACCTAGAAATATGCATTAATAGTTACTTAATGAAATTATAATAAGTCTGACGAAAGTCTCAAACTTCGGCAAAAAATGGAAAAACCTGAAAATACTAACAAATATTCTAGCTCTTCAGTAATTAAAGGCATTTATCAGTATTCATAAGAATTATGTGATTATGGTAATTCGTTTGCAGAACAAAATAAATCTATATTTTTTCATTCTCAAGCATTTTTAGCTGACTATGTATATCCATGTTTCAGCTGCTTGACCAGTGACTTCATTAGAGGTGGCGGCCTAGCTCCACCCGCAGCCAATAATGCCCCATCAGGGCAGAATATAGGTGTTGAGAAGCCCAAGGCAGGCCTTAGTTAAGATACCATGGAGTAGCAATTTTTGGTCAATTAGTGATAAATTTGCGCACGATTTGCTTGCTGTCATAGTTTGGCTTATAGAACAAATTATGATTTGTTGAGCTCGGCGCTTTGTATTTCCCAATATATTTTAAAAAGAAACAACAATATGTTACATATAAACAAATTGTAAGTACGAAATTCTTGGATCAATGTATTCTATTATCCTAGTATTACTGTGGAAACCAATTTTATGAGATTTTTGAGAAGTAAGTGAATTAAATACATTCAGTTTTGTATTTCTGTGATCCCGTTCAAAATACATTAACTATAAATTTAGCGAAGTTATGTATAAATGCACATTAAATGAAAATGAATTAAATGGGACGACAGATTGGAACCATACTAATAGAATGTTCATAATTGGGCGTTAGTAAAGAGCGACCCTGAGTATATTAATATAACAACTGCAAATTTACAAATGAGAAACTTCAAAATTCGATATTAGGATTCATGGTAATTGTTTCTCCAAAAGGATTGATGAGAGCATGTTACTAGGATTATTTCAAGAGTAGGTTATTTGTTTATGGTATATTCTGAATTAAATCATCAAAAATTCGTATATTGTTGCAAGAGAGTGAAAGTTCTTTTCACCATAAACGATCTATTTAGCAAAAGTGAACCTTCACAAAGGTATGTACGATAAATACATAGTCATGCGGTTCTTGCAGCTGCAAATTCAGTTTCTAAATAGCATTACAAAAAGTCTTTCCTTGACAATCGACAAACAAACAGACTGGAATAATTATGCGTGATATATAATTATCTCTGTCACGGGTCTCTCAGAAAATCATATTGATCGAAAAAACGAGGTCCTTGAGATTTTTCATGATTCTTGTGTAGAATTTTGCGTAGAATCCGATTCTGTTGTCAAAAAAATATTTCCCACACAAATTTTTCGATAAATTTATTTTTTTGTAAAAAAATAATTTTTTACAATTCGAATATTTTAGATTCTCATCATGACAGCGATGGCAGATGCATCACCATTGGCAATCAGATATTATTATGATATGCTTAGACATTGTTGTTTACATCTGCATGCACTTAGAATTTTCAATAGTATTGCGGTTTTATTCTATTCTATTATGTCATTCATTTTTCTGTATGGTATCAGGTTCGAATAGTTTAACAATAGTAACAATAGTTTGATTGCACGTCATTAATCACCTAATCGTGTCCTTTGAATACTTTTAAGTAGTTTCCATTCAGTGATAATTAGTAATTAAAGGTGTTTAACGAATATCTGTTTGCATAGAAAAACTATTTAAAGAATGCTTGTACTCATTTTCTATATAATTTTTCTGATACATAATTGTTCTGATATCTGTTTCTACTGTTGGTATTTATGAGTAAGCACGAGTCTGCAAAAGACAAAATTTGTCGTTGGTGTTGTATTAAAGTTGGGAAGATAACTATTAAAAACAATAGCCTTATTTCTACTCATTTGGGTGAGCAATATTCGAAGTTTTTCGAGCCAATCGATCCGATGGACGATAATCGGCCAAATGTTTTGTGCAATACGTGCAAGCTCTATTTGGTTAATCGATCAATGCATGATGATACTTCAAGGGAAATTCCTGTTCGATTCAATTGGCCAATTATACGAAATACTCGCTTGAATACGTGTAGTTCAGTCAATACCTGTGTAATGTGCATGGAAAGTTCGAGATTTGGACCTAGAAATCGTGCTTCTTTGCAAATTCTCCACGAAAAACCTGGACGTCCTGCGATCAACTCTCCCAAAAAGGTTCTTAACCTTTGTAGTAAGTGTTTAAACACAATAAGTCCCGGATTTCCGCATACTTGCTCAAAAACTTCTTTGGTAAATAATAGCCAATTTTTGTTAGCACGAAAACGTTCTATTGAACCTGTCGTATGTTCCGAAATCTTACGAAAATTCCGCAGTGCAAGTGAGGACTCGCGTATAACGTTACCTAGACCATCGGGAGGCCATCCAATTCATATGCTTCCTGGTAATTTGGACCAGTTACCTCAACACAAAATGCCCAAAATGGATTTCTCTGACATCGCACAGATAAAATGCACTGGCGGAGCAATGAGTAACAAGCAACTAAAAGCTGTAACCAAAGTAATAAGGGATGCTGGCCTGGCCTGTCCATCAATGAAGGACTATTACGACGAACGGAAACAATATTGTGATGATATATTCGAATGCGTCCAATTAGATCTGGAATGGAGCAAAGAGAAGTATTCCTCTGATATCAGAAAGACTTGGGTCGTACGCTGTTGCAACATCGACAAACTGATAGAAAAAGTCTACAACATTAGCGGAGAATCTTCAGTTTACAGGTTCAATTTTAAGCTTGGCCTTGATTATGGTTGTGGGTTCACTAAGCTTGTCATGTGTCTACAACTGGAAAATTCTGTGCGAAATCTAATCTTCTTATGGGTATCAAGTGCTCCTGAAAATAATTACAATTTTTCTATAATACTGAATGCCCCGGAAATTCAAAAGTTTATTCATGAGTACAACGTATCTTTTACCTTTGATCTCAAAGCCGCTGCTCTCTGTCTGGGTATTATGCTTGGACGTTACCCATGCATTTCGTGTGAATGGGATGCTAAAAGTGGATTGGATCATGTCGAATTCAAATCAAGATCATCAGCACATCATGCAGAGATGTACCAAAAATTGTGTGAAGAATATAACTCCGACTCAAAGAATCAAGCGATTGACTGTGATGGTGTAGAAGATATGGAGGCTCTTGGTGTATGGATGGTTGACTACATGCAGATGTTCAATATTCCCGAGTTACATCTTTTGTTAGGGGTTGGTCAGAAGTTGTACAATGCGATCGTGGCTACAATGTCTGAAGAAGAGTTAGTTACACATGAATTATTACTGAAGCACAATAACATATCTCGAAGTTCTTACCATGGAGGCGCATTTGAAGGTAATGCAATGCGGAAAATTACATTGATGGTTGAGCAGATTGGTTTTCCAATTAGCAACTCATCCAGCATTGCTTTAAAGCGATTTTCAGAGGTAGTGAGGACATGTTTTGGGCAAAAGATACAAGGTGATTACAAACTGGCGATATTTCAATTTGAAGAAGCATTCAAATTAACTGGGCTGAATTGTTCAACAAAAGTCCATATAGTGTGCAGACATGTTATCCCATTTATCACCAAATTCCTTCCAGTTGGTATGGGATTGGGCGCCGTTTCAGAGCAGGCAGCTGAATCAGCTCATTCTCGATTCATCAAAGTTTGGAGAAATTATCAATGTAGCGAGTCTCTAGAAAATTACGGCGAAAACCTACTAAATGCTGTCAAGGAAATTAATTTAGTTAATTTTATAAGTACTTAATTTATTCTATATGTGACTGATGGATGTATTATATTCAATGTATGAGTGATAACGATGATTCTAATATGATAAATTAGCAACCCGACAACATACAAAAATGGGAACTAAAAAAATTTTTTTTTTACAAAAAAATATAAAATAACTCAAAAATTTGTGTGAGAAATATTTTTTTGGCAACAGAATCGGATTCTACGCAAAATTCTACACAAGAATCATGAAAAATCTCAAGGACCTCGTTTTTTCGATCAATATGATTTTCTGAGAGACCCGTGCTGTAAGGGTATATACTGATATGGAAATTCTAAAACAATTAGAATAATTTTATATTCTTCATGTTCAACTTCACTTAGGTAATAAAAATTTCCTAGGCACAGTGCTTACTGTGCCTATTGGATAATCTGGTGATGCGGGCCACACATTAACTCTTTCTCACTATCATACTGTACATGCAAACGTGGCGCCACAGGAGCCACATAAAATTCTTCAGCTCCAGGTCAGCGTAAATCTTTCATCAAACCCTGGATACGCCACTGTCCTTGACCTACAGTCCCCGAAACTTACAATGCACATAATTGTGAGTTTAAAATTTTGAATAGTATTTCTATACCCACCCAAATGCGCACAAACACGTAAATTTATCTCGACATTGAATGTATGGGGTAAAATGATTCGAATGAAATATATTTTAGCAAAATTTAATTTCGTTACAAGAAACTTAATTATTCCTGATTCATTAATATATACAGGGTGTTTAAATAAGTTCTGTTATATATCAATTCCCCAATTATTTCAAATGTATCCATTGCAAAGCCATGAAACCTTCTATTTTTTTAGGACTTATGTTTCTAATTGCACATACAAATATCATTCAATATAGCCTCCCTTTTTATGAATTACGCAAGTTAGTCTATCCCGAAACTGATAGACAGCTTTTCGCAGCTCTTCCTGTGGGACTTTCTGCCATTCACTCAACAAACTAACTTTGAGGAACTCCAAACTCTTGTGAGATTTCGCACAGGCCCTGCACTCCAAGTTTGCCCAAAGTCGAGTGGGTTTAAATCTGGGCTTGATGGTGGCCATTCATCCTTACTTATGAAATCGATATTTTGCTCTCGGAACAAACCCTGGGATACTTTTGAAGCATGTGCAGGCGCAGAGTCTTGTTGCTAAGTCCAAGGATGGTTTTGAAAGAGCTTCTCACCATCAGACGCAATTTCAGGCTCCAAGACTAGCTCTCTGTACGTCTGGGAGTTTATTTTCGCCCCTTGGGTGACAAAAATCAGGTTTGTCCGTGAGTCTACCGACATTCCTGCCCATACCTTCAGAGAAAGAGGTTTCTGGACTCTATCAATGTACTTGATGCTATCTGGGATATCCTGACTTTGAGAAGCAAGTATACGATCGTTTTGACGATTGCTTGCCTCCTCAACCATAAACAGCTTCTCATCTGAGAAGAGAATCTGATCTTCAGTCCAGAAGCGAATCGGGCCTTTAGTTGTATGCATCTTTCGAGTCGCTTACGACGTATGGAGTCGTTAAGATGGTGTACTTTATCCTCTTATAGGACTTCATTCCTAGGTCCTCCAACCAATTTCCGCATCGTTTCGTGATTGACATAGAATTCACGAGACATTTTTCGCATTGAACGCCGGGGATTTCTCAGGATTCAACATCTAACACTATTCTTCAGGGCTGGTGTGCGAGCGGATCTTGGACGACCAACTCGTTTCCTATCAGACACGCTCCCAGTCCCTATATATCGTTGTATTGTGCAATAGATCAACATGGGATTGACTTTATCAATTCTTAGCATTTATAGAATTTCACTGTTGCTAAACCCAGATTCGTGAAAAGTGACAATTTTTGAACGAATTTCTTCTAACATGATTTTCTGGGAAATCATCAACTTGAATGATGAATGCTGGTATAATTCGAAAGAGCGCCAAAAAATACTACAAGAAAATCTAGAAGATTACTCATAAGTACGGGGTTAGGCATAAGTTCTGCAACAATATTTAAATTAAGCTTGAGGTTCTGCGAATGGTTTTAGGTAAATATTTATTTATCATATATTATCTTCAATATCATTTTAAACAATATTTAGAGTATTGAGTCCTACCAGGAAATTTTTTTGATTTATGGACAAGAAGCAAAACGGCCATTGAGAATTTGTATCATAATGAAGGCAAGTCAGCTTCAGAAATATCAAAAATACTGTCCCTAAAAGGATGGATAGTCTACCGTACAATCAAATGTTACAAGGAGACTGGCAGTAACCAGGACAGTTTCGAAAAAGGTAGACCTCGTTCTGTTCGTACTCTTGCTGTCAGGAAGAACCCTGTCAGAAGGGTCCAAGGCATGGCGAAAGAGTCAATATTTCACCAGAAGTATGGGGAGGATAGTAAAAGAGGATTTAGGCTTAAAATGCTACAAATTTCGAGAGGTACAGTTACTTTCTGAGGTGAATAAGAGGCGTAGGTATGAAAAATGTCTGATTCTGAGAAAACGTACATCGGTGACACGCACCAGAGTATTGTATTCTCCGATGGGAAGATTTTTACCGTAGAAATGGCATATAATCGCCAAAACAGTCGAATTCTTGCTTCAGATCAAAAGTCTATATCGTCATCAATACGCACAATCAAAAGAACTCAAAAACCTGCATCGGTCATGGTTTGGGGAGCTATTACCTCTGATGGTCGGAGACCTCTGGTGTTCATTGACAAAGGGGTGAAAATTAACAAAGAGGTGTATGTAGAGAGCATTTTAGAGAACGCATTGAAGCCTTTGGCTGGTGAGCACTTCAATGGCACGCATTGGGTGTTCCAGCAAGATTCCGCTCCCTCCCACAAAGCCAAAATGACATCTGAGTGGTTGAAACTCAATGTACCGGAATTTATATCAACTGTAGAATGGCCGGCCTATTCTCCAGATCTAAACCCTATGGATTTCTGTATATGGTCCATCTTAGAGTCCAGGGTATGTGCAAAGCCTCACAAGAATGTCGAAAGTTTGAAGTCTTCCTTGAGAAGAGAGTGGGATTTAATCAGTGAGGACGTGTTGCGTGCTGCTGTCGATAAATTCTATAAGCGATTGAGCCTATGTATCGCAGCAAAGGGCAATAAATTCGAAGAGCCAGATTAATTTCGTATCCTTAGTATGTATACTCACTAATTCATTACGAATTTCAACTACTATTATGGTAAAATAAGAAATATACTAGTTTATACTTGTTGCAGATCTTATGCCTAACCCTGGATATTAATAGCTACTGTCAAAAGACGCGAAAATGTATGACAGAACTTATTAGACACCCTGTATCTAAGAAGTATCCTATACAGAATTGAATTCAGTTTAGAATTCAGTGTATTATTCACGTTTCATCACTAAATAGCGCTGATATACGTACATCAGTTCAAAATCTATAACTCATTATTGAACCATTATGATGAATCACATTAAAGTACCACATTTTACATCATAGTCACATTTCCAGAAATGCAACTGAAAATCTGGTTCCATCTTTGAAATCTACAGAGTCGAGTAACTATATTCGACAACATTCTAACATATATCTTCTGTGTAAGTATCTATTACTCCCATAATCGCCATTCTACTACCCCTCCCGAAGGGTAATCCTCAATGTCTCAAACAACAAGTGTCAAATGATTGAATTAATCTCTATACTTGATATGTCATATCCCGGACAACCAGGCAAAGTTGGTGATTCCTGGATAGGACCCTACATTCCCTTGGAATAATTGGATCATCACGAGACAAGATATGAAAACAACGCATGAAGAATCAGATGTCATCATAATCCATCACCTTGAGCTAATAGCAATATCTGTAAATGAGGATTCAACATCAGTGATCTGTAATTACACCATAAGCTCCATTAAATAGGGACTGTAGGCCCTTGATCTCAGGTCCTGAAACTAGAGTTCTATTAAAATATATTTGAAGCCCTATATATAAAGTGCCAAGTTTTGATCTGAATAAAGGTATTACACATTCATAGAAATATATTTCATCAATCACAAATGCAAAATCTTTGTCAAGTGTGTGAAATTTTGTGGGATTATGTGTGTAAATGTGTCCATCTTTCATACACAGTAGCGATAAATAGCATAGATAAGATTTGAGAAATCATAATACACGATCTAGTGATATTTTTACACAAAATATTAGAATTTGACATGAGAAAGTTAGCAAATTCCTGATGTACCTTGGATTGCATAATAAATATAAAATCATGATTACATTCGATATCTAAATGTTTTCGCCAAATACATCAATCCAATACCTAGAAAATGCCATACAATAAAAGAACTCTTTGATAGGATATCTGTACTCACTATGATGGAATTTGAATATGACCATAAATAAGTATATCATAAATTACGTCATTGTAAGTAAAGATATCAGATAAAATGTATGGAGAAGTCGGGTATATGTTAGGTATTGGACTGACCTATTTGCCAAAAACATTTAAATCCTTTGGGTTACAATGAATTTTTACTAAATATTCCATCCATGGTACCACAGGAATTTGGAAAATTTCATCATGTCAAATTCTAATATCGTATATAAAAGTACCATTGGATCGTCAAGTATGAATTCTGAAATCTTGACTGTAGCATTTATCGTTCTAAGGCGTATACAAGATACATTAACGCACAAAAATGATAAATAAGCAGAAAATTTCATATAGTTCTGACAAAAAGTTGCATTTGGGATTGATGAAGTATATTTCTACAAATATGTGATACATTTAATTGGACTAAAACAACTCTTTTTTGAAATATAAAATATAAAATATATCCTAATAGACCCAAGTTTCAGGACTAGAGTTCGAGCGATTACCAGTGGCGGATCTATGGGGAGTATGGGGTGTATGCATACCTCCCACCAACTTTGTTAAATTATTTATTTCGTCTACTCAGAGAGTGAATAAAGTACATACCTTGCTATACCACAACCCTAATGAATGTATTTTCTTGACTATATACTTGTAATTCGGGAAATATTCCTTCAATATTATTCATTATTGCCTACTGTAGTTCTTAAGGAGCCATAGGAATATAATTCTGATAGAAATTAAAGAATATATATTTCACCATATTTCTAACTATTTGTTTACCCTTTTATAATTAGTGTTTCCTTATGCAACGTAAGAAAATTGTTTGACAAAAGATCAGTCAACTTTGAGCAACTTTTTTGCAAAGTCTCAACTTCCTTCAAATTCACAATTGCCAGATATTGACTCACCAGATGTAGTTCCACATTCAGAAATTCTCATTACATACATAATATTTGTATCGCAAAATAATTGCTGGCCAAACATGCCCTCACTGGTTGCGATACTGTTTCGTATTTTTTGGTGCTGGTAAAGACATAGCATTGTCGCTGATAGTTGGCATCTCTTCATTGTCTTCATTGTACTCGGACAACATAATGCTGAGGAAATAAATTTGATAGATTAAGCAACTAGTTGAATAACAGCACGTTATGGCTCGAAAGTGAAGGCATAAATCCTCAGCGTTATGGTTTGTAGAAGAGTCTGATGGCGAACCAAAAGATAATCTCTTCTCCAAGTTTGAAGCCTTTACTAAAATTGAATGAGTCATTTATCAGGGGCTTAGCCAGGGGGTGAAGGGGGGTGCCCGAGCACCTCCTTTGAGCCAATGACTTTATGGTGGGTATTCACCTTTTTTAACCCGAAAGCTTGCAAATTTCTTGTGTGAATCAGAAGTAATTATTTCTATGACAACCCCATTAGGCATTAGTATATGTTAATTGATAATCTTAGATTGTATATACGTTGTAGACTAAGAAAATCACATAATACGTACATATTACGAGATAATAAAA
This sequence comes from Oopsacas minuta, assembly GCA_024704765.1. Lineage (NCBI taxonomy): Eukaryota > Metazoa > Porifera > Hexactinellida > Lyssacinosida > Leucopsacidae > Oopsacas > Oopsacas minuta. The sequence continues at coordinate 154,539 of JAKMXF010000044.1, read as the reverse complement.
AGTACCCAATGCTGAACTACGCGTTGGTTACTTTTTAATATATGCATATCACAGTACCGCTGCACTTGAAGGTATTTTACCTATTAACATAGTTCCAGACTCATGTGTGAGTGACATAGAAGACGCCATTAGCTTTTACTCTGATGATCTCCCAAATTCTAGCATCAATGATGAAGAATTTTCTCGTTGGAAAACAAAATGGCTGTCAATGCCTAAACATGATCGCCCAGAGACCCTGTCTGATTCCATGAAGCAGTGTTGTTCTACAAGTCTTCCAAATATATATTCACTTTTGAAGCTTTTTGTTACACTACCACTAGTTCATGTTCGTGTGAGAGGTCTGCATCTGCCCTCAGACAACTAAACACTTACTTACGATGTACGCAGACTGAAGAACGATTCAGTGCCTTGCTTTGATTACTATGAATTATGAAACCCAGCTAAATCTAGATGAAATTTGTAGGCTTTTCATTTCAAAACATCCAAGCTAAATTGAACAACCAAGCCTACTATTTTAATATTGTTTTTATATATTACTAATATTGTAAATATTCAACTTAATGCTACTACTAGAATTGGATACTAAATACAATAAAATTAATTATTTGTCCGATAGCAAACTCATTTAATCAAAGGAATATTCTGGGTGGTACCTAATTAGCACCTCCTTTTCAAACGTCTGGCGACGCCCTGAAATTATTGAGCAAGTATATGGAGTTATGATCAGGTTAGTGCATGAATAAAAGCACTCTGACAGACCTTGCAGATTTGAACCTTTTGCAGTGCAGTTGAATCATAGGTGAAGATGACATAATTCTCCTGTTCAGAATATAATTGTGCGACAGATAAAATGTGGTTATCCAACCATACGTGGTGTTACACAGGGAGATGTAGTTGTCCCATTATAGCGTTTCATTGTATTCGATTTGTACTATATGTTATTTTCAGTGTATTTTGATACTAAATGTCATTTTTAGTGCATTTTGTTACTAAAAGCAGTCATTGTTAAGATGTGGAAAACTATGATGTTGTTGATGGCAAGAAAATAAGGGCGCGTGGAGGTAGACTTCGCAAATAATTGTTAAAGGACATTTCGAGCAGGGATTACCAACCCAAGGGTATTCGTCTATGAGCGGCAATTCCAGGTAGCAACACGAACGAGCCATTATTTCACAGAATATACCGATGAATTGTGGAAATGTATTCGTTTAGGTTTCTCTTGCGAAATATGCCACAATGATTGAGAATGATTTAACTACGCTTGACCAATTACGATTGGTCAACTTGATGTCACGAAAACAAATTTTAACTATATGAAATCAAGAAAATATCTGATTGGCCCAACTACTGCTTTCTTACGTAATTCGTAGGAAGCAAAAATATTTCTACAAGTTTGGGGCTGCTTCCTTAAAAAAAACAACAAAAATGATTCCTAATATAAATTATCCAAGTACACGTGCACCATAACACAATCTATAATTCATTTTATAGTATGTATATTATTTCTACTCAATTAATGCTTTTTGAACTTCTTGCACTGGCATCAGGGAGAAAGAAGAGAAATTATCCCAATGAATACTTCATAATTGGTTTCACATAGATTGTGTTGGTGGTTTTGAACGCCCACAGTGTTCTCTGTTTTCAGATACTGTCTGCCAATAGTATGAAACCAAACTTTCATAAAGGCATCTTAATGGATTCCACCCCGATCTTAAAGACAAATATGTTCTGTAATTTCAAGGGAAAGAACATGACATAAAACAAGTCAGGTTAGATAGAACTAGGAACATATAAGTAACAAACATTATCAGCTATTGAAGCTTTTTATGTTCTTTCTTTGAAAATTGTACAGCAGAAGAAACCTTATACAATCGAGGAAAGTTTGATTCTTCCTTGCATCAAAGAAACTGTGAGATTAATGCTGGTTGAAGACAACGCAAGTAAATAGCACCGTTACCAGTTTGAAATAACACTTTTCATAGTCGTATTATAGATATGTCAGAAGATGTCAAGTTACAGGTTATAGCCAAGGTGAAAGCAGTATCATTGGAAATATTTAGTATTCAGTTGGATGAGTCTACTGATGTTTCTTCATGTGCTCAGTTAGTATGCTTTGTCAGGTATATTTATGTTGGTGATTTCAAAGAAAATTTTCTGTTTTATCTACTTTTGCCAACAACAACAAAAGGAATTGACATTTTTGAAAGGTAATGTATTTACCTTTTCAAAAATGTAAACTCCTTTTGTTGTTGTTGTTATTGTCGAAAATCCACACATACTATCTCAATCAATATTGAAGAGAGGAGCTGTGAATTAGGAGCTTCGAATTAGTCGGCATCTTTTCTCGACTGAATTCACTAAACTTATCGATGGGAAGGGAAAGAAAGGACAGTGCTTGATTAGGTAAATAATGCATTCTTAATGAAATTGGATTTGTGGACTAGTCAAATTAGGAAATGAATATACAATCAATTTCAGCATTTGGATGCGCACACTATAAAAAGAAAAAGCATTGGATTCAGACACAAAAGAAGCCGTTCTGGAGCACTTGAGAGTACGAAAAAAGAAATTATTTCCTATTTTGAGGATTAGAGTGTTAAAAACTTGAAGCTCACAAGAAATCCTTTCAACTTAAATTTTGATTCCATCCCACCCGCTGAACAGAAAGAGTTCATTGAATTAATAAATGAAAGTAATGCTAAAAATTGGTTCGCTGAAATATGTCTTTAGTTTCTGGGGCAGGATGGTGAAGCTATACAAACTTCGATGTATCTAAATGACCATCAGGATTCTACCCCCTTTTCCTTCTACATACTTGTGGACCTGGTTTTTTACACTTGTTCTGATCAAAGAAAACACAAAACCTGTTGTGTAGAAGACGACATGAGATTCGAATTTCTAAAACTGAACCTGACAGTAAAAACTTACAATGTTGAAACAAGTTCAAACTTCTCATTGATTAATGTGAAATAATATTCACGTACATTTTTTTCATTATTGAATTAATTAAGTACCCATCAGATAATTTCCATATATTATACATGTACACGTAACATTATATATACAGCGCTAAAAATTCCCGTGGGTAGGCGATTGGCTAAATGTTTCGAAAGGGTGCGCGACAGTGAAAAGGTTAGGAACCCCATATTCAGAGTGTCGATATATGCAAAACTAAGTCATCTAGCCTAGCGGAGTCAACAAAGGGAATATGATCGGACAAAATATGTATGGAATGTTGTCACATTTTACTGCGTTGGTAGGGAAGATGACTAAAGAAGTTTCCAATCTTTACGAATAATATAAAAGAGATTGTTTCGATTTAAACCAAAGGAATTATATGCATTATAAAATCTTCAAATGTGTCCAAAAGTGGCCACAAAAGATTTCTTCAAGGCGGCAAACGGGTACCGGCCTGATACTTACAAAGAAAGGATCAGAAATGATGAATCAACCAAAAACATTGTATGGAGACATTGCTAACTTATTCTAACATCTGATGGACTATTCAGTTGGTACCTAATATTTGAATTAAAAATGAAAATGTAAAGATGTTGTGTCAGCATAATTTGGAAGGAATTTGAGAATTTTCTAGTGTTAATTTCAAGTCAATTGGAGTGCATAAACTAACAAGTATATTCTCTAAAAGTGAAAAATGACTCAATATTTAGAAGGGAGTATTCATTAGGTCAATTTGAATGTTGCGGATATATCGAATTCGATTTTGGCTATGTTGTTGATGGATCGAATGTATTAGCTGTGAACTCTTTGGCATTATGTCCCTGTCGAATGAGTGTAGGTAGGTATCTACAAAGCAGATGACCCAATCTGTCAGAGGGACCTGTTGCGATCTTAAAGGCTCTAAATGCCTTACTTCGGTAGGTGTTTTGCACAGCCTCGAAAAGCCAAGATCGAAAGGAAGCGAATGGCGAAAAAGACTACAGAAAATGAACCAGAAGTAGAGAGTACATGAAATAACACAACATAAATTCTACCAAAGAAAGAAACGAGAAACCTGTCGAACTGTCACAACACTAACAGAAAAAATAAACAAATAGAACATACAAAACAACAAACAAACATATAGAACACCTAGAACAAACAGAGCAAATAGAAACAAACAAAGAAACAAAAAAAAACAACAAATTGAACATATAAAAGAACATAAACAAACAAAACATCCACAAAACGTACGTTGACATACACAAATCCCAAGGATACGCAAGTACCTGAAAACAAACCCTCCGACAAAAACACGACAGTTATACTTTATTAAAAACTTGAGCCACAAGTGGCAAGTGTGCAGACATACATCAAAACATGATAATAATTAGGACAATACTATTAGAACCTAGAATGAATACATTAATTGAAGGTCCTAACAGTATTTCCAAATTAGATGCAAATCTAAATATATCCCAAGTTAAAGTTTAAACTCTAAGAAGTTTGGTGAAGATCTCACAGGAATGATCATAATTTGGATTCTGTGTAATAGAAACCCCAGTATACGGACTTCCTATTCAGATTCGAAAGGTTAATCTGGATATTTTCAACTCAAGACACATAATGCCACTATATACTATTTGTACCAATTATACATATGGTGATAGGATTCACTGAGTGACATAGGATTTGAAAATTAAACTTATTAGTGAGCATCTCATAGAATTATAGAAACTGATTTATCAGAATACGTAGTTAGTGAATTTGATATTTGAGGAGATTTGAAAAGGTCAACGCATGGAGATTTATTACAAATTCGTCGACAGTTGGCAGTTGGTAATAAGAATCTTCTAAGGTCAATACGTGATATATCAGCTTGGGAACAGCGATTTTCGTACTCAGGAGGTTAGAATTACCCTTAAAACAAATATTCTCTATGATACAAAAATGCCTCAACACACCATTTCTAGCCCAGTTTTCTAGATATTTAGTCAATCGAATACTGATATTGGGGAGCAATATGAAGATAATATCCACGTATGAATTCACTGCATGATATTTCATTCTGTTCCAGCAAGTAATTAGGTAAAGTAGAAATATAAGGTAAATGAGTATTCTGATACCGAAAAATATTTCGGTATAAAATTTATCGTTGTTTAGTGAATAAAGTTAACAAATTTCTAAATGATGCGAGAAACTTGATTCAAAGTATAAAAGAGTACTCAAGTACGAATTGTTCAATAAATATGGCATTGTCAAAAATGTATTGGGTATTGTTTGGGAAAATGTATTGGGTATTGTTGCAAAAAATAGAATTACCAGGCACACTGGGCCGGGCTTTACTCGAACAATATTCTCAAGCCGCGAACCGCGAGCAAACGATATTGTATGAATAGCATATATATTTGGTAAAACTGATTATTGAACGATTCGGTTGCAAATTCGAATTCTACTTGCCTTCTGGATAAAAACGATACCATTGCTCGAATTTGAAAATTTGAATTCAAAATAGCACATCATATATGACAAATACCTTGCTTGAAAAAAGACATATAGATGAATAAGTTACAATAAAAGAGGTCAAATTTACACAATATCTAATCAAGAAAATTGGTTATGAATAAAGGTGTCAAAATTAAACGTGCCAGGGATAGCAATGCTCTTGGTACGCCACTATATAAATGGTAAACTAATGTGAATATTCTAGTAGAACAGTATAGTAGAAAAAATTTAAGAGCAAATTAGTGCTACCGAAATATATTCAAATTCAACTTGCGGTACATGATAAACATCTAAAGACAAGTGTTATTATCAAAATATGGTCAAATTTACGATTAGGAACTATCAGTAAGAGTTCTGATATCAAAATGAATATGAGTGTATGGGAAGTTGGGTATAGACAATAAATTGGACAGACTGATTTGGACAATTTAGAAAATTTAGAAAAAAATATTCAAAATATTAGTTGTTCATTGCCCAAATTGGAAAGCGGGAAAGTGAAAATAAGCTAACAAAAAATATTCACATTTGTTGGAAAGAATTGTGTATAAGCGGAACTCAGTTAGCACTCAATCAGTTCAAGACGTACTCCCGGAAGAGACGTAGTTGTCTCTAACAACTGAAATTTCTCTCATTCAATCCAAATTAAGGATTCGCATTATTCGTACTCGAATAATGGTTACAATTGGTTAGGAACTACAAAATTGTATTCCCAAGAGAAACAATACTTGAATTCTACTCGTCTAATACTTGCACGATGGTAAGTACGCAATGATTATGGATACATTATTCATCATCAAACCAAATTTTGAAATATATCTTATCATTAGAAATCTAGAGAAGAAGAATAAGAATCCAAACCTTGTATCAACCTTTAGAGTATGTTTATTTGAAATTCCCCAAAACTTAAAATATTCCTATAAATTGCAGGCAATAATTGGAAAATACCAAATTCAGAAAATGTAATGCTCCAAAATTATTCAAACATCCACTAGGACAAGAATGCATTTCTGTAATATAGAAATCCACAAATATACATGGATTAACAAGAAAGTCTCTGCTCAACTTCCGTAAGTAAAGAAGTACGAAAATTGATATAGTGCGAGGAAAAGAGAGATAAAAGAATCAACTCACGTCAGAAGGAGTCTCAACTTGAGATGAGCAATTTTCAACATTCTGTAACAAATAACCTTTGTATATCGAATATAAAAGTTCTGAAACATTACAGACAGAAATTTCCATCCAATTTTGCATAAGAATTTGAATTTGATTCCCAAGAATCCTGTCAGGAGAGGGGATGATCAAATTGGGGGAGGAAAATAGGGCTGTATCAATTGGTTCGTTGTTAGAGATGTGAGAAGTTCTACATTCATCACCAAGAGTAGGGGATGTAAAACAATTGCTTTGGGAAATATTTAAATGTGAAGAATCTTGAAATGCAGAATTGTGCTCAGGTAAATTACCCTCGAAAGAGCACAACATTGGTATTGAAGATTCACTCTGAGGAGTTTTAACATGAGGATTTGCAACAGATTCATTAGATTCAACACTTAAAGAGGCGTAATGCAAGTTTGAATCAACTGATACAGAAGAGTATGGACCAGATATAGGAGCAGCGGTAGAAACAGACGAAATTAAAATATTCTCACAGGTGTTAATTTCAGCGTGAGTAGAAACATCGTTAACACTCTCAATAATAGTTGTAGAAGGAGCAGCAACAGTTGGCTGATCCACAAGAGTCAAAGTGTCGGAGAAGCTCTTGAAAACTCTAGAAATATGAAATGCTTTAATCATTGTTGAAAAATGTTTTTCGAGTTGAAGATCAAAAATTTCAATAGTGTTAGCAGAAAGAAATTCCAATGAAGACAAACATTTTCCATCAGGTAATTCGTCAAAACGATAAACCTAAAAACAAACAAAACCATATAACACATCAGTAAATTTTGTTCAAAGAACTCCACAGGAACTGGAAAAAATTGTAGGTATAATAAGAACACACATCTACTTGTCGATCTCCTTAGTATAAGTTTCTTGCAAATAAAGTATACAGAAAATGCTGGAGCGAGGATAGCTCGATAGGGGCATATGAGGACAGCTTCGCCACTATTAAATCTGTCAGGTTTTACCCACTCATGGCTCCGATTAAAATATGGATTCTAATTAACGCGGGGTGTTGGAATAACTCTATAAATTACCAAGCGAGGAAAGGGTGGCAATTTTCCGGAAGTCAGTATGTAGTATGCACACAATTATAATTTAACTGTGAAGTATTCTGCTGTGAGCATGGTGAACGCATGATGTTTGGAAAATCAGTATTGAAACTTAGCAGCATTTTGGTACTACTAAACTGATTTGTCCAAAAGTCTCAACTGTTCGGACAGTCGGCCTTTGGGGGTGATAACACGAAAGCTACTACCAATGGACTGGACTGCTCTCAGGTATTTCGAAATTCATTCATGCGTACCTTATCAAAAATTATTATGAGATAAATCCCACGAGATGATAGCGAAAACAAGATATTGGGGGCTAATGACTGAAGGAACGTATTCAATAACTTATATCATTCATATAGCTTCACATGTTATCAGTATAACGTCATCGACATAAATCACATTCGAAAATCTCGTTAAACCAATATTTAGATACGAGATATACTTATCAAATGTATTACCAGTGTATAGTAAATCGACACTAACGAACCTAATCATTACAACAAAGTCAATCAAGAAATTTCAAGTTTCTCTCTAAGATAGTTTGATATAGATGTCAAGGAGAAAATAGTATTGTCGCCTGCTTACAATCAGCCCATCGTATTCAGGACTTGGTAGAAGTAATTGTATTACATAAATGTAGGTAGAATCATAATTTTAAAGACTATACTGGGGTATAAGAACGTATATAATCCATACAGCCACACATATTGTCATCATAACGTCATAGCTCGAAATCACACTTGAATATCAAGTTCAACTTCGAAGTAGTTTGCAAAATGTTTAAATGAGTAAATAGTGGATTGTACTCAAATGCTACCTCGGATCGTAGAAGCAGGGTTATGAGTAACATAGGGTGCAAATTTTCGGTACATTTATGAACAAGAATTTCACAATACTTATACAGCATTCTGAAAAATTTATATTGTTGCTTTGGGACAATTCGAATTTCACTTTTCTTTCTTTTTGGACTAACGATGATTGCTGATTAGAAAGCGTAGGTAGATTCTTTCATTTTCAAAGTATAAATTCTCATTAGCTGAAACTACACTCACATAACGCGATAAATCTATGTGTATGAATGTAAGTATATACATGTTTGTATGTCCAGAATTGATTGAAGAAGCTGGAAGACCCATAAGGGTGATGAGGCATACAGGGATTCTACAACCTGGCTCCGACAAGTTCGAATCTTGGGTGAAAATTTCACAAAGATTATAAAATTAAAAAATAAATGTCTCTTTTTTGGAATTGAACAAAAAGTATCACTCAATACACCAAAAGTCCTGACGACATGACTCTGGCCAAAGGCTAAATCATCATGGCATTATTACGTTATCATGACACTACAAAATAAGGTATGCCCAAATATAAATATTTTGAGAATTTCATAATACAAGATACACGAAGTAAACAGATTGCGAGACAAAAGGTACGCAGTGGCTTAACGATTTTCAGAGTAGCCATTAAACGGAATCTGGATAGAGCATGGAAAATAAAAATAATTGAGCTCGAGGCATGTAGTGTTGAGTATATCCAATCGCGTAGCGACCAAAACATCATGAAATATAGAAGTTAAATAATAATAATAATATAATTATAATAGCGGCCTAGCAAGCGTTTAGCATTGTATTCTAACCTACCTATACTGACGAGATATCCAAGTGTGATTCCTGGCGATGACGTCAAGATGACAAATCTAGAGCTATATGAATAATATATGTTAATAAATAGGTTCTTTAAGATCGATTTGCTACACACTAATAATAAAGTGTGTTTGTCTCGCTCTATGATATAGGAATAACCAGATATTCAAGTGTAGGTTATGGTAATGACGACATGAAGAGAAAAAGTGAAGCCATATGAATAATTTAAGCTATCAGAAGTTTCTCGGGATGGATTAACAATACACGGACAATATATTGTAGAAGTCTAACTCGATTGTAAGTTATTGATATCCTCGATCTTCAATTTTCGCCTTTACAGGGTTACTAAAGGATTTGCGTTGAACTTTTGGGAGCCTATATTTTCCTATAACAAGAACTGCTTACAAGGAAAGGTACAAGTAATTAAACCCCAAAAAGTATCTCCTAGTGTAGGGGTCGGCAAACCTTTGGGAGTTGAGGGTAGCATTCATCATTCTAATATTTTCTGCGGACCGCAAATTTGAAAAGAATAAGCTATTTTTAGTAATCAGCATTAAATGCAAAAGTGCTACGTATATAGAAATGTTCTCACTAATAACAATGTCTAATTTTTGATGAATACAGGAAATGGAAATGCGTGGCGTATTCACAAGATTCGTATCAGTAAGACGACATATATATTTCGATTTTGCACACTTCATTTTCGAAAATATAGTTTCACAAAACATAAGTATTCCTGAACAAAGATGACATTCGGATGGAATGTTCATAAAAGTTCAGAAAAATTACTCAATTTCAGTTCGAATTGATAATTGGAAACATCAATTCTAACTGAAAATGAGCTTTGTACTGTCTCAACATCAACGTCAAATGGAGTTTCGAATATCTGAAACACAATCGAATGTGTTGAGTTAGATATAAATATCTTGAGCCTATTTTTTGCCATTAATCTCTGAAGCATTTTGATTTAGAATTTTGATTATTGAGGACTGGTAAATCCTGTGTTATATCAACGAGAAACGTAAAATCTTTCAAAAAAAATCTTGATCAAAAAATAGTTCAAATTTGGTACCTTTCATTCTATGAAATTAGTTATTTCTTCCTTCAATTTCCAAACACGTTTAAGAGTAGCTGCCTTGCTCAACCATCAAACTTGGCTGAAATATTATAGATCCCATACTCTTAATCTAGTTCAATCAATAACTCTTGAACTTGACTATGGTTCAGTCCTCTAGATCGAATATAATTAACAGTGGATACAACTACTTTCATTACCTTATTCAGACCTAATTATTCTTAGTGTATTATGCAGTGGCATAAAACAATGTCAACATGGATAGCACAAAGTTTAACACGAAAGCAATTAACTCTTTATGTCTACCAGTCATAGCAGGTGCGCCATCAGTAGCAATCTCTGAGAGGCATTGCTCAAATTTCAGGTTAAACTTGTCAAATACATTCTTAATTCCTTCAAATATATTAACTCCAGTAATAGATCATTTCAATCCTACTTAGGAAGCAAGTCTTCTATGATGTTCAAATCTTCGTCCGCCATGAATGAATACTGCAAGCTGAGCTGTATCAATAATAACTGTACTTTCATCAACAGCGACAGAATGATACTTAAAATTAGTTGCTTTTCACTAAGAGAAAATGTCACACCATTAGCAATGTCATTAAGTCTTCTGCTTATAGTTCTAGCTGAAAGATATAGTTTGATTACAGGGTTTTACTCTCTGGAGAAACAATATCTGTGAAGGCTCTGAAGCAGTCTTTGGTAAACTTGCCATATGTATGCGGTCTTAGCCTTTTTGACATCATTTCGCTGACTATGTAATTAACCCCAGTCAGTTTTTGATTCTCCTGACTAGATGAATAACACTGCAACTGTTGAGAAGTCAGGGCCTTGATCAAGGGGTCTTATGCTCTTATACATTGACCCTGAAAATATAATATTTAGGAGCATGTTGTCGCTTTAACTATAATCTTCATGACAGAAACTGTTTCACTAGAAATCAGACAAAGTAACTAAGGATTGTTTTCAATAATAAAATAAGTATATGTTCAACTTTCATTGAAATGAAGATGTTCATCTTGGAATAGCAGTTTTCTTGGATTTTGATTACCCTTGTCATGAAAAGCCATATATAAATAGTGAATACTAATACGCAAGAATAGCAACTATAATAAAATAATTAAATTTTGAAAGTCTAGAAAAGTGTTTAGAGAAGTATATTTTGGTGGCAAACAAGGTAATAGAGTTAGTAGCTACAGCAAGTATTACTAGAGAATGTGAGTAAAAACTGAGCTTGTGCGCGCGGCTAAAGGTTACACTGCGAGCCGCAATTTTCCAACCGCTACTCTAGTTCTACGTGATAGTTCTGGTTTGAATTGTACCATCAGTTTCAGCCCCAGCTACCTCATGTTATAACAAATCTAAACCAAATTTCACTAATTTCTCAAAGAAACTAATTCACATTAATTAGAAATTTAGGTATAATCAAAGCAACCTGTGAATCTTCATGTAGAAAGTCAGAACTAGAATCATGGATCATTGGGTATACAGTAAAGTCGCATAATCGGGACGAATCTGTATATTTTGGCCAAATTTTGATATGTAGAACTTTGATCGAATGAAGAGAAAGGCAAATTGTGATTAAAGTAGTAAAAAAGTGTCCCCAGTCGAAGACTGATAGAAAAACTGCAGAATCTTGATCAAAATGAGAATTTTGATCGAAAAATGGGAAGATTGATAGAAAATGGAGAAAATAAAACAAAAAATCCAACGATCCGCCATTTTACAAAGATATTACAATAATCAATCCAACAAAACTCCATCCAATCATAAAATTAGCGTAAATTCCACACTTTTGTCCTTTAGTAACTAATAATGAACACAAATAAACACTCCCAGAGCCATAAGGTAGCGAAATAAACCCTAACACCCTACCAATGGTACTCTTTCTAATTAATAAAATATAAAGTGCTAGAAGGTCCTAGATTGAAATCAGTCGAGTTTGATGCATTGTGGCATTACATGGGGGATCAGGGGGTGCCGCCCTGAAGATTGTGGTGTCGTGGAGCACGAAAATGTTTCGATCAAAGTTCCACTGAAGACATTTTAGTAGAACTTTGATCAAAATTTGCCTTTTTCATCATTCGATCAAAGTTCGAAATAAGAAATTTTGATCAAAGTTGTAAAAAAAGATTCTTTCAAAATATACAGATGCATCGGGACTTGCATAATCGGGTATTCGCTTAAAGTGGACAATGTTTTAGGAACAGATATTTTACATACAAAATCGTCGGATAATTGGGATATCGCATTGGTTAATCGGGATTTCTTGTCCCGATTAGCCGAAAATGAAAATGTCATTATTTTCAACTTTGCTCACTCGCCTCAAGCCCCATTGCCTTATTCACCATGTATAAATTACATCAATAATCCAGGCTGAGGCTTATCAAAACGTTTTACATGGTCCTATGGAGTATGGATAATTGAGGTTGCAGTAATAAGCACGTGCAGTATTGCTTAAACTTTAATTACTTATTTTCTACTTAGATACATCGTAACGCGTTTTTATGACCTCTTGAAGCGGGACATACCCTTACTAGAACGAATATTTCCACTGGACCCTAAATAAATCAGGATAAAGTAGTAGTGAATAAGAGATTTCTGGTAATGAAACCATGAAGAACTAGTTTTGGATACTCAAATAAATCATAATCGGTTAATCGGGATAAAACATTGACTCTGAGCTGTCCGGATTAAGGGGCATCCACTGGAAATGATATAATGGGAATTGTATATGAATTGCTTGAATAACCTTGTTAAGATAAATACTATGATATATTGTATATTTGCAGGTACTTTGTATCCTATAAAGACTGTACCTTGTAACTGAAACGTAGATGAAATATACATATAATGAAAGTTACATTGATGCTAGAATTGTCTCGGATGGATCATATGGAATTCTGTATTCATTTTCAAAGAATAGCATCATCTTTAAAAATCTGTACAAGTTCGAATTACCGAACGGGAATATATAGAATCGTATATTTCAGGCAAAATGCAAATTGCACGGGATATGTGCATTGATTAATACTAGACTTCAAGGGAGAAAAATTTCGTTAGAATTAACGGTGGACGACAGCATGCATTATATCAACTTCTGTTGTTCTGCCATAAATTTACCTGAGAGGGTTCTTATTGTTAAACACAATTTGGGACCAATCATATTTTATTGGTTCAAAATAAGGTCGCCTCTGGAACGCAATTACTAGAAAACTGCGGCTCAATTTGAGCGAATACGGTTCTAACATAAGATGTCTATTCAGCTAGATAGAAATAGAAGGATTGTATTAGACTAGAGAATGATGTACAAACTCATGAATTATATATTTTTAGCCTGATAAATTAGTAAAGTTACTCTTGTAGAATTTACAAGTGAATTGTTCACGAATCACAAATCATATATTTTCACTTTTATGGAACAATCAGTATTATTACCACTGATTCATACCTGCCAATTTTACATGGATTCCCTGTACATTACAGGAACTTTGCCCATTGGGTTGCGTACATGAGTATCGGAATTTAGTAGAATTGTATAGGGATATGGTGAGACAATCTTACAGATTATGAATCAAATAATACTTATTATAACATGTATTATATTGAATTTATATATTGTGAGTTCTGATTCCAGCATACAAGGATACCCTGTTAATAATGTGCTATCACAGGTTCTACTTGTTTCAAGAACATTCCTTACATTACTGAGGAACCATATTTATTGTAAATAGCACGAATTGTCAAGTCACAAATCAGTTTAGGGTGAAGAAATCCCCCCTTGCACATATTCAATTTGTTTATTGAAAATATCATTGACGATGATTCTCTAGACGAGCGAACGCAGCTTGCCAGGGAACATTTTGGGAGTGTACAAGAATATTGGCCAATGTGGACTGGCAATTAGGAGATCCGTACACCGATACAACTTAAATTGTTTGGAGGGTATGATGATTTAAAAATTGTAATTACAGTTGCCTTCTGAGTATATTTTCCATTTGATTGCACTAACAAAACGACAAAATACCCAGAAAAACCAAGAAATTATGCTTAATACTGATAACATTATTTTTGAGAGCTAATATACACCATTTTAGGGCATATACTATTCCAGTATTTGAAAAAATCGCTATTATAGTATACTATAGTCAAACAGATTATCAATTGTTAACACCGTAAAAGACAAAAATGATACCTACCAATACTACGCCATAGCATTCTAATACACTAAGGCACTGGCACTGATTAAAATTCTTGGACCCTGGATTGGTTAAACAAGTCAAATCTATATCTACCCTATAGGGGCGCATGCATTAGCTCGGACTGTCATGCTGTTGATAGCTCGAATTTAGTATGTTGTCGATAGCTCGATTCAGTTTTTGATTATGTTGTCGATAGTTCGACTCATTCAGTTGTATAGCTGTTGTCAATGATAAATAATTGCTGAATAGATTTGTTTTGAAAAATCACATATCATAGCAATTACAAACAGCTTGCTTCACTGGTATAAGAAGCTTTTTGGTCTCTTGATATTATTGTATTATTTAGATCTTCGAAAATGGAATACACATCAGACAGCTATAGGCGTAGTAATGGAAAATTCTTACGACAACCGATAGGTCTAAGTATTCTGAATATAAAGTAAAAGAAAGTACAACATACCTCAGATGTGTTTTACCAAAAACGGGTGTAAAGGGACAGCTAAATTAAAGTTAGAAAATAATTTGATATATCCCAGTTCAATTCATAACCATGGTAATGATGAGTACAAATCAGGAGTTTATGAATTGAACACCATAGCAAGAAAAGGCTTAAACTTCAAGACAATTTAAGGAAGATTTTCGATAACGAAATAAGAACGAGTCTGTTTGCAAGTGAAATTTCTTTCAAGATGAGTGAGTCTTTTATGCACCGTTCTAGGAGAAGATTGCAACCTAAGATCCCCATACAGCTATAGAATTCTCAGTTATGTTACCCGAATTTACTTTTGCGACTCACCACAAATTAACTGTCAAGACTAATAACCATACTGCTGTTGTCTTTTATTCTCAACACATGAAAAATTACATATCAAAAATTTCCAAAATTCAGTCAGATGGGACATTTTATACAGTGCCAACCCAATTCTCCCGATTATGGACAGTATTTGTGGTAATTGATCGACATGCACTCCCAGGCATACATTGTTAATGACGTCAAAAGATCACAAACTCTATACTGTAATAATAGCCAAGATCCATTCTCTCATTCCAGATTTCAAACGGAAAATCCCTATTTCTGACTGGGAACCAGCACCGCGAAAGTGTTTTAAAGAAATTTACCCCACCATTAAAAATCAGGGATGCTGGTTCCACTTACCCAACCTATCTGAGCCAAAACTCAGAAGCTCGGGCTAGATCAGAGTTCTCATGGTAATCCTGAAACTGACAATTTCATAAGAAATCTCATGGTAATACCATTTCTCCCAATAAATTTAATTCGTCAAACCTATACATTCCTCCAAGTACCGCATTTAACAAATCTAGAATCAGGCAAATTGGAGCAACTTCGTAAATACTTCAAGAAAAAGTGGATCACTCAAATAAATCCAGAGGAGCTTTCT
Organism: Oopsacas minuta; assembly: GCA_024704765.1. Lineage (NCBI taxonomy): Eukaryota > Metazoa > Porifera > Hexactinellida > Lyssacinosida > Leucopsacidae > Oopsacas > Oopsacas minuta. The sequence goes on along the minus strand of JAKMXF010000044.1, from coordinate 138,567 downwards.
ATCTATGAAGCTGAAATTACTGCCAATAATGCTGCGGAAAGCTATCACGCAAGGCTAAAATCCATCATTAAAACTCCTCATCCAAGAGTATGGAAGTTTCTGAAAATTCTTAAGAATATGATAGAAGATATAGATAATGAAATGGGGAGATTGAGACTAGGCCATAGCATTTCTAGGTCGAGGAAATCAAAGCATGTTCTAAAGGATCAACGACACGAGGTTATTAAGGAAAAGTTCAGAATTGGCGAGTTGACTCCTTGGCAGTATGTAAATGCAATGAGCAACACTATTGGTGGTACCTCTACTGAAATTGAATTCTCTGATACTGATGAGTCAGACACTTCAAACAGTGAAAGCGAAAATCCAGAAGTAGAGAATATTTGTGTTATATGTCTGATACCGCGAACAATAACTTGGCTATTCCTACCTTGTAAGCACGCTAATTGTAGTGCAACATGCAGCGAGAGAATAGAGGAATTAAATCAGACGTGTCAGGTGTGCCGTGCTCCAATTATCAGTCGATTCCATATTTTTATACTTAGTAGTTATACACTTATTTATCCACTTTCCATTCACTAACATAATCTTTTGATATCATAATAATTAAATATTTCCATACTCACTAATACAATATACTTATTCAATAAACAAACAGTAGAAGAATAAAAAATTATGCATGACACATGGGGAAGGTATCGATGACATACTAAAGACTGAGTCGAACTATCGACAACATACTAAATTCGAGCTATCGATAACATAACAATTCGAGCTAATGCAGCACCCCCACCCTATATTGCATTCTAGTTATTCATTGGTTGGTATTGATAGAAAAATAGTCTCAGAGACGCAAAACAATCTTATAACTTATTAAATTATCACCAGGGATGTGTTCGGAGATGAAATTATTACTGACCCATAGTGATTAAGTTTATCAAAAATTATACGAGGGTAGTCCAAAAAGTTTTTAGAATCTATATTAAGGAATAATAGGAAATGGATTATTTTTTTATAGTTTCTCGAAGTATATACCAGATGATTGTATGCATAAATCCATCCTTCTAAACCAACTTTCAAAACAATTTTCCCAGTCTTCTTTGGTTAGGTCTTGGAGGGCCTCACTATAAGCCAGTCTTGCCTCTTCTGTACTATTGAAATGAACCCCTTTGATCTTCATTTTAGTTTAGGGAAAAGAAAGAAGTCGCATGGCGCCAAATCTGGGGAATATGCTGGATGGGGTATCAATTTTATACCATTTTCTGCAAAGAAATCCATTGTCAAAGCTGCCTTGTGTGCACTTGCATTGTGATGGTTCCATTGAAGTGAGGTGAGGTAGGCTTTAGGATGTAAAATGCTCCACTTTTCTATCACCTGAGGCATGCAAATGTTGACATACCAACTCGCAGTTACGGTATTTTGCTCTACAAGGGGAATAGTAACAACATGTCCCTTTTAGAGATGAAACTGGCGACCATTTGCTTGTTGCCACTTTGTGCACTATTCAATTTTTGAGGGGGCATTATCATCTGGAAAAAGCCAAACTGAGGACTGTTGCATCGTCTCTGGGCCATATAGGTAAATCCAAGTCGCATCTCCGGTAATTAATGTATTCAATAGCTTTGAACGACTATGATCGAATTTTCTGATCATAAATTTGCACCAATCCACTCGAGTTGTCATTTGTTCTTCAAAGGTTTTGGTGGAATCTAACGTGCAGCCACTTTCCTCACCAAGAGATGCTCATGAAGTATGGTATGGAGGCTTCCTCTGCTGATGTCTAAATGACTCATCATTTCGTCTATTATGATTCGATGCTCATTTTTGATTATTCCCTTAACTTTCTGGATATTTCTGGGTTAACCGCATCTGCAGGACGTCCTGATCCCATCTCATCACTTAGAGTCTTTCGTCCACAGTTAAATTCACCGTACCAGTTGTACACTGTAGCCAAAGATGGTGATTACTCTCCAAATGTGTCCTGAAGTTGAATATGTGATTCTTTAGGACTGAGTTTTCTCATAAAGTCATAAAAAGTCATTGCGCGAAAGTCCCTCCTTTCCAAATGTAAATCTATGAGAAATAATTAGGTACGAATTTAAAATTAGAGCCAAATGCTGACTATATAAGTAGCTGTCAAAATAAGTAATAAAAGAGAAAAGCTTAGATATTTAAACTAAAGTTGTTATAAATAGTGTACTATAGATATAAGACGTGTGGCGTGCAAGAAATGAGGTTACAGCATTCATTCTAAAAACTTTTTGGACGACCCTCGTATCTATGAATGACTCATAATTGTTATATTCAATATCCAACATATAAACACATTACAGTCAAACCGGATCTCATAGCTTTTACTGTATTGACACACTACTATTTACTAGTATTTGGTTAACTTTCACAAATTCAATACAGGGTTACATACAATCTGAGGACCGAATTGTTTTACTTCCAGATAACAGTAATATTCGATACGTACCATCCGTTGAACGAACCCTCACTATTGATTTAGATTTAAATACTCAAGGACTCATGGGAAAACATGAAATCCAATTGTCAGTAAGGAAGATACATGATATCCGTCAAATTGAAACTGATAAAGATATTCGATTTTATGTTAAGACACTTCAATTTATTCAATATCCTCAAATACTTCCATCTCAGGTTGAATGTCTTACATAAGTTGCTGGGTATGCAGTGATTTCATTCCTAAACAAATCTAATGAATGTCCTGATTGTCATGATTTTTTAACACTAGATAAACAGATGGACGTTATTAATAACATAGATTCCCAATTTATCCACATTGATTTATTAGACAGGGGTTCGCTTAAATATCCATCTATTGCAGCTATCGACTTTGTTAATATTGTTTTAGAAACTTATATGAAAATAGATGGTCCTGAATTTAAATAAACATTTCCATTCGGGACCGTGTCGTTCTATATTTATACATTTCAGTATGATGATTATTCAAGATAAGTTTGATGGGGCATGGAGAGAATGGTATGATTGCAAGGTCTGGCGGTGGGATATATAAAAAGATTTTTACAACTAATTGTATTCTCTCAAAGAAAGTTAAGAAGTATAATACTATGGTCGTGAAGTCTGACAATTTGCAGCTTAAAAAATATAGCAACTAGTTTTTTCCTAGATATATGTCTACATATGATTGATTAGATTAGATGTTGCTAGTTCATTAAAGAAGATAGTTTTCAATATAGATGAATGAGGGTCTTTGAATGTTTCGTGTACAAGCATGGACTACATACCATAGAGTCACAGATTCCTACTAATCCAAATATTTGAGATTTACTACTTGTCACTGTTGATTAATGATGGAGAAGTTAATATATAATTTGTACTATAGTTGTTTATTCTCAATATTATACAATATGGTATAATTCTTCATTAACTACTATAAGGGATAAATATAAGATGGGAAAAGAAAAATTACAATGAAACAAATATGTCTAAACATTTAGATATTTGTTTCATTGTAACTTGACTAACTGAATGTGCTATAACTTGATATTTAAGCTTGTCTTGAATATTGTACCAACTTGTTTAACAAATCCATGGTCCAAGAATTTTAGTCAGTACCATTGCCTTAGTGTATTAGAATGCTATGACTAGTATATGAAAATTCAAATATATGGGCATTTTAGAGATTGCGTAATAATCTTTATGGATATTACAACAAAATATACTATATGAGTATGGAAAGTTGGGTGTATACAATAAAATGGCTATCATGATTTCACCAAATTGTGCATGGTTATCGAGTGATAAGAGGATATTAACAAAAGTCAATCCATGGCGTGCGATAACTCAGAAAAAGTTGGGACATTGTAATGAGAATTTTTAAATTATTAAGCGCCACTTTATAGTGTCACTTAAAAATGGCAGATTTGGACAAATGTAAATAACTGTAAACAACTGTAAATAATTAGCAATTAGGGAAAGATTTCGCGTCTTTTAGTCGCAACTTGCATATGTTTGGCAATATTTCTTCACAAGAAACACAGGATTGTTACAGGAACTAGGCAACATTCCATTCTCAAAATTTATCCTACCCTATCGTGTAAACCTTTGTTCGACGCCGCCAGGCTAGCTGAGTCTAGGTATACACATATCGACCATCTAAACGACGATTTAACACGATTTCATGATATTATCCGCGGCACCAATATTCTTGATATTTTGGTTCTTACAGCTACTAATTTTTATCTTCTGTTTATGTGAGAAATTGTAACTGCAAATGCAAAACCTATCATTTAAACACTAACTACTGTATCTGGCTAAGTTATACACGGTAATATAGTCTGAATTTTTCGCTTGGATGGTCTAGTAACCACACATTATTGTTAGTAGATACCAAAATATACCCGTTCGAGTGGCGAATATTCAATATCTATTCCTTTGAAACTATGTGCATTGCGTTAATTTGTTGCAAATGTGCCTCTCTGTTACAAAGCAGAGAGTTTCCAGGTAATAGATATGGGATGATCCACACTTGAAAGAGTGAGTAAGATTTGGTATCTACTAACCATAATGTGTGGTTACTTGACGATGCAAATTAATAAATTCCAATACACTAACCCTTAGCCTACTAAAGATAAGGCCTGATCACTAAGTCAATTTTCAGTTGACCAGGGAATAGAGGAAGCGGATATATTTAGATGGGAGAATCTATAATCGCAAATAATAAGCAACTGATACATTTTCACCGAATATATGTATTATTGATATGAAAGAATTTATAAAAGCCACATTTGTGAAGATTTACAGATCGAAGTGACGTCATCTAATTGCCTAATTGGCAAATATGAATTAAATAATGTTCCATCTTTGAAATCATATTTAATGTTAATTATTCATCTATGTTCAAAATGTTGAAACTCCAAATAATCAAAAACCGTTTCTGTTCAAAATATAAAAAATTTGCCATGACAAAGTTGGCATTATTCTGAGTTATCATACAGACCATCGATGTCACAAAATTTGCCAATATCCACTTATAATTCGTAAATCATGGAAATTTGGTCTAAACATGATAACCATTTTAAAGTATACCCCAAACTTCTCATATCCTTGTGATCATGTTCGTAACTCTGCACTGTAAAATATTTTTTGGCATTTCAGTAACTATTTTGTAAATTTCAATAATTAGAGCTATATTTGAACTCTTGTTCAGACTTTAGTTTATTAAAATCTATTAATTAATATTTAGCTTTCAGCTATTTGCCATTGGCATTTATGGATTCCAAATTTCACAAAAATATCTACTGAAACATAGAGCCTATATCTAAACAGGTTATTACTCAAAGATATTTTATTATCATTTAACACTAATTCATTTACTGAATCAAGTTTGAAATCAACAATTAAGAAATGAATTCTTCGATTTCGTGAAGGCAGAACGTTGATTGGACATGACCTTAGGAAAGAGTCACGATTATTATGACTACCTCGAATAATGTCACTCAGGTTTCCAAAATATTCGGTGATGTTAGACCAAGTACATCAATTTCTCATCGGGAGCAATTCATGATATTCGGAAGAAGCATATTGATTTGTGGAAGGTAAATCCTTTCCTAGTCCTGAATATAATTCTTTAGGAGCCTCAAAAGTTCGCCCTAATAACTCCCTAAACGCTCCCGTAATATATATATAGTCTGTGCGATTATTAGAGTATTTTTGTGCTATCTAAAGATGAGTAAACCTGTGAGCTCGTTAAAGTATATACCTGATAATACAGAAAATACAAGCCTTTAACTATTCCGTCCTCCAGCTAATTATTGTCCGGAAGACAGATCATAAAGTTATATAGCATGCCATAATATACCGTCCACAGGTCAAATTTAGTATATTTTGTTGCAAATTAGGATAGTACCCAATATGCAATCACCCGATTAAGGCCGAAGTGTCACGTTAATAACGAAACTAGCACGAAATTTTATCCCATCATGGTTCTTTTTTGGGGGACATTTGCCTGCCATTTCTATTTGGTTTGCCCCTTCCCCTAGTTCTACAAACCTTCATTTGACCCACCTTACATAAAATCCTGAAAGAAATCCTGCCTCTATTTAACAAAATCCAGCACACAAATCTAGATTTCAGCGCCTTTTGGAAGTCATAAATAACACATTTTCCCGCAGTATTCGGTTTTTGAGAAAGCAGAGACGCAGTATTTACTATGTTTTTCCAAAGATTATCCCAATAAACGGGGTAATTGTGACGTTTGGTGGATTTTGGATGGAAATCTGTCAAAATTAAATTTAAATACTGTTAGAATTTTATTTGAAATATATTGCTGGTATTTTTCCCAGTTTTTGACACTAGGATTGCCTGTATTGAATTGAAATTGAACTCATCAAACTTTGGGACCCAACTAGGATTTGTACATCAAAATCAAAAGATTGCAATTCATTTCAGTTTCAAATTGCTTATGGGTGAATTTCAATGGACTGTTCAAGATTGTGTATTCAACCAGGATTCTTTCGAATAAATTAGCTATAATTAGGAAGTAATTTAGTATTTGATTTGGGAAGGAATTTTCCACAAAAAGTGAGAGAGCAATGCACTATTAATTTTGAAAAGACCTCGGCATGGCTGGAGCCTATCTTTGGAGGCAACGCCGCAAAATGCGGGCAAAAATGCCCAAAATGACTACTTCATGACACGTCAATATTCAAAATTATTCTACTATAAAATATATAAACAAGTATATTAAATACGCTGCACGACAACTTGAATAGTTCGTTTAATTTCAATGAGTTAACCTTTAAGACCTTTATCCGCTAGCTAATCTAAATACGCTCAACAACAACTTGGATAACGTGTAAATACTCTGGTACAACACAGCGGTGGGAGACATTTAATTTGAGTTGTTAATTAAAATTTGTGTCGAGTTAGTAACTGTTACGAGTTTGAATGGTCCTAGATTTCTTGGATTTTTGTAACAAAATTTCCTTTGCTAATGCCAATATAGAAATTCATTCGATCTATGCCTGCATCAGAGTTAATTGATACTAATGCCAACATCAAAATTATTTGAACTAATGCCAAAAACTCAATTCCTTCGAACTATTGCCAACATATTAATTCGAACTAATGCAACGCCCCGTACAGTCCGTTATGACTGTAATCAGTCTTTTTACATAGAATTTCACATTCCCTAAGGTCGTCCCGCATCACTAATAATTCACTTTTGGATATAATACCAACTTGAATTTCCATTGTATCGGCCACAATTGACCACTTAAGCGACACATTTTGTAGGTTTTAAAATCGAGCTAACGGCCACAATTAAAATTGAATCCGATTTTTAGTCGGATATTCCTGATCAGTGTAAAATTTCCCGTCGTGCAAGTGTTCTCTAACGCTCTAATTGTTAATGGCCATCGCCCAAGGAATTGTCAAAGGTGGAGTTTAGTGAGGTGATAATTATGTAGGATGGACGTTAGAAATGATAGCGGTCATATATAGTGTTTGTGACCCTAATAGACAGGTTTATTGTCAGAAGTGCCTAAAAATGGTGGCCATTGGCCGCGTTCAATAGGTGGCCGCTATATAAAGGTTATCAAAGTGGGAAATGGTAGGGGACTGATTTGAGGGGCCGCTAAGTCCAACCTATGGGAGAAAGTTCAATGTTGAGACTTGACATTCATGGTACTCTAATTGTCTAGTTAATATTATATTTTCATTACTCAAAGTGGAACCTGCATGAACCGACACCTGTATAGTCCGGAAGACCTCTTTAATCCAAGTGTTTCCTACATAATCGGACAATTTGCTAAACCCACAAAATTTTCAAGTCTAAACGAGTGTCAGCTTATGCAGGTTCCACTGTAGTAAAGAAAAATGTATCCAATATCAGTAGGACACACAAATACATACGAAGTACATTGAAAGATGAGTATTTAACAAAATCCTGTCGAATAACATGTTAGAGAGTAAATTACGTATAAATTGACCCAGCTAGTCTTGCGGCGTAGGTTACTCGATAGGGTTATGACAAATTGACCAGCAGTTCTATCGAAATATGCCATGAATGTTGCTATGAAATAGACTTAGATACAAATTATAAAATGATCTACCGTTTTTGCACTTTACAATTGATTCTTTTTATTGAAAATAGGTTTATTTAAAGTGTATTGTATAGGTTTCTGATTGGAATAAATATTTGCTAGACTAGTTGAAATTTATTTAAAATATAAACTATATTAAGAAAGGAGAGAGGGATAATTTGGGTAAAATTATAGAACTTCTAAATTACTCCGTAGTCATAAGTTACTATTCAGCGGAATTAGGCATGTTGCTACCATCATAAACATATGAAACGATATTTCTATAGTAATTTTGCCGTATAGGGTCGATTTAAAGTGTAAAAAATCACGTCAAAGAGCTATTTTGAAGCTGTTTATTGATTTTAGATTTTATAGGAATATGGTATTTACAGGGTGAAAATATAGAATTGATAGTAATAAACCGTAATGTAAATTTTTGACTCAAAACATGGTGAAAATGAGAGTTAACACTGCTTTTCAATGAAATATCAACCTAGATCATAAGCTAATACCATAAGGCCAGATTTTGACCAGGGATATAAAGAAGTGGAGCTATTTGATGGGAAATTCGTTAATCGCCAAAATATGAAATTGGTTCATTTCCACCCGAATAAATGTATTTTTACTTGAGCCATTCAAAATGTTTGTAACACTGGATGATATTTTGAGTAAAATAACTTCTACTATACCAACAATACATGTTAGGTGCAGAGGTGATGATGTTTTCCAAATTATATTATCATAAGTTCACAAACACTCTATCCATACGCAAAAATGTCTTTTTTGCTACTTTTTCAATGGCATTTGAGGTACGGAATAATGGGCCCTAATATAGGCATCTGCTATTCCAAAATTTGGACAACCGGGTGACTTCGCATTTTTTCAACATAAAAATGTCCTATATTATTAGTTTGAACTTAACAACCTAAGGTTCTCATAGTGTTTCGCGGTATGGGAAATGCTATTTTTAGCCAATACATTCTGGTTTCTTTGCAAGATCTATCTATAAAATTATACTCTGGAATGGAATAAAGTAAAGCTTTTCGTTGTTAACCGGTTACGGCCGAAGTGTTAAGCTCGTACGAAAAGCAACTCCAAAGTTCTACCACTTCGTTTTAACTAATACCCGCATCCAAATCGAGATTTTAGCACCTTTTGACGTCATAAATTGACTATTTTTCCAGGCAGTATTCGCTTAATCAAATAGAAGTATTGTTGTTACTACTGTAGGATAAAATATTATGAATAGAGGGCATCATTCATTTCACGGAACGGGAAGAAGAGAATTCCTGAAAACTGGAAGTTGATTTACCCCGGTGTTTCGTGGCCCGGAGCAGTGAGACTACCAAAAGTAATTTGTATAGAATTTCTACCAAAATTAAAGTATTTCTGTAATACGAACTTGAAAAGAGAATTGGGAACAAGAAATGAACCAAAATTTTAATGTGTCTAGTTTTCGCTAAATCACATCAGGTCACACTAAGCATGATTCATAAGAAGATGCCGAAAGTTTGGGAGCTGAGCCCCCTCTGACAAAAGAAAGGGGCTATAGGCACCAAAACTCATGGCTCCACAGACTTTCAAAGTAATGCTATGACTAATAACTCATATGAATGCCAGAGTGCCACTAAGTGAAAAGTTGGCAGACAGTGTAGCGTAAACAAGTGAAGAGTCCTGACAATCATTGTTAGCTAAAACTTGCTCTAATGAAGAACAAACCTTCCGAAAATATCCTGCCTTAGAAACCTCCAAAAAAAAGAATTCTTCAGTGATGAAACTATTGGGATAAATTTTGGAAATTTCACGAACAATAATATCGTAGAAGCGCTGATAAGCATCACAATCAGAAATTTTCTGGCTTGAAATAAAGTTTTCACAAATAAACTGGATCCCAGGGTATAATTCATCCATTAGATTTTGGATATACCAGAACTTGTTTGAACTAAGATACAATTTATAACAAATTGATATAAAAGGTTATTGGTAAAGTTCCAGTTCAATGTATCATTGTACTGAGAATTATGTCCATTATAGTACCAGCTAGCGTGAACATTTTACAGGATTTATGCAGGACATATGGGGTGGGCTAGAAATTATAAATATTACAAAATATACAAAAAATTAGTGTAACTATTTGAGGCCTCTTGGAAAAAAAGTTGTGTGGGTTGTGGCGTATTGATATGAGGTATTTGCATGATTGCATGTGAAAGGAATTATGATTCCAATTCCCCCTCTTTCCTCAAGATTACCCAAGATTCTGTATAGGATATTCCAGGATTTCCCATAGGTTTCCCATATTACACTTCCCATGGAATGATAATGATTCCAGCCCCACGGGGGATACTCGTTCCGACATCTTCACTAGATATTAGTGATCGGATTGAAGAGACTAACTAGTCGTAATTAGAAACATACTCGAAATGGAGAAATCACACATTCAGTAACGTATAACTAATATAAATTAATGAATGAGAAGGAGAATGACATTAATATCTAATTAGTAGTAAAAAGACAGACCGAGTATGCGGAGTTAAAGGAGGTTGACAATGAAAAATCTGATTTTTGAAAACTTTAAACTGCCTTAACGGTAAATTTTTGAGCTACAGGATCATGGGTTCTTTGGATATTTGGATAAGATATGTATGTGTACACATTGAACGAGGTTAGATGATTTCAAGGATAGACTTAACAATAGTTGACAACTATGCGATTTCAGATATATTCGCTGGTGCATAGCCTATTAAGGAGTGAGTATGATCTAGAGACCTGCGATGAGTTCTAGTTGATCAATCTCGCTGCAAACTTAGTAGGATTCTGGATCATCATCTAGCATCCAAAAATGCAATAACATTTAAATAACTAGATATTGGAAAATTTTGAAATTTTAAACTGGTAAACTTTCAATATATATCATGAAAAGTTGAGCATGGATACTTCTGTAATGGACATAGACATTTGTTTGAAATTGCCTAGAAAGAAAAGTAGGTTGATTAGAATTTCGATTTATAGCAAGGAGCAATTATATAGATCAGTATACTTTGTCTATCAATTGATATCCAGCTAAAAATTCTGTAAATTTCAACATATATTGTATATCCATTCAACTGAACTTTCTCCAGAGTGTGAGATCTCCCCTAAACAGTTGAGCTTTTGAAGATCCCTTATATATTGACAAAATTACCCTATATTGGTCAATAAATAATCTACTTCTGAGATAACAGTCCCCAAAGGCAGAAAATAGATCAAACATTGATCACACATTAATTAATAATAAGAAATAGATTAAGAACTACAACTATGATAATGAATATGAAAACATAATACAAACATATAAGTTGAGAGGTATTATGATGAAATTTACAGTAAACATAGAACAAGGACCTATCTAAGCACGAGTACATGCTAGACATATCCATATTTCTTCCACTTCAATCTTATCAAAAACCACAGGATTATTATATAAACAATACACATGAAACCAAGCACTACAAATATCACAATTTACCCATTCAAAAACGCTAATATTATTAATACCTCTACCGCCTATAACACCAAATTCATCTGTACCACAACATAAAACACGACTCTCCACACTACTGACAACTTTCAAATACGCACCACTCTTATAACCCTCACCACACAGTTTCCTACTACGTTTAGTTTGCTTTATACTGTATCTTCTCCTTATTAAATTACTACTAATCTTATAATTACTTATATTAACACGTGTACAATCTAACGAACTACATAAAGTAAGAAAATTCTATAAGGTTCAAAACCAAGTTCCCGAACTAACTCGAAAATGCCAGAATATCCATCGTTGTATCTAATTACAGCAAGGCTTGCTCCGAAATGCATCAGTTCTGGGTCGATTGCATTGGTCTTGCTAAACATGTTCCAAATTAAATTATGCAAACTTTTCATTCAAGTTTGATGTCCTACCCTTCTTTACTTTATCTAAGAAATCAACTGTCATGTACGGGGATAGGATAGCAAGGACCCGATCCCTGCAACCTTGAGAGAGAGCTCTTGGGTGGGAGGACATCCGGTTTCCCAGGGCCTTAACTTTTGGGAATTACACCAAGAGTCTTCCCCACCAGGAGAGTACTGATGCATTTCGGAGGAATTCTTGTCAGTAGATGAAAAATGATATACAATAGCGAGCAATAAATTACTTAACTCTGATAGACTACAATAGACTTCATCGCCATTCGCAACAACTGTGGAATATAATAACTTTTTGGTCGACTGACTTATTGAAGACCGTATTGCCAATTAGGACTCCAACGCAACTGAGTTGAATTCACCATACTCTTTGGCCTGACAGGTTTCCTGGTGCTTATCCAGCCATATTTGATAATCTACCAAGGAAAGCCTTTTATCCTTAAGCATAGGGACCTAAATAGTAACTTAATATTTAGGATAAGGTTTGGTATTTGTTGTAAGCATCTATATACATTGTCTCTATATGGTAGAAATAAGCCATTTTTGATTGAATAAATGTATTACATAATTGAAGAACATCAAATGTTGAACAAATGTATATAGTATGTGTTACAATTATATATAGTATATGCGAAACATTTCCAATATGTTTGAAATTATTTGAGTAGTAACAGGGTCATCCAGTGAACTATATAATAATAGGACTGGAAACTACAACTATTTTCTGGCCCAGGGATAAATAAGAAGTGCTTTGTAGTTGATTCGAAGTCAACACATGCTATTCTCAAATATTATGAAGCTATCATCAAGTCTCACAAATGTGATAATGACTCAAAGATTTCTAATCTAGAACATATTTTCTGGTCAAAATATGTCATGTGATCGCCTAACAGGCAGATATGTTGGAAAAATGCTAACTCTGCAAAACGAAATGATGAGCTATGATTTCAAAGTTAAATTATGAAATACAGTGAAACTTCCGAAATCCGACACCTGTGTAATCTGGAATTCCCTAAACCGACATTATTTCTGGTCACGTAACACTTTTGTATAGAAAAAACCTCAATAATTCGGGGTACAACTAGAGTAATGCACACCATGATGAAAATGTGGTTATTATATTGTGGTACTACTTAGAAAATAATGAAGATAGGTAAAAAGAACGCAACAATCGGTCAAGAATTGAGAAAGTTACACTAATTTTCATTTATTGGAGGAAGCCATACAATAATAATTTTGGCATTACAGAATGCTTATACTATGTGCATATTCTTTTCGTTATGGCTATGATGATGATCTACGAGTATATCATGAGTAAATAATCCTTTACCATCATTGTACATCGAATTAACAATACAAGTGCATGATAATGATTATATCCCAATGGAATTGAAAATTTAAAACTAATCTATTTGCTTACAAGTGGAGGCATGAATAACATGCCTGCATGTACGTACAAGGTTGGTGGTGGCTATGCAATGGAAGATATTTATTGTGTAGTAACTTGCGTGGCTTATGGAATGTATCACATTGCAGGTTATTGTAGCAGGAAGGTATTTAGGACAATTAGTATTGTCAACACATTGCTTGCATGATTTCTTTCAGGTTAATGAAATATGCACCTTTATTATATACTACCAATCATTTTGCAATTTGACATATATGAACACGTTGAAGTAGTTAAAATATTTATTTCATGGTATACTTGTTGATCATCATCACCCATAACGAAAAGAATATGTACATAGCTAGCTTACAATGCTATTGCCTGCACTACAAGAAGAAAAAGTTGGGTACAGTTGCCTCCACTCTAAGAAATAATCATTATAGTGCCGTTGCCGGTATTCTAACCACCGCCTTTTCTTAAATATTGTCATAATTTGATAACGCATTTATAGATAACCATAAGATTAGGAATCATTTAGTTATATGCTTCTTATTCCTATCAAAATTTTCCTCGCTGATTTTTCGATGCCTAGAACAAAACTCCCGGGACTTTTGTTGCTAGGACCTCTCGTTACTTGGAATTTGTTTCTATAAACTTATTTATTTAATAGATGATACAATTCTGAAGGTTTCGTGGGTCTATTTATTTTTTAATCTTGTTGACTGTTTCATCTGTACTGGCTAATTAATAGACCTTTCTTTGTGCCCATGATATTAGAGCACTTATCTAAGTCCCTCTTATTCTGGTAGTAATTTTCAGAAGTCACGTTTGATATGCTTATTTGCGCTTCGCATAATCGAAGGAGTCATAGCCTGGATTGGACTGACCCGGCTGACTTTGTCACATGATCACTGGAATGACTAGTTTGCTTGATTTCCTTTCATTCCATTATTCTAACATATCCTTTACGTTTTCTGGCAAACATGCACTATTCCAGAGGTACTTCCTTAATATATAATTTTGTTCACTCCTATTTCTTATTTTAGACTTATGGAACCTTCCTATATTGCTCAAAAGAGATTGTTTTCTATCGGACCTATTGATGTTCATCATACTGAATCTATTATCATAATTAGTTATACCCTTGAATTAAGTGTGATATCTCATTGTGACGAGCCGAAAATCAATCAACTGGTAGATTGTCAAAAGTTTATTCGGTTGGTTGGCCTCGATCGCCTGTCAAATGTACATCTAATTGCTCAATGGATTATTTCCAACTCTATTGGATTACTCAATCCATCCTTTATTGTAGATCTTAAAAATTGTATTATTTTCTTAATTGATCGTGATAATCATATTTCTCATCCTATTCCCGAAATATCCCCAAGTAATTATCGAGATCTTTCTATTTTTCAACTTGAAAGATGTGATATTTCGAATATCCACCTCTATTTTGATAAATTGTATGATAGTGTTCCACAAATGGTTCTCGCAAGTAGTTCTCTTTTGTACCTTGCAAGGCAACCAGATAACTTATTATTCTTAACTCAAGATGAAGTGTTATTTGGAGCTTTGGCTCGTGTACTCCGCGAAAACTGGAAGAAAAGTATTAAACTAACCATCAATATTATATATATATATTTTTGTTTATCTTCATTTTCATCCTTTCATTCAACTTTGTCAAAATACAAGATTGGATCTCTTTGTATACAGGTACTATTTACAGTGGCATATCAGCCCAAAATAACGAAATACTCATTGATAGATATCCGTTATAACCACAGACATCGTAACTATTACATTTCAATGGATTTAACCATGCATTACTTCAAGTCTATTTAATTAGATAAGCAATCTTAATTTTCTCTGATAAATTCAAATTCGTACATTTTAGCTAGAATATATATGTATGATTGATCTTTTAAATATATAATCAACACAAACTATCATATCCAACTACGAAATGAGGTCATCTATTTGGCTAAAAGTACCATATGTTTTTAAAATTCTCCTTTTTGAACTGATGAATTATCACTAATGTTTCTTCGGTTACAGAATTTAGTTTCAAGTAAACTAAGGATTTTATTCTTAAAATATAATTATGTTGTTATAGAGTTGTCACGTTATTGAGTTACATCATATCATGGATTGCACATGCTTTGCTAATAACCGCTTCAACTCGATAGTCTAAAGTTATGGCTAAATCAGCCTAGAAATATGTACTAGATACACTACTTCCCATACCCTTAGATATATTTTGATACGATATCTTGAAGCACGATTGAGTATTACTGATGATGATTTCGAGAAATCGTATGACAATATATTATAAGTGTATGGGAACTTGCTTATGTAGTTCATAATGCCGAGACGATTTAATCATAACTCTAGAGATTATCTGGTTATAAGTGAATATTGGCAGCATACATGGTATCATTGATATTTAATATAACTCAGTAACGCGCCAACTTCATAATTACAAAAGATTTATGGTTTCTTTATAAACATCCTTAGATCACTTGGAATTCTTCTGGAATCGAAAACACACTATGTATCGTTTATCAGATCTTCATCAAAGAGGGATTTTCACAATATATTGCCCTTTAACCAAATAGATGACGTCATTTCGACCTGAAATAGTTGGATGACATGGGTCTATCACTTTTGCGTACATTTCGTTTGCGTACAATGTTTTAATTTTGCAGTTGCGACTAATACATTTTCGTACAGCATTCAATTTACCATTTTTTGAGCATAACTATAATTCTATTGCTAAGTTTAATTAATGATATAACTGTATATTAGTAAAATGCTTTTAATTAAATATAGAGTTGGTAACAAAAATAACACTCCAACACACAACTTATTGTAATATTTTGAACCAAACTTCACGCAGGTATAATAGTGTCGGTCTGTTTGCGAAAGAATTTCCAAGTTTACTAACGATTTTTTATTCTGAATGGATTTTTTTGTCTTGTTGGGATCTTCTCCACAAATATATCTCATATGTTTCAGTTCTACATTAGCTTGTTCAGTTTTCAAAGCCTTAATGAATTTCCATATTGTGGGGTGGTGACAATCACATGTAGTTAAATATCCACGGTGCCATACTTCGACCAAATTTTTAGTCCTAGGTAATCCTTGAGGTACAAGATGGAAATACTCCAAAGATCAACGGGGAATAAAGGAGGAATTCTATCGCCATTTAGATTCATCAGCCCTGTTTATGATTCCTCGAAATACTTACAAAGGGGATATGCATTTTCGGGAAATATCGTAACAAGATGATCAAACGACCATCCAACAAGTTCAGGTGGTACAAACGCTAGTGAAGTTAACACTCTCATCGTACGGCAAATTCCGTATTGTTTTGGTATTGTTACTGGAGGCCTAAGGACTGTATCTTTCGAAACACAGCCTGGGACAGATGAAAGAAGCACACTTACTTGGGTTAGTGGCCAAATTGATTTAAAAGAACTAATAACCTCCTGTTCAAAATCGTAAAGAGAAAGTTAGGTTGGGAATTTGGGCAAGCTTCGTCAATAACTTTCCACATTTTAGTATAGGTAGTGGCTTTCTTATTGGGAAGCAATGCGTAAATACAAGGAAGTAAGTGTATATTAGCAAAGGGATTCGGACCTTCAGCAAGACAATGAATAGATTAGAGCTGGGTAAATAGAGAGGGACTGTTTTAAACGTCCCATCAGCCAGCCAGATAATTGGCATTGCTAGGAAATCTAAATTTTCTCTTATAGCAAACATTACTATTCTCTCTGGTTCGGGTCCAGAGTCATAAAATAGGAAGTTCTTATCAGGTAGTGTTTTTATATCAGACGCGTTTAATTCTAGATCTTCAAAGGAATGTGGAATTGGTGCTCCAGTACGTTGTCTCTTATACATCAGCTTTAGAGCATGTTGTGATGGTAATGGAGAATTTGCTGCTTCTAATAGAGAACTCGTTTCTTCTCCAATAACTAGATGTGGATTATCGCGAGTTTCTCTTGCACGTTTCCTTAAGTTCTCTTTCGCAATCGCAACCTCCTCTTTGCCGTTTTCTTTTGAATGAAAATGTTCTCCAGACATTTGACAATCAAATCATCGACTGAGTGGACTCTTGCTTTGCCCTTTCGGATCTCGCATCTCCATTCCTTCTTAAATATTCCCCGGTGGAACATGTATAAGTTCCATCATGAGATAACTTATTTGTCCCCTTTGATGAAGACACTAATCGAAAGGTTAAGTCATTTGTAGCCATTTATTATTTTTCTTACCAGTATTCTGTCGTTTTGTACAGTTTATGGCTGTCAAAAGGTCTAAGTATGTCAAAATCACTTGTATTCTTTTTTTCAGATAATAACTCTTTTGTACGCATGTGTAGTATATGTAACTGTGAATAAATACATTGTACACAAATGATATGTACGCAAATGAGCGTCTCCCGGATGACATAGCTTGTGCTGATTATTATCCATCAATATTATATTTATTCGAGCCATAGTGTACCAATTTGATATTATGGATTATGTAAAGATTGTGTAGTAAATTTAATAGACTCTAAGTAATCCATGGTTCAGGAAAATATGGTCAATTAATAGACTAATTTACTTTGGCCGTGTGTGATATGTATGTATATTTTTGCCCAGACAGTATTATATACAAAGCTGGGCACTAAATGGTTACCCGATAAACATTGATTAACGAATTAAAATTCTCGTTAACGATTAACTTTTAAGTTAACTTTAATCATCAGTAACGGAAAATTAACTTCCGTGACAGGTCCGTTAAAGCTAATATGAACTTTTAAAGTTTCTAATATTTGCAGATTTCATTACATCAGGGCTGTATCAACTCATTTTGAGTTGGCAAAATCAACGCATTTTTTTCTACCAACTCATTCATTTTTATTGCACCAACTCATTCATTTGGATATAACCAACTCATTCAACTCATTCAACTCATTTTAACTCATTTCACTGAACTATCAATTCATTCAACTCATTCATTTGAGGGTTACCAACTCATTCAATAAAATGAGTTGATACAACCCTGCATTATATACACTTATGTGAATTTGAATTTTATGCCTGTATTATTCATTATGGTATCTAAGAAATAAATATATGGACATCTTCGAGGTTGAAATTCTAGTGCAACTGGACCTCAACATAAGTAGGCTCTAACTCCTGACTCGACCTAGAAGACTTTTTCTTGTTAATACCATATCAAAGTTGTGCTAGCATATATTTTAGTTTAATAAGACCCAACAAAGATCATTTAATAGTTTTAGCACTTTTTTAGTTGTTGAACTGCGACTAGGACCCCATTATAATGGCTAATTTAGTGTGTTGTGTCTATCATTCCTTAACATTTGTCTGTGGGATTCAAGGGTTGTTCTAAGCGATAATTTTCATCAATTATGTAAGCAAGCTTATTTTTTGGTAGATTGTGATTTTCGTCGTGAACTTTGGGCATTTTGTCCTATTTATTCAGATATCTGCACAAACTATGGAAATATTTGGAAATTCCAAATTTTGAGACGTATTGAAAGACGTTCATACCATGGACAAAAATCATACACTTTGTTACGACACTCCTTCTACCCGTTTGCACACACAAGTTGCACAAAGTTCAGCGGTATCCTAGCTGAATATTATTGAGAAATACAATGTCAAAGATTGGTAACAATTACAACGAAATTCTAATTAGAGAACTCAGTGTTTTTTAATCAAATTTCGGAAGCAAGATATCTGTCAACAGATGGACACCTAAAATCAACCAGCCATTTCACCACCATCAACTTGTTTGTTTGAAATTTACTCTGGGCCAAGCCAACAACATGTCTTTACTTCTGTTAAATTTCAGAACAATCGCTTATCTGGTTTGTGACTCAAAACGTTTCGAATTTTTTTGCAGTTGAACAAGAATTTCAAAATGTTAGGATATCTACTTCACGACATCAGCCTCGGATAACTCGAAACTATTTTGTAAATTGCGTATACTGCTATGCTTATGTTTTTACACATGAACAATTCGAAAACACGGTTACTGAATTTCAAGTTCTAACTGTTAGCTAAGACTGAAACTCAAACCAACTCTAAATGTAATCCGGAACTATGGCGCACTACAAATTCATATCTTGGAAACAAATCATTTTTTGGTAAATATCTGTTTATAGTCATAATTAATTGTATGGTAAAATTTCATTTGCTTTCCATCTCTTCCCTTGATATTCACCTTTTGTGCCAGCGAGGGCTGTTACGTAGGATTTTGACCCGCATCAAAATGTATTACACTAATTACAGCCGTAGGATTTTGACTCGCATATAATATATTATTGTCGAAGGATTCTGACCCGCATATAATGTATTATTGTCGTAGGATTTTGACCCTAAAGTAATCTTCTCTTTCATTTGACTTTTTCGAATTCCATACACTCTCATTACGTAATTACCACTAAATGTACGTAATGTAATTCAACTTTAGACTAGCTATACGTATACGTAACTGAATAAACAAATCAATTTAGAGTTGTATTCTAAAAATAGTGAATTTGTTTGATAACATGTAAACTATGTTCCCACTACGTATTACAAATTTACAATATGTATAATTATCCAAAATGCCAAAAATAGACAGTGTATATAAATATTTTATAATAATATTACTTGGACAGGTGGTAGGTATTTGATAATTGTATTTAATAACTCATAATAAATAATATAATTTAGCATGTCAATCTATATATTGCAATATATTCTATCAAATAATAAAAATTTTACAAGCATTAGCATGATAATGAATATTCGGAATATCTTAAGTACAAATTGTAGGCGAGTTCATCTTTGGCCATTTCTCTATACTTCCTAACAAGCTTTAAGGAATAACCACTGAAATATGTTCATCTAGTGGACATGCGTAGACTATGCATTTGTTATGGGAGTCTTGGCATAATGTTGATACATATATAGAGTTGAGATGAAAACCGCGAGCCTCTGGCACGCTACATACTCCTGGAAAACACTAGATTTCTATAAACAAAACAAGTCACCTGCGGTAGCCTCCTCCTTCCTCTTACAGCCATCCCCTAACGCTAAACGTTTAGCGTTAACCTCACCTTGTTTATGTGTGCAGTGTTGGAGCGAGTTTGATGTGATTGGGATCACACCAAATTCGATTCTAAGCTGCAACATAAATAAATACGTACAATAAATCGTAATTTAATAGACACGCGAGGAGCTAACGAACCCCGAACGGCCACAGACAAGGAGACATTAAAAAAAATAAAAATTGATAAGAAACTCGTTTGTATCTGATTCCATGCTGTATTTCGTCTCGGCGTAGACTTATCAGTTGCGCTGTCTTTCTCGCAATATACTTAGATGGTAGAGTGATGATATTCGCCACTGGGAATGTGCTGTTGCAGGCCGCGTTTCCATTATCTGGGCTCATCATGATAGGGATTGCGCTGCCTGAATAACCTCGGGCAGAGGTCCCCACAAGGTTCGATGTACCTTGCTTTTGAGCGCTTTCGAATGATGGAAAAGAGTCGTGAATCGCTAAGAATTAGTCAGAAGAGTGCAAGAGGTAGAATACAGTATTGAGTGATCCGATGAAAGCGCACAGTCCCAAAGTTGGATAATTGGTTCTCTCATTCGGTCATATTTGTAGAATTTCCCGTTTTGGTAAAGGATTGAATAGAAGTGTCTATTACTCAATATGCTAAAGCCAGCAAGTTGGTAGTGAAGTGTCGGTTGGTTGTGACTGATGGTAAAGTGTTTGTCAATATCACTTGCAAAAATGTCTGGCAATTCGAGTAGATGTCCGATTTCAATTGTTAGCATGACAGGTATTAACTTGAATTGACCAGTTATCCTCTCTAAGACAGTAGTAGTTAATCCACAAGACTTGCATTTAATAGGAACGAGACTTCGATTAACAGATGATTCCAGGTTTGTAATAACGTCTCCTATATTATTAATCATGGATTGTGTCTCAAAGATATTGGTGCATTGGTGGCATTGGAAGATAGTGAAATATTTGTAGTTATACAAATCTTCTGTTCGTAAATATTTGATGATGTTACCCTCTGATCCAAAGAAATCGTAAGACCGTATCAATCCTGAGGAATCATAAATAACTTCAAGCCCAATTTTGGTAGCAACATATTCTCGAAGTTTCTCAAATTCACAATTAGCAGCCAATTGGAATATGTAGTGGAATTCAGCTTTAATATGTGTACAGGGTGACAATTAAGTTCTGATACACGAATATACTCTGGTTTTCCCTAAACTAGTTATTCTATCAATCCAAATTTTCACTGACAGTTAAAGCATATTATAATAAATCTTCCTATCCAATTCTATTCGATATAACCGCCTTTTACCTTTACTACAGCTTTAAGTCGTCCTTGAAACTGTTGGACAGATTTACGGAGTTCTTCTTGCGGAATTTTCTCCCATTCTGTAATCAAATGTAATCCCAAATTTCCATGGGGAGTAGCACAGACTCTGCTCTGTAAAGTCCCCCAGATGGAATAGTCAAGTGGATTCAAATCCGGACTTGAAGGAGGCCATTCTTCCTTGGACAAAAAGTCAATATTTTCCCCTAAAAGCCAGGATTGAGTTGCTTTCGAGACATGCGCTGGCGCAGAGTCCTGCTGGAATATCCAGGGGGTATTTTTGAACAAGGATGAACCAGCAGATTTGATTTCACGCTCAAGAATCAACTCTCTATATGTTTGCGAGTTAATTTTGTCCGAGAATCTGCGGACACCCCAGCCCAGACCATCACAGAAAGCGGTCTTTGCACTCGATCGATGAATTTAATGCTCTCAGAGATGTCTTTGCATGATGACGCAATAATTCTATCATTTTGACGGTTAGTTGCTTCTTCTACCGTGAAAATCTTTTCGTCCGAAAACAATATGTGTTCATCATCTTCATTTACGAGGCGCCGCAGAAGCCTTTTGCACCTTTCAAGTCTTTTTACCCAAAGAGTGGGAGTGAGATGATGAACTGTTTGCCGTTTGAGTGATTTAAGTTCCAGGTCCTCATGTATCACCTTTCGCAATGTTTCGCGATTAACAGAGTACTCCCTTGCCATCTTCCGGATTGACCGCCTGTGATTTCTACGGATTTTACTGCGGAGTTTTTCCCTTAGTGCTCTCGTACGAACTGTAGTCGGTCGGCCAGAACGAGGCTTGTCTTCCACACTTTTGGTATCGTTATATCGTTTAATAGTACGATAAATGAATAATCTGTTGATCTTTTCACTTTTCAGACTTTTCAAAATCTCGCTCTGTGTGCTCCCGGTCATAAATAATAAGATAATTTTTGACCTCTTTACTTCCATGTTGATATTTCTGATTTTATGCGTGTATAGATTTAGATTACTGTTTGAGCATAACAGGAAGACATATATGTTAGAATATAAATAATAGAAATGGTAATATAATATATTGGTAACGTATCAGATCTATTGGAACTATGTATCAGAACTTATTTGTCACCCTGTACTCCCGATTAACCCCAGTGAGTCTATGATGGTTGCTCCATTCGAACGAAGAATGGCCAATATATTGTCGATAGAACAGGTGCTAGATTGCACGATGTTGTTATACTCTCCTCCCCATTCAGGATATGGGATAAGATCTGATGCATTTTGTATAGATTGTTCTGGTATTTCAATGATCTCATGAACATGCTCAGTTGGGAATATTAACTCAATTATTACTGGTAATAGAACAGCAATTGGATAGTCAAGATCTCTTCGTGTCTCTTCAGGTATTTCAGTAGGATAAGAGGAACGATCTTCTGTGTACCAATTACCGGCTGATACAGCGAGTTTTCTCCTTAATCTCAAAATTTAGTTCGTTGGGTGGATGGTAAGAATATAGTAAATTCAATGAAGTTAGAGATACAGCTTTTGTAGCGAGTTTCTCATGTAGTTGGGTTAAGTAGGCGTTATTGACAAGGGCTGATAGTATTCGAGGTTTCAATTGAAGTAGCTCAGAGTCGATATTTTCATAGATTGAGTGTAGTTGCAGTGTTTCAAATGTTTCTTCCATGGTATCCAGGTTCAATATATCATCCAAAGAAACTAAATACATAATAAATATGTGAAATGTAGGATTACTATTACGTATTAATCGAATCAGTACAGAACACAACTAGTTTATACTCTAAGTGGACAAAAGTATTTCAACACACACTGAACATTTCATAAATTGTATACTCTTTCCCGCTCCTATATATTGTGTAGTCTATATTCGTAGCTGCTATCTAGTAATTTGTATAGAATAACGTATGTTTTTCAAGAATTTCAAAAAAACATTTTCGATTTGCACTTTTTGAAGGTGTTAATTATTATTAACTATTAGATAATTATTGATAATCAAATATGTGGTAATTCAAAGCCTATTAAGAATCTATAATTTCTGACATGATATTTGAATTCTACGTAGGCGAGTTACCCCAGATTGAAATTCCAATCTGATTGAACAATTTTTACCAAAGTTATAGAAGAATTTCAATTTGTGCCATTTGTGCCACCTTTTGCCCAAGGTGGCACAAGTGGCCGCTACCAAGAGGTTATTTTGGAATTCAAGGGTTATCATAGCCATATCATTCGAAATTATTACTTCGACTTATTCCTCCTAACCCTAGTTGATTTCCTTGTAGTGGCGCTTTTTCCTGTCACCTGTGCCACTTTTTTCAAAAAGTGGCACAAGTGTGGCAAATTGAAATTCTTCTGTAACTTTGGTAAAAATTGTTCAATCAGATTGAAAATTTCATTCTGGGGTAACTCGCCTACGTAGAATTCAAATATCAAGTCAGAAATTATAGATTCTTAATAGCCTTTGAATTACCACATATTTTGATTATCAATGATTATTATAATTAACACCTTCAAAAAGTGTAATCGAAAGTATTTTTTTGAAATTCTTCAAAAACATGTTATTCTATACAAATTACTAGATAGCAGCTATGAATATAGACTACACAATATATAGGAGCGGGAAAGAGTATACAATTTATGAAATGTTCAGTGTGTGTTGAAATACTTTTGTCTAGTTAGAGCAGGGTTTTCAACCATTTTCTGACCACGACCCACTTTCTAACTTTTTAAAGCGTTCGCGCCCCACCCGATGAAGGCATAACCAAAACTTAAATTTCAAAATGTATCTACTTAACTTGTATATATTATTCTAATGTAAATTTACTACATCTACAATACTAATAATTATCACACATGATTATTTAATGTGATTTTTGATGTTGTTTTTCATCAACTAGTTTTTGAATTCTAGGCTGTGTTATACCTAAGCAGCAGCGTAGATCTGGTTGGACATCAAGTCTATTTTTAGCCTTAGTTTTGATTACTAGCATGCTAGAAAACGCCGCTTCACACAAATAAGTTGATGGGAATGGCATGAGTAACTTCAGGGCAATCTGTGATACTATTGGATAGCTTCCAAGCACAGAACTCCAAAAAGATGGCAAATCAACTCTTGAAAATAATGTTTGTGCTCCTGAATCGTTTGCAAGTTTGATGAAATCCTCCTGTGCTGCATCGTGGTTATCAGGAATGCAGTCATGTATTTTGGCCAGAAAAGGATTTCGAACAAGATTAAATTTGGATTTTGTTGTTTCTGGAAAGTATCTAGAGAATTCACCTTTAAGTGATTGCAAATGCGTTGCAATGTCACTATGCAAAGCTTCGCTGATACTAATTTCGCAATCTTCAACATAGCTACAGAGGTGAGAAAACACTGTAATCCTACCACTATTTATCTTGTCTCTCCAGAGGTCAAGCATTGCTTGAAAGGCAGAAAGCTTGTCTACAAAATCCATAATATTACTATCTTTACCTTGCAATGAGAGGTTCAGAGTATTGAGTCTTTCAAAAATATCGCAAAGATAACAAAGTCTAGTAATCCATTCGTGATTTTCGAATACATCATGCCAATGCGTCCGCTTTGGGAGTTTTAAAATTCTGTTGTTTCTTCCTTGAGGGCTAGAACACGTTTCAAAACATTGCCCTTTGAAAGCCATCTAACTTCAGTGTGATATAACAGATTCATATGCGCAGCATCCATATCTAAACAAAGATTTCTGAAGAGACGAGTGTTGAGTGCGCTACTTTTAACGAAATTGACTATTTTAATTACCTCCTGTAAGATAACATTTAGCGAGGCTGACAAAGTCTTCGCTGCAAGAGCTTCTCGGTGAATCATACAGTGATTTGTTATCACATCTGGGACGAACTGTCTAACGCGTGTCTGGAACCCAGAATGGCTTCCCAACATAGAAGGAGCGCCATCTGTGCAAACAGCCCCCTTATTTCCAATCGAGACCTTCTTTTACAAAAAAGGTGTCTACTTTGTTGAAAACATCAATTCCACGTGTTTGAGAATCAAGTGACTGACAAAACAGGAACTCTTCTTTGAAGTTAGAATCGTGGATATAACGTACATATATCATCAGCTGAGCACAAGAAGAAACATCAGTTGACTCATCTAATTGCAAAACAAAGATGGGTGACTGTTTGATTTGCTCCACAACTTGGTTCTTAATATCCTCTGACATTTCTTGAATTCTGCGCTGAACAGTGTTATCTGAAATTGACAGCGAACTTAGTTTTTTTTACTGCATCTGCTCCATTCATTATGCGCACAATGTCTTTCGTGCAGAGAAAAACTAGCTCTTCACCAATAGTATGGGGTTTCTTAGATTTAGAAATACGTAGTGACACAACATATGATGCTTCAACTGCGACTCTTATAGTGATAGCTGTCTGTCCTGTCGTATCAAGTCTAGATTTCTTGACAGATTGAGATTGTCTTTGGAAGAAAGAAACATCTCGGTCTTTATATGTTGGATGTTCTTTCTCAAAATGTCTTTTAAGCTCTAACGGCTTCATAGACTCTGCAGATAATACTTTCATACATATCACGCATTGTGGTTTTTCAATACCTTCAATTGCTATACATGTAAATCCAAATTTCAGATAATCATCTGAGTAAGCACGCTTGGAGCACGTTTAGTTGCCATTTAAGTAAAAATACGATTAGAAGGACTTGTTAAAGTTGAAAGGCCTAGAAATGTCTTTATATAATTCTTTGTTGTACATACAAGCCTGGACTTCATAGGTTATTTAATAAAATATTACACTTCAATTTTGGAATACATACAATTCGTACCATTACAATTCGTGGCCTACAATTCGTGCCATTACAATTCGTGACTTGTCACGAATTGTATGTATTCCTTCAAGATTCTATTTCTTCTATGTTATTTCATAATCAATACAATGATGCCATATAATGACTATAGATTTTCTAATTACGCAATGCGACACTAACCACAAATTAATAGAAATAGAATCACTGAAATTCAGTAAAAATTCCTACCTTCCACGACCCACTGGTTGTAAACCCCTGACTTAGAGTATGTACTTAACCATGGGTTGAGTCAATTAGTTATAGTTCAGTACAATATTGTCTCGCTAATATATTTACCGGTAGAAGAGAATTTGCAGGATCTTTGGGCTTCTTTGATTTGCCTGTCTTCGTTCGAACCTGCCTTTTTTCGTTTATGCGAGAATGATATTTTCTTGATAGATGGATAGGTGATTTTGTTGTTTTGCTATCTGGGTCTTTGCGAGCAACTAGGTGGCTTGGTTTAACTTTCTCTATCGTATATGGTCCCAAATATTTCTTTGTATCTTTTGTTCCCGGGAGTCGCTTGACTTTCTTTATATTATGCACAAGTACTTCATCTCCTTCCATAAATTCTGATCTAAAGTTAAAACAATGATTATACAAAGAATTATAATGTGTCAATTACGTACAGTTTGTAATGATGCTAATTTTATAACTAAAAGTAAGTGTTTTGGAATTTAAGAATTCATATATTTGAGGGAACAATAAATTAGTTCCGATTCAAGACTATTTCATATTTACCTGATTATACAACAGTCAGTGAATTTAATTAAATTCTAGTAAGAAATGATGTATGAAATTCCAACATGTTACATCACAACAAGAATGTGTCTCTTTATTGCTTGCCTTTGTGTTTAACTTTGCTGTCATATGTTTTCTTTTGAACTTTCTGACCAGCCTTGATGTTTTCAATAGCAGTCATTCTGTCAGCTTTACGTGTGGAAGAAAGATTTTCTATCCATTCGTTATCAATTATAGGAAAGTCAAATGGGCGTGGTTCGTTTGCATCGATTTGAATATTCTCCTCTTCTGATACTTCTGCCTTTGAGATATCAGCTTCGGTTAGTAATCCGTGGTTAGTTGGAGGAGTGATAAGATTGAGAAGGTTAGATGAATCAAAGTCTCTCCCAAACATGAGATAAAAGGGTGTGTAGCTTGTAGAGATTTTGGTTTGAGTATTTGCTGCTAGTACTGCTGTCTGTAATTTCTCTGTCCATTCAGTGTCCCCATCAGATTGCATCTTGTTCATTTTTCTATTTGTAAAAAGTGTTAAATTGATTCAAAGCTATCTAATTATAAACGACGTGTATTAAACGTATGTTAGGCTTATAATATATATACAGTCAAGGGACAAAAGTATTCGACCACACAAATATATTGTCATAAATTGTATACTCTTTCCCGCTCCTATATATTGTGTAGTCTATATTCGTAGCTGCAATCTAGTAATTTCCATAGAATAACGTATGTTTTTCAAGAATTTCTAAAAAATATTTTCGATTTACACTTTCTGAAGGTGTTAATTATGAATAATTATTAGATAATTATTGATAATCAAATATGTGGTAATTCAAAGCCTATTAAGAATCTATAATTTCTGAATTGATATTTGAATTCTACGTAGGCGAGTTACCCCAGATTGAAATTTCCAATCGAATTGAACAACTTTTACTAAAGTTATAGAAGAATTTCAATTTGTCCCACTTGTGCCACTTTTTGAAAAAGTGGCACAGGTGGCAAGAAAAAGCGCCACTACAAGGAAATCAACTAGGATTAGGAGGAATAAGTCAAAGTACTATTTTCGAATGATATGACTATGCTAACCCTTGAATTACAAAATAACTTCTTGGTAGCGGCCACTTGTGCCACCTTGGGCAAAAGGTGGCACAAATGGCACAAATTGAAATTCTTCTATAACTTTGGTAAAAGTTGTTCAATTCGATTGGAAATTTCAATCTGGGGTAACTCGCCTACGTAGAATTCAAATATCAAGTCAGAAATTATAGATTCTTAATAGGCTTTGAATTACCACATATTTGATTATCAATAATTATCTAATAATTATTGACAATTAACACCTTCAAAAAGTGCAAATCGAAAATATTTTTTTGAAATTCTTGAAAAACATATGTTATTCTATGGAAATTACTAGATTGCAGCTACGAATATAGACTACACAATATATAGGAGCGGGAAAGAGTATACAATTTATGACAATATATTTGTGTGGTCGAATACTTTTGTCCCTTGACTGTATATACTTATTTAGCATCAATACTCACGTTTTCAATATTTTGTTGTGTGACTCAACAAGTCCGTTACTTTGTGGGTGGTATGCTGTGGTTCTTCTGGTGTTGACATTTATCTTTTTGTGAAATTCTTGAAATTCCTATTTTGAAAGTAAATAAGAGAACGATAACAATCTACTACGCGCATGTATTTAGTCTTGTACAACAATAGTTAGAAAGATAAAACGATTAATAAGGTAAATTCTCCACCCGAAGGTAGTATGAGCAATTCGTAAATTCTTATTTATTAGTATTTAACATAAATTAAAATCCAATTTTCCACACGGTTTCTTTAATATAGCCATCGGTTTCTGAAATATAGCCGTAACATGTTGCAATTGACATTGCTACATGTTACGTACGTATATCCAATATAGTAAGTTGCATTGTGATCGGGAATAATTTACTTGGTGTATTTACAATCACTAATCTCGAGTATGTAAAATTATGAGTTACCTTGCTTGAGAATTCTGTTCCCTGATGATGTTGGAGGATGTTAGATACGCCGCAGTGGCGGAGCTAGGAATTTCTTCAAGGGGGGGGGGGGCGGTCAAAGTGGTTGCCAATACATAGGGATCTAATTGTTTACTAATTCACACCTAGGGTGTAAAGTAAATCATCCACTCACATTTTGGATTGAGAGAATACTCTTTAGGAATATTGTATCAGTGCTAGATAGTCTACATATTATAGTATATTAAAAAATTGAACTCAAGTAGGTTATGTGTAATAGGAACTGTGACAAATACTTAAGTAATTCATACAATGCTACAACACAGAATCAACATTTCGTTTTTTAAGTGAAAATGTATCGATTATTTTTTCAATGTCTTTATGGATATAGAGTCGTGCAAGTCCATTAAGTCTTTTTTCAGATGTTTTCGATCTCAAATAATTTTTGAGGTATTTCAATGTAGAAAAAGTTCTCTCAGCTGATGCAGTAGTAGTTGGTAGGCAGCAGTAGATTGTTAAACATGAATGGATAGCTGGATACAAGTCTTGATCACATTCGGCAAGTGCTTCGACGGGACATATCGGTCGCTTGATTTTCGGGATCTTCTTTCATTTCAAAAGCCACCTGTCGTACTCCCCTCGCACTTCAATATTTGAATATGGACAGCAATTCTGGCAAGATATTGTTATTCATTAAATACAATTGTTTACAAATTCCAGATAGCGTGCATCATTCGACTCAATAGTAGTAAGTCTATAATCAAATTTTTGGGATATTTTCTGTCCGGGATGGGGGGGGCGACCGCACGCTCGCCCCCCCCCCCCATCCACCGCCACTGGTACGCTGAATGAGAGATAAATTTCCTGTAAACAATCCAATATTTCTTTGAAAGTTTTAGTCTTGAGTGGTCGGGTAATTACAAATTTCCTCAGGTAGCACACGATTACAAGAATGTGCTGAAATCCAAGTACAGTGCGAGACATATTGCAGATGAGATCAATTCCACAATGACACCATGGTTCTTCAGGAGGAAGAATAGGTTGAAACTTTCGTTGTGGCTGAGGAAGTAGAGCAGCAGAGGTTTGACAGTCATGGCAAGTTCGGATCTAGAACGGGAAATGATTTAATTGTCAGTTTGTAGTCCAGTCTAATGTAATTTGCTACGCTCCAGATATCCCACTAATTAGCATTTCGTCCCGCTTTTTCTCCACTCAGGGTGGCAAATATGTTTGCGTGTAATACTCCCACTACCTATCCCAATTACTAACTACCGCAAGGATTATTAGTTGTTAGATACATAGTTGGTTGGTTGACCGTACAAATAGATTTCCATATGATAAAATTGTATACCCGTATACTAAATATCATCAGATCGCACAATATTAATTTTACAATCGCACAAATAAAGCTGTATACAGTAGAATAATTACAAAGTGAATAACCTCAAACTATAAAATACATTCTGTTCTCAGACTTAACAACCCCTTTTGCAAATTTCCCTGGATTTTCAAAATTTGTAATCCAGGGATCCCTGGAGGGTTGGCAAGTCTGTGTTCTCAGCCATATTTTCTTGGAAAATCATATATGAAAGAAATAGGTAATTTAGTAACTCACGTAGGATCCAACATCATTGTATATGCCATTCCAATCATATTTGTTTCGGATTCCATCAATGGTAGTATTGATTCCAGGATGAGTGACATTGTGATAGAATCCGATAATGTTGCCAATTTCTGAGACTAGTGGAATCTCCAAGTATTTCACACAGCCATTTTTCTTTCTGAAAATCTACAAGAAAATTATTTTAGTTAAACTCAGAGGTTGTAGGTGGCATTGAGGGGCAGAGGAGCCCCCTAGCGTTTTCGTCCTGCTCATCTCCCTATGGTACGCTAATTTAATGAGGCAACTACATATCTGCCTCCTCGCAGTTATGTAGTTACCTCAAGATTTCTAATTATGCCCCGGAAATATGTATAAATCAAAATATCATTCAGGAATATACCTTCATTAGCTTATCTCTTGAAAGTAAATCCCCTTGCACTTTCTGACAAAATTCTTCTTTCTGTAGCGATCACTCTTGATTTCTGGTAGGATAATATTCGTCTGGAGGTATCCACGAATTGCTTCATACTCTGTCGCATCCACACTGAAAAATGTCAAAGGTAAATATACGTGTTGATGTTGGAATCTAGAAACAAAGTAAATGTTAGTGTGTGCATTTGGGAAGTCACACATGTATAAATGCGAATACTATGTAACTAGGGATGAAATGTTGATATTACTTGATTTGCAATTGCTACTTGCGGGTCAAATCCTACGCAACAGGGCTTTGATTTCATTCATTATTTCTCAACTGGCTTGGTGGATAGAGCTAAAAATTATTAACCTATGGATTAAGGTATGTTAATTGTCAAATTTGTTCTTTTGAGACTCCTTAACAATATTTGGAAGGAATCACTTCCGGCGGATACATTTTGCTGCCCCCCAGGCGGCACCTTAGCTCATAAATGTCTGATCCATTCACTAGTATCTATATAATCAGATAAGAATCTTTACCGTTAAGTTCAATGTGAGTTTATTGCATTTATCGTTACCTTGCATATATGTATTTAATTTCATTCCTATGAATATGAAGATTGACGACTGACTTATCAAACATGCAACACTACCATCCTGTGACTGACGATTTGTAGATTTCATAATTTGAAATTCATTTTCATATCATTGATTGATTTGTCTCAACTAAAATATGATTTGATATGATCCACAACTCTGGTGACTGAATTTCAATTTATCAAACAGTAGCTAATATTAACATCTCATACTTGTGCTTAGGGAGGGGGGCCGTGGCGTAACGCCCGAGTTCCCTTGAATAGCAAGACCAGGACCAATACACTGAAGGCGCCCTACACCCATCTATTGGACATGTTTGTTCGTTCGTTTCCAATTAATGAGACTTATTATAATATGTCAAATGCTGTAAATATCTACTCTCAAAAGAACACAAAGATTTATCAGACGTGTCCAAATCGGGACGGTTACACTACTGGGAGCGGAATTACAGAGTGTTAAGAAATTGATTTCCTGTTAGATTATTATGTTCAATTCATCTTGCGAAAACAATGCCAACTAATATTGTAATCCTTATCAAAATCAATTACAATTATGAATTCTTTTTTAATGCATTAGATGTGGAAACGTTTTATAGATAGGCATTGATTCGTTTCAACAATACGGGAATGTAGTAGAGCGACCAAATTATTTTCACAAAACATGCTTGAAACATTCTCCTTGGAAAAATTGTCCCAGCTCACAACCTAAATTAATGATATGGGTCAAAGTGGTTATGTTGTTACCTAAGTGAAAGATGCATGAATATGTAACTTTGTGGTATAAAAGGAATATGAAATCCTTTAATTATACAATCGTGGAAACTTATTATTCTGGGGCGAATCGCCAATAAAAATCGCTAAAATAAATACCAAAACACTACATGAAAAGTATCATCTTTAGACAACTATGAAATTCGCAATTTCGGTGGATTATTATTATTGAAATTATTGATCATATATTTGAATCCTTTATGAAAACACAACAAGAAGATCTGATAGGATACAACAGTTTTATACATTTTCCAAAAGAGGAAATCAATTTCTTACCACCCTTTATATTGCGGTACAGTAGAACCCCCCAAATTTGGGTTCGATGTAAGCCACAGGCAATTTTAAGTGAAATTGTATACAAAGTTCAATTAGAATTTCCCAAAATTGGGTAGTTTGCATTATAACTGGCCGTTTTATGTCATTCTAAGGTAGGTGCCTCACAAATGTTATGAAGGAAGCATCTTTATCGAAGGCCATATGAAAATCTAGTGGTTTATATCTCATAACTGGGTAAAAAACAATGAAAAACCCCAAGAGTAGGCAGTTTGAATATATATTTTAATCATGAAGGGTAATTAAAAGGGACGAAAGTAACAATTGTCAGAAGTGGGGTGCTGAGTCTTGCAAAAGCTTCCTGACATCCCACTTTAGACTCTGTTGGACTCTACGAAACTAGAAGCAGCCAGCAAGCGCGACATTGCCATACCTGTAACTATGTCTATGAAACAAATGCTGTGTACACGAAATTGTAGGAGCGGCAAGTGCCGCTTATGCCGACCCTAGCTAAGCCTCGCCTACATTTATGATTTATTCCTGAAAGATAATTTGGTGAATTTGCATTTGCGATGTTCTACAGGGTGGCCCATAAGTTCTGTCCCACAAATAAAAGATCATAATTTTGGCATAACTAACTGAAATGACTTAAAATCTTAACACAATAACGTACACATTATTTGGATAATCATATATTAGGCTTATTCAATATATCCACCTTTTTTCTTAATTACAGCCCTAAGTTGTGAAAGAACAGCCTCTACTGCCATTCGCATGGTTTCCTGAGGGATTTCATTCCAAGCACGTATTATTGATCGCTTCAGGGCCTCCAAATTTTTATGGGATTTACAACAAGCCTTTGTTTGTAATATAGACCAAACTGAGAAGTCTAGTCTAGAGGGTTAAGGTTCGGACTAGATGGGGGCCATTCCTGTTTGGAAATAAAGTCAGGAATTTCGGAGTGAAGCCAGCTTTGAGTGGTATTTGCTTGTATGAGCAGGGGCACAGTCTTGTTGGAACAAAAAGGGTTCATTGTTAAACATCGACTTGCTAAGATCTTTGACTATAGGCTTTAGAACAAGGTTTTGGTAAGTTTGAGCATTTATTTTTACCCCAGTTGGGATGAAAACTATTGGAGTCCGGCCAAGTGAAGATATTCCAGCCCAAACCATAACAGAACATGGTTTCTGTACTCTTTTACATATCTGTACTCCTCAGTGATGGTAGACGCTGTAGAAGACAATATTCTGTCGTTTTGTTGATTATAAGCTTCCTCTATCGTAAATAATTTCTCATCTGAGAACAAGACATGATCAAGACCTTGGATAGCGAACCGGTCAATGAGACCTTTGCTTCTCTTCAGCCTCTTCTCCTTCATTACCTTTGAAAGATAGTGTACTTTACGTTTTTTAAATGAGGATAAACCCAGGTCTCTTTTGACAATTCTTTGGAGGGAAGAACGAGATACCTTGAGCTCTGCTGCCATTTTTCTCACGGATCGACTGGGATTTCGCCATACATGACCTCTTACGATCTTCCTCATCCTTGTTGTCGTTACAGATGCGGGACGACCAGATCTGGGCTTGTCAGAGACGCTGCCAGTATCTTTATACCTATTAATGGTACGGTATACAAACTTTCGCCTCGTTTTAGGAATATTGAGAATTTTCAAAATTTCACTTTGATCTTTCCCTTTTCGATATAATTCGATAATTGTCAACCTTTCCGTTTCCATCAAGGAATTTGTCTAGCTAAAACTATGAGCTGTTAAGATGAACAGTTTAGAATAATTATAAGACTATATAGAAGCTTGAAGCGCAAAACCAATTACCTAGCTTTACCATAAAATCTATGGTTATGTATTAAAGTATGGGACAGAACTTATGGGCCACCCTTGTATATAGTATACAGTGGGAAGTCGGTTGATTGTCTCTAATCATCAGTTACCGAGATCTACACCATACTATAAATGCAATTTATAGCTATCCATTATTAACGAAACAAAGGATAACATCGTGGTTTGACGTTGAATATGTAGGAAATATCAAGAAAATTGAGGAGTTTGGATCTAGAAGAACAGTGTTTTAGATAATTTTGAAGTCGATATAGGCATAACTAGATTCAGCTCGCCAAGCTTAGCTTGACCATTTTCCAGGATTTATCTTGTACAGTACAGTATCTTTGTCAAAATTCTTATGTTTCCAAGATTTCAATACACGAGTACAGGATTCTCGAGATTATTATTTTGGATAGAAGGATATTCAAATTATGTGATTAGAGATGAACGCCCCTGGAGACGTCGAATTTACCCAAAGTACGATTTCTACACAGACCTGAATGCAGCTG
This sequence comes from Oopsacas minuta, assembly GCA_024704765.1. NCBI lineage: Eukaryota > Metazoa > Porifera > Hexactinellida > Lyssacinosida > Leucopsacidae > Oopsacas > Oopsacas minuta. Next base: position 103,200 of record JAKMXF010000044.1, on the reverse strand, counting down.
AAACTTATTTCTGGTTTCTCATAGCTATTCCTTTAACTTTTCTTAATATATAATGAACTTCTTAAACTGAATCTCAATACCAGCGGCAACTATGTTAAATGAGGTTCTTGCTATTTCCATCACAAATCTAATTTTATATATATACTTGCCAAATATTATATTGTCCTTCAAGTCAAGGAATTTTTGTCTAGAAATGCTCCTAGCCTAAAGTCTTCGACGGGGTTGGGGAAAAATTTGAGAATGGAATGTTGTTACATTCCTGAGTTACACTTTACGTTGAAATCGGAAGAAATCTCCAAGTATGGTCAAGTGACCCCTCAAATTGTTGGATTAACATTTGACTCTAAGTATGAATCTGTTGTTTAAAGGTGATATGATGACATTGGAAAGATGGCCCTGGGGGATGTATCGGAAAATTATCAGACAGCAGTTATTTAATAGTGCAAGATGGGGTCGAAAATGAATCAGCCGAAGTGGTTTCCATCCTCATATAGTTCAGGAGCCTCGAAATTACAAGTTTCCTAATTTCCATTCTTTTATCCACTTTGTAATAATTTTTGCTGTATCCACCTGACTAGTTTGAAATTTAGAATTTCAACAAGCACTCACCGGCACAACAATGTGAATTTCTGAAAGGGATCGGATGAAATCAGATGGAAAGAAATTCACTATACAATGATTAATGACTATCAACAGTTATTTTCAAAAATGAAAAAGTTCACAAAATGCACATTTTTATTACCAGAATCTTTATGGAGAGCTGAATGACCAGTACGTGAAGTCAGTTACCTCTTACTGAAATCAATTATATCAACTTAGCAAATATTCCTCAACATTAGCTAATATATATGCATGAAGCATCATTATTCATTAATCTAATAATAATAGGTGTGTGAAAACCTATTGAGTGAAATCATACCAGCCACTAGTCATCGAAATCAGAAATACTCCCATCCTCAGTATATGCGATTTCAATATACAATGCAAAACATAGTGGTGAAACGGATTAAATTTAACCCGATAAAATTCCTACTTAACTTCAGATGGTGTGATTAAAATACCTTAACAACACCTTATTATTCACTCAAGATACTTAATACTATATTCAGGTAAATAACTGTCGAAAAAGTGAATCAATGATTTGAATTCGAACTCAGGACCTTCAAGTTATATGCGTATGATCCTAACCACAAGTCCATTGAGACCTAACAATCAGTATGTTAAATTATGATTATTAACGCGCTATATACTTCCAATCCGTGGTGAAATAGCAAAAAACTAAACCACATTTACAGCATAATCAACCAAGTTAACCGAAATCCCATCAAATAAGTAAATTTGCTAGATACAAATAAGTAAGTTACTGGTAACTCAGCTTCATATAACTAGGGTATTTGTTTTACTACGTCATAATTTCGGTTTACTTTTAGATTTGGTTTCAGTTCCAGTTTTGCTAGCAGCTAGAAACTCAGTTTACTCGTGTTTTACAAATTCTCCATATGTTAAAACATATGTTTGCAGTTCACGAAATAGTTTCGACTTATTCGAGTTTAATGAACTGAATTAGTGAATGCATATTTTAAAATCCCTACTCAAACAGTAAAGTCAAAATTTTTGACTTCGTAATTTAGAAACTACTTGAGTGATTGTTCTGAATTTTCAAAGAAATACATGTTAGCATCTTGCTCCACATCAATTGTCAGCCAAATTGGCCAATGTTTGCGAGATGGCTGGTTGGCTTGACATGGAACTCACCTTGTGTAACTTATACGAATACTGTTAAACATAACAAAATTAGATTTAGCCTACATATACAGTCTGCACATTGATAGCAGTGTAAATGTTAACTCTCACCGAAATGACAATCTTCTATCATCTAACAAACATTCTGCTTCTAAGCCCCCATCCCCTAATAGGTGCGCATCGACTTCATCTTTGCTATGCCTCTCTCTATTCAGCTTTTCCAGACCTTTCCACATCATATTTGGTCACTCCTATGCCTATGGGCACTCCTGCTGCATCTCAGTTACCTCGGAGCAAATCCAACCAATCAATCGTGACCTAGATTCTAACACTGGTAATTGCTCAGATTCTATTTGGTCTGTTGAAACTCAGCACATGTTCATCTTAAAATGGCTTACCGATCCGGAATTCTATGACAAAGACATTAATGTTGCTGTTTTTAGCCTGACCCGACATCCTGTGGTTTCATCTGAATTGTCTGTCCAATGCACAGTGAGATCATTTGCCCATGAAGTATCGTGGCGAGCTGTGTGAACTTATCGACTAGCACAAATATAGGCTCGAATCGTTACTGTCCCGCTACTGTGAAGAGATCTGCTTGAGATTGACCTTCGTTTCCATGATTCCACATTTTTTACCAGCTTAAAGAAATTTGATCCAGTTTTGTTCCTCACAACTGAAACAACCTGAGCAGTACGGCGAATTACAGTCCCCGATTAGAGGTTGAAGATACGTAACAGATCAGCTAAATGGCCTTTCTTTGTGAAATACGTTTGCCAGCAAATGATTCGAAGCCCTGCCTACCCTCACTATTCTCACATCGACATTCTGGCCAGAGGGCGGATTTTGTACGTTGAAGCGTTTAATGTCTCTTCCCGAAACTAGTTGTTGAATCAGACTATTTTCTTTTGCTGCGCATAAAAATATCGGCCATTGACAATAAGGAGTGTAAGGAGTAGGGATGGGACGGATGTGAGATTTCCCACATCCGCGGATGTGGAATTTTGAACCTCCGCAGATTCGGATTTCAACTTTACAGGGCACACAGTATTGTATTTCTAATTTACTCGATACAGCATAAATTGATTCTCTGTATTATACTCTAAACTCTAAACAATAATCAAAACAAAATACCAGCTATATGTTCTATAGATCTAATACTCAAACTTTAGTAAGCATAAATTGTATTACAAAAAAAGGAGCATTTCTGCCTTGTCGCCACTTAAACGGTTCCGCGTTGGTTCATAAATGATTCCAGCACTACTGAACAGCTGCTCAGATGGTACACTGGTTGGTGGTGCAGAAAGGAAAATTCGCGCCAATTTGCTCAATGACACATATCGATGCTTATTCATGTCCACCAAGCAAAGGGATCAGCATCGGAAGGAATACGTTGCTTAGCAACGTATTGATTAATTGAATCAACTATTGGAGTATTTGTTTGTCTGTCGTCTTCCTCATCGTCGCTCTTGTTAAGCATGGCAAAGATATCCATTAACCCACTTCCACGCGATGGCTTGTAATGCTTTGACACAGGAACAACTTCATTGCTCTCAACATTCCAGATTTCCAAATCCAAATTCTGAACTGCATCTGCCACTTTACGTCGCACCTCTCCGCATATATTCTTGGAAGAAAAGTGCTTTTCTTTGAACCTCGGATCGAGAAAGGTTGAGATTGCAACGATGTCATTGTCTCAAGGCCATCCATTCGACGTTGAGATCATCTCTCAGTGTCAGGCGAAATGATTTGATCCCGGAAAATATTGGCTCTTCACTATCTGCAAGAGATAACAGGAGCGATTTCACTAGAACAAATAGATCACCCATAGTTGCGTAAGATCCACTGAGTTTCTCGGTAATCAGTTTGAATCCTTTAAGTGTGTTTGTTATTTTCTGAATCAATTCGAAGTCAGTAATCTTCAATTCTATGTTACCGGTATACATCCGTAAAGTATCCTCTAGCTCACCGTGACGCATCAACATGTCATGTAGGGTGTTCCAACGTGTAGACACATCTTGGATAGGAATCTAAGCAGTTTTCTTATCTAGTTGTGCTCTTTGAACCCTTTTCAAATCAGTCTGAGCGGTAGGCGAATGGTTAAAGTGTCCCGATACTTACGAACACGAGCAATGCAATCGATTATGGTACGCTGGCTCTTAGCTGCTTCTGTAACGACGAGATAGATTTGGTGGTTCCCGCATTCGAAGCTGGGAATGCTACCAATTTTCAATGCTTTTTTCATGTTCGCTCCAGCGTCCCGCAACACCATATGAACCTTTCCTAAAGGGATACTCCACCGCTCGAGCATTCTGGTAAACACTTCGTTTATATATTCGCCTGTGTGGCGTTCATCCAATTCAGTAGCACATAGAACAAACTTTTTTCGTTTGAAGTTTTTGTTGATGCAATGTGCAGTCAGGCTCATTAAGCAAACCTAGCCGAGTCGTTTGTCCAGATGTCCGTAGTGAAAGAGAGCTTGATGTAATCAGAGAGGAAATCATACACCTTGTTCGATGCAGATTCATAAATATCAGGCATTATCTTTTCGCTGTAATACTTTCATGTCTTCAGGTGGTAGAGAGGCGCTGCCTTATGGACAAACCTAATAAAACCAACTTGACTAAATGGCAAATCATCAAGTGCAATCATTTCCCCAATCAATTGTCTAATTGGATTGACTTCACATGAGAATTATCCCACTGCAGATTACGGTCAATTACTTTCTCCATCGTGATTTGTTTCTTCGTCTCAAACTTTGCCAAAGCCATCTCAGACGATGGTTTAACTACTGTACTCTCTTGCTGCCGTTCTTCCAAAAGCAATTCGTACTCCTGGTATACTTTCTTGTGAATCGAACGGAGATGGTTTAAAAGTGGTGTAGTCGAGAGTAAGATTTTTTGGAAATATTACAGGTAGTACGCTTGCCATGAGAACTGTCGCGAGAAAAATATTTCCAGATCAAACTGTTGAATCTGAAAATTGAGGCCATTAATTAAGGAAATAAAGCAGGAATAAATATAATTGCAGGTGGTAAATGTAGTATCAATCTATAGTAGTGTAAACGTGATGGGCAAATAATAATATTTAAGCGTATATTAGACAATTACAAATCTGATTGGTTCCTATTACAGTAGGAAAATAAGGGCGGATATGCATAATACGCGTATCCGCGGATGCGGATGCGGAGCTTCGTTCCATCTCTAGTAAGGAGTAGTATTCTTTCAGAGTTATTTCCCAGTTGAGGAAGAGATGATAATTGGTTTGAAACAAAAAGAATTTACGATTTTGTAGATGTATGGTGTTTTGTTGGTTATGAATTGTATGACTAACAGGACCATCTAAACCATTTGCTATATGAAAATTCAATGGGAAATCTTTAATTAATCGGGAGCTATTGTAGAAATGATTCTGCTAAACGTATGCTTCACATATTGGGAATAGGATACACGTATATCTAGCGCTGCTGTTGCATTGGGATAGAGGCTTAATGAGGAACGTAAAATTATCTTGTTTCTATTCTCTACTACTTCTGGTAAGCAGGCAGTTGAATATAGATAGATATTAAATGTTGGCGCAGTTTGGTATATTTCCTTCTTTCCAATTTCCAGCATATCAAGGAGGAACAGAGACTTCCCAACATCCGCATCTTGGTGACAACTTTATCAAATCTCCAGGAAAACAATCTTTTGCAATTAAGTTTGATACTTTGGACCTTGTCTGGTCTGAACATCCGATGATTGATTAGTAACTAACTACAACGCTAGTGACTGCAATCTTTACCTCGGAAGTCTTTTCAATTTCTATATGTATTCTGATAGAGTCTAACACACTAACTAGTCGTGATCGTTGTTGCTTCATTGAAATATTGCTTAAACTCTTCTTATGAAGCATAGAACGGACTTCTGTTTCTAGTTCGGAAGAAAAACGCCTCCTCTTCAATGTAAGTTCTGAAATAAGAGAAGAATTCCATCCAAAGCTTTGATTGAGTTTTTGGAATTCCTGATAATATCCCGAAACCCACAAGCATTCCTTCAAAAGAATCTTTCGTTTCATCGTCTAATTGTAAGTATATTTCCAATTCGATAATTGTAGTAGAGAGATCATTTGCTTTCAATATTCTTGCGAATTCAAACTTGGTTTAGAGGAGTATATTTGTAGGTTGGGATTCAGCTATGCCACAATGAAATTATGGGCAATAGGCGCTATCTTTTTCACACAAGCTGATCTCAGAAAATGATATCATATCAGCTTCTCCTCTACATGCTTATTTGAGAACATTTAGTTGATTCTTCTTATTGATTTGCCATTTACAGTGTGGTGCTACTCAAAAATGTTCACCAACTTCGCCAAAAATTGTTGGGGCCAAGAAATTTAAAACGAGCCTCATTGTAGAAAATCTTCACATATACATTGACACACCATCAGCCCAAGGCGGAACCACCACAAACGGAAATGTTGTTCGGAGTTGATTCACACTTAGCGATGATACTGTGCAAGATTTTCTCTATTGGATATTGACGGTTGTTCCTCAAGAGACGCTTCAAGTTGACGCTGCAATCTTTAATAATTTGAGAGTTGTCCTGAGATTGTATAATAGCTTCATGAAAGTGGATACTGAAGGCCTTGATAATATATGCCAAGAGACTTACGAATCCATTTTAATCAATTTTTCATGTGCACATGTAACCCCTAATTTACACAAACTTCTAGCCCATGCACCACAAATAATTGCAAATCATAATGATGGGTTTGGCTTAGAAGATTTGTCTGAAGAGGGCCTTGAATCTTGTAATAAATTGGTCAGGCGATACCGTGAGAGGCTCTAAAGAAAATTTAGCTTTGTGGACAACGTTAAAGATGTGTTCGTCAGGCTTATCTCTAAAAGTAATCCAATTTTAGCATCCTTTCGTAATATTGCCAAAAACAATTCGGAGCCAGATCTATCTGAGTTAAAGAGCTGTTAAGATATTTTGGTGAATTCTCTAATTATAAATACGTTATAGTTTGTAGTCCAATGAACGGTAGGTCATTTTCATTAAGAAATTTGGTTTCATAAGTTGCTAAAAATGTACCTTAAATAATGTTAATAATATCAAAACATAAAACATTCAATTCTGAACCTATAGCTCACAAATGGCTTAATTATAACTGGATAAACAATCAAAATATTATTGAATGTGACAATGACGTCGATACTTTCACTTCCAAAGATTTAGAAAAAATCTAGTTACCTGAATCGATTCCTTGGGTATGATTCCCCAAATGTCACTAATATACTCTAATACGTTATCTAGTAACCTAATATCAGCTTCCAGGTTTTAGCAATTTCATGCCACTGTGCAATTCAAGAATGCATCTGGAATGTAACGGTATTCCATTCTCAATTTTGCACCTAACAAGGGACCCATTGTCTGATGCCGTTAGCTGTGCTGAGTCTAGTTATGGCCATATCGTCCCTCTAAATTCTAGACGGCATAAAATGCAGAGGAAGGATTGTTGCCAGATATTGCCAGGTTTCTATGAAAATTGTTCTGTGCCATCGGACTAATATGCTATATGTAAACAAATTCAAACACAATTACACCAAATTTCAAATACAATTAAAAAAAATAATACAAATATAAAGACAGGTCCTATATTTAGCAATTACCAAATGAAAGACAAGTTCTAACACAAATCTATTTATTCTTTACATATTATTTCTATCATAGATATTATTTACCTGTGTAGTTAAACTATAAATATACTTTCTTTATTAAAATGCATGTTGTCGAATCGAAAATTATTTCTCCAATAATTCAGTGTTTCGTTTTATATATTTTTTGCCAAGTATAGTAGCCAAATAGAAATTCAAATTCAAAAACCTATTTGGACACAACCCTGATATGCAATAGAACGGGATAAGGCATACCCCTAGGGAAAGAAAATTTGACAGTTAAAATCCGGTTACCGACGCAGGCATTTTGTCAACAGTTTATAATTGTTTATTCGATATTCCCATTTAACATAATCGGATCATTTTGTCTTTTGACTTCTGGGCTTTTGTTTAACTGAGGGTATAATCTATTTTACATCTTCTCGACAAATTTGTCCTATAATACAGCATCAACCTGTTTTAATATTACAAAACTTGACATTGTGGTCACAGATTTATTTATGTGGATTTTTGGTCAAGTTGAAGCCTTAGGATCAATTTCACCTAACATGACCAAACATATCATCCTTGATATGGTCATGATACAAAATATCTAAATGCTTGGTCATAGCCAATGAGAGTTTGAGAAACCATACTCTAAATGATTTTAACACGATTTGACTAGTCAATCTCCCTGTTTCTTAAATTCTTGATTTTTATATCCTAATTCCCTAAATGCACGCTCTTATAGTCTGCGGCCTCATCCACAAAGATAAATTTGGTTAAGTTTCTCAAATGATCAAATTTAGCAGAATACTTGTAATTTGGTAAAGTTTTGCACAAAACCTTAGTATTTCTAAAATTTGTTAAGTTTTCTTAAATATTCAACCTTAATGCAATTCTTTGAATTATCTTAAATTACAATTTTGATTTACTTAAACTTACTGCAAAGTCCATATGTGTAATAACGCCCCAATATACTCGAATAGTAGCCGAAACGCGATTATTATTTAACTGCATATTAGGGTTGAATTGGGTTTCAACAATATGAGAAAAATGTAATTATTTTATATCACAAAAGCCATATTCCTATGAATGTTGTAAGGCTACAATGGTTCTTTCAAGATTTGTGTAACATCTAAAGGATAACTTTAAGTTGGAGAACAATACTATTCATGAATCCGACAACTGAGAAATTACTTGGGGTATTCAAAAAGTCCCATCCTGTTTTTTTAAAAGCCAAATTCAACTCTCGATTACATGAAATGCATAGTACGAATATCCTACTAATCCTTTCGATTACCTATTTAAATCCTGTTGAGCAATTCACTCTAGCTATTATATATCTTGATCTATCCTACTTTCAATTTTACCTATTTTCGAGAGTCAACCTTTTCATGCCTTCAAATATATATCAAGCAAAACCGAACAATGAGCTAACATAACGATTCGTACCCTACTTGGCGACCAACCACTCCAGATCCATGAGAATCTCGTCTCCGTTTATCATAGGGAATGTCTAGCGTATCCCTCTGTAAAGGAATGGTACATAAATTATTGACTGGTAGGAGTAGCATTGAAGATGCACCTCGGACCACCACCCCTGGAATTGCTGGTGAAATTCTGGTTCTCTTGGATATTGACCCCCATTTGAGGGTTGGAGAAATTAGCCTAATCTTGGACAACTCAACGAGAATTGTTCATACAATTCTACACGATTATCTCGAATATCCAAAGATTTCAGCGTGATGGATACCAAAAATCCTCACAAAATGGAAAAGAAGAAGAGGGTTTCATGCGCGAAAAATTGCTTAAAGAGTATAGAGATTGTGATTCTAGATGGTTACATGAAATCGTTACTGGTGGCTAAAGGAAAACAACTCAATGGAGAATTTTACGCAGATAAATGCCTGAGAGAAGTCAGGAAAGTCTATAAACACGACATCCGCGTACAGGAACTCTAGGAATCAAATTTTCCATAATAATGCTAGACCTCATGTTTAAAATACGTCAGGGAAGTCATTGAGGATTTCGGGTTTGAAACAATGGAACATCCTCCGTTTTCCCCAGATCTATCACCTGGCGATTTTCTGACTATTCCCTGAGTTGAAAAAACATCTCCGAAGGACGGCTATTTCATACCGACAAGAACTAGGAAACAGAATTTACTATTACATCGATTCAGTGGACAGAGACGAGTATAAAAATGATTTTCGAAATGGGTTGAAAGGCTACAACTATGCATAGATGTCGATTGTGAGTATTTCGAACATTTTCTGTAGAAATTTGATTTGTAAGTTAGAGTGTCAAGATAATATTCAAAGTTGGGAACTTTTTGAATTCCCTAAGTAGTAAACTATATATACCTCTAAAAAATACTTTTACAAATCTGCATGATGTGCATTGCTCTAGAGATGATTTTACAATGAAGTGGTTTATCTTTTATGCAAGCACAAACCTCTATTTGCGAATGAAATCAAAAACTGTTGATGGACCAGCAGATGCAATTTAGCCCTTTGAGGGGAAAGATTCGAAGTATAGTGGGCAATGGAAGCTTCGATGGAATATATTATGGGGTAGACGTATCCGTTGGGAGTTCCCAATTATCAGACCAAATGGTAATTAGTCTTTCATTCTCTTTTGATCTCGAGGTATCTTCAGTTTGTCGAATGTAAATATTCACAATTGGCAACGCCTATTCAGATTGATGAGTCAAAACGTACTCTTCTAAAGATTATGAAATGTTGGTAGTTTTGAGAGATATCAAAGAGTGTTACAACGCTCTCCACTATTGCCTGAAATGGTCCAAAATCAGCAAAGATAATCTCCTGATTCAGCAATCTTATTCATTCGCTTTTTCGAGTAGAATTCCTCCGAACGTTCCTGCTGATAATTTACCTATACCTTTTCTAACCTATATCAGTAACTGTTATTTTAGAATTGTATTATAACTTAACCTACACTGTAAAAGATAATATTAACAGCTTACCATACAGTTTAATATAATTTGTTGATCCTATTTCCTCTCTCAACAAGACTCAATTTTCTAATGGGTGAGGATTGTCAATTTCATGGATTGATTCATCGAGTTCATCATTGTCAGTATAGAGACCATGGTTAATACAAATTTTATATAATACCATAGTTGCCATAATAATTTTTTAACTCTTTTCCGGACTGAAAGGAAGGTGCCCCCTGATTTGTAAATTGAACACCAACGACTCTTCCAAATAACACATGAACAATCTATGGTTTTTCGAATCTTGACAAAAGTCTCGGTTATACCACCTTGGTCCAGGAGTGGTTGGAGAGGATATTGGAGTCATGAGATTTGTTCTTAATCCCTACGTACTATCATTCAATAACAATCATAACCTGTTGGTATATTGCCAATTTGATTTTTCGTTTAGGGCAGATTATCGGCATTTGAATGCATCATGTGTACTCCAGGGTCACATAACGAAAGCATTTATGGAACGAAATAATGATCCCAGTAGCTTATACAGGGTGGGGCATAAGTTCTGTCACAGTATTATAAGGTTACCACAAACATTTCTTCCAACATTCAAGTCTTATTTGTCCCTTAGATACATTATATTATATGTTTAGGGTGTTGAAATAAAGTAATATTTCTTTTGTGTCTATAATCTTGATAATGTTGTAGTGGACCAGGATTGATCAAGAATTATTCTATTAATTGAGGAAGGGAAAAGTCCATCAGAAATATTCAAAATACTAAAATTTCACAATAGTTGAACGAAGTTGATATATAGAACTATTAAGCGATATACAGATACTGGAGAGATAAATAACAAACGCATGTCTGGTCGTCCACGCTCTGTTACCACTCAAAGGCTTAAAAGGTATTGAAGGAATGGATGAGCAGGAATCCCCACCGTTCAATGAGAAAAACGGCCTATGAACTTAAAAACTCTCGTAGATCTATCGCACGAGTTGTTAAAAGAGACTTAGAGATGCATTCTTTAAAGCGAAAGAGAGTGCACCATCTTTCGGTCTTGGTAGAGGGAAAAAAGGTAACGAGGAGCAAGGGACTACTAAAGCGGCACGTAATCCATGGTCTTGAATCTTTTGTATTTACTGTAAGAAAATATTCACCATAAAGGAAATACATAGCCCGAAAAACGATCGTATCATCTCATCCTCACTTGAAAACTTTCCTGAAGAACTTCAATAAGTTAGTTGGATACAAAAACCTCTCTCAATGATGGAATGGGCGGGAATTTCTGCAATTAGCCTGACACCACTCATTTTTGTACCCGCAGGAGTGAAAATTAACACTCAGACCTGCCGAGAGTTTATATTAATGCCTGTTGTAAAAGAACTGAGCCGTGCGATGTTTTCTGCAAAACCTTTTGTGTTTCAACATGACGGCGCTTAAACTCATACTTCTAATGCTGCACAAGCATGGCTTCGGAGCAATCCCAATTTTATTCGGAATGTTGGAATGGCCACCCTACAGTCCTGATTTGAACCCAATGGACTATTCCATCTGGTCAATCTTGGAAACAAATGCCTGTTCAAAGTCTCACACTAATGTAGAGTCATTGAAAAGGGCATTGTGTCGAGAATGGGAGAGGATACCTCAGGAAACCCTACGTGCCGCTGTTGATGCTTTCCCAAGAGACTGCACGCTGTTATTAAAGCAAAAGGTGGCTACATTGAAGAATAATTTGTATTATTGATAATGAATATATTTTGTATTCACTTGAAAAGTATCACGATGATGCTGTGCTTATTAGAAATCTTATCGAAACTTACCCTTGTGGCAGAACTTATAAAGCGCCACTACAAGAAAATCAACTAGGGTTAGGTGGAATAAGTCGAGGTAATATTTTCGAATGTACGAACATTGGATTCACTTATAATGGTGCACCTTGGCTGCATTTTAGATGGGTATAATGAAAATACTAGGTAATCATTTTTGGTCCCGATTTTGATTACGAAATTGGCAACATTGGATTTCGAAGTCCTTATGTCATAAGCTATCCAAAAATATATAGTCTAACAAATCCACCCAAACTTCCCAACGAACCATACATCTTAGGCATAGTGAACCTGACTATATGTGGGCTGCCATTCAATTTTTTCTATATCTATCACCATGTTTCGCGTCATTTGATTTACCAATTTTTAATTTTTAATTCGGTGAATAATCGAATTGTCATTTAATCTATGGGTAGTTTCATCTCTTATGAAAATGCTATTCAAATACAAGAAATGTATAGTTTTTGAGATATCTGCGTGTAAAGATTTGAACCGAAGTACATTGCTGTGGAAGCTACCAATAATTTGCATCGCCAATGCCTCAAAGACTATTCATTATAGCTGTGAAATTTTATTATCCTCATTTAAATTGTCAATGAGATTTAAGTAGATTTCTAGGATCTCAACTGATCTTATTAAGACGCTGGTTTTAGTGCTTAATGTTCGTATTTCATCAAAATTTGCGATTATTGTAGGCCTTCAATGCCACAGATATGAATACTTGCATCGAGTAGTTTTGGTGGAGCTTTATTACGGAAAATAATACTTTTTGGATAAAAACCGGACGAAAAGCACTATAGACAGCATATTTGTGAAGATAATTGCGGTTTCAAGATACCAATTTGGAAACTATTCAATTTTTGAGGATGAATCCACATCGTTTTGCGAAGCAAACTGAAGATAGCTATTTGTGTTTTCAAACTAATAGAGCATCTGATGCATCCTAATATATTTCAGTGTGCTGAGTCCGATTCTGAATTCCAATATATTTCATCACATCAGAATTTGAAAATATTCACCTTGCAAATTGCAAAATTGTTAAAATTTCGAAAAGTATATTAATGTTACCTCATTTAGATTGATCGGATTTTCGGTTCCACGCGATCTAGTCGTACTAAGTTCACTATCGCGCTTGGCCGTTCCACGACAGATTGCTGCTCTAGGTTAGCTTGAGTAATACAAACTACCCCTGTATGCCAAAATCAGCCTTAGGGTCTTCCTGTTTCTTTCATCAATTCTGGATATACAAACATATATATATATATACACATACACATAGGTTACGACAAATTTGCTGATTCAACAATTTATGCATATTTGTTGCATTGGGTGAAAATTATGCATAATTGTTGTGAAATGAACGGTTTTACAAATTAGTCCACATTTATGCTTAATTGTAGATTTCTCAAATTTGTCCTACAGATGAACTGCGTTTTTATGGTATAGATTTTTAACGGAATGAGAACTATTTGAGTAAAATGGGTATTTTGGGAATGAAATCCAGATTTCAACATACTATTTGTAACATTTCAAAGTAGTATTATCAACATCTAAATGATCAGTTTACTTACACATTGTTAAATATGTATTTTATCAGTGCACTAACAATATATATATATCATAAATCCACTCATTTTGTTTTTATCACTTGTATACTAAATTTTATGTTCTAAATCCTACAGATTTTGGGATTTTGTATGTTGGATTATTCCAAATTGTGACATGATGGATTATATTGGATCTCAGATTCGGAATTCACTTGCTCTAATATTTTAAAGATTATATATATACGTATATATGCGCGTCCTCGTATATATATACAGTGCCGGTCAAAAAGAATTGCTCAGAATAAATTTACCCCAAATTCTTGTATCTTTGACTGATTTTAACAATAATGCTTTATTATAATCAAGTAAATTGTTGTTAGTATTTAATAGTACCTCCTCTTGCTTGAATTACGGCTTTACATCTTTGCGGCATACTCTCAATTAGAGTATGGAGCCTGTTAATGTCGATGCTATCCCAACTGCTTAATATGGCATTCCACAACTCCGAGTGGTTGGATGGCCTTTTCTCTTGAATTCTGAGGGAAATGTGATCCCAGAGATTCTCAATCGGATTTAGATCAGGTGACTGAGCAGGCCAATTCATAACCTCTATTTTTTGCTCACCAAACCATTGCTTAGTACCCTTTGACCTATGGCATGGGGCGTTGTCTGGCTGAAAGGGCCAGTCAGAATGTAAAGAATGTAAATCAACGCTTGGGATTAGTGCATTTTCCAATATATCAATGTAGAAATTTGTCTTGAGGTTCCCAGATACTTTCCACAAGAGTCCTACGCCACTCCAGCAAAAGCATCCCCAAACCATGATGCCACCTCCACCTAACTTGCAAGTTTTTGAAGACACCTCTCTGAGAACTCCTCCCCTTTAATCCTCCTTACGTAGGCTCTCCCGTCATTAGTATACAGAAGGAACCTAGATTCGTCACTGAACACAACTCTTGCCCATTCTTCAGTATTCCAATTCTTGTGCGATCTTGCGAAGGAAAGTCAGTCTCTTTTGTGCTTGGTAGTAAGGCGGGCTTCCTTCCCGGTTTTCGTCCGAACAGTCCAGCCCCTCGTAACCTTCTCTGAACTGTTGAAGTGGAAAGTTTTATCGAATATTCTGATAACACTTCAGCTTTGATCTGAGTAGCAGTCTTAAATCGATCCTTTTTGCATTTTCTGACCAATAAATTGTCTGGCCTTTTGGTTGTGACACGAGGTCTGTTACCGTGCCAGTCAGCCTGTGTTTCTTAAGGATCTCGGCTACACCCAACCATTTTAGCTACCTCCCTCTGAGTATGGCCACTTTCTGAAAGTAGTATCAGGTTGGCTCGATTTTCAATGGAAATTCGGGGTTTAGAAGGCATTGAAAATTCGATAAAAACAGATAAATTGGAAAAAAAGAATTCAAAATAAAAACTGTAAGTTGTACAAATATGATGAATGGATTAGCTGTGTTGGTGTGTTACTTGTCAAAATACATATGGCTGAGTATGGTTTCGCAAGAATGCAACTATCTGGTCAGTGTATACAATTTGACATTTACTATATTGTATACATTCATTTAGAGCAATTCTTTTTGACCGGCATTGTATCAAAGTAGGCTAATAGGCAGAAGTAGAGACTTGTGCTATTTTTGGTTGTTTATATTTTCATTAGATTGATATATTTCATCACTTATTTCAGAATACTTCATATAAATATGATTTTGGTGACATAGTGGAATCTCCGTAATCCGACAGCTGTGTAACCTGGATTTTCCCTCAACCGACATTATCTCTGTCCACGTATAGTTTTTGTATAGAAAAAACCTCGCTATTCCGAAATCCGACAATTTGTCGATAATCGATTAATGTAAATTGGACCTGTACAATCCGACATTTTTTCGTTTTCAAAATTGTGGATAATGAAGGTTGTTTTACCGCCTTAATCCGACATTATAGTTTTCTATGTTGAATCTAGTATGCTGCTAGTACCAGATTACCCAATCATAAATCTTGCTTTAACTTTCACGCCTTTATAATTCGAAAGATTTTCCGTTTCAAATAAAGTCTGATTTTGGGGACTATCTTACCTCAATAATCCGATATTTTTTCGTCTCCCATTGAGTGTTGGATTATGGAGGTTCTACTGCAGTAGGTCTTCAACTCATTAACTAGTGGCCTCTAATATGGTATGTAATAATATTCTTTCAAAATACTATTTTGATGTTTACATTCAATTCTATGTAACCATTCATGTCTTATTTTAGATTTCAGTGATTGCTCTGGATTTAGTTAATTTTGTACTTACATTTAACTATGAAGTATATTGTCTTTTAAAAGTATCAGAGTTTGTCTTGATTATCAGCCTTTCCAAAATTTTGGTTTTGTCCTGGGCTGCAATTTCCATTTCGGAAATGTCTGCTCCTCTATTTACGTCCCTAAAACTTGTTTTTCCATTCGTTACCAGTTAGTATCTACCATTATCTAGGATGTTGAACCTATCGACTTTATATTTTGATGATTTCCTGACCGCCATGGCCGTCCAAAAGCCACTAATGTTATTTGTATACCTCTGACATTTAAAATTCACCAATTTGACATTTATATTTTATTTTAGGGATTAGGTTAAATGGGGTAAATACTTATCATTTTCTTGTACGCAATGTTTTGAAATGATTATACAATTGTTCTATTCATTTCTTAAACCTTTTTCAGACTAGCAATTCTATATAGTGTCCGTGTGAGCCAGAAACTATGTAAGTATTATAGTATCCTATACATAAAGCAATGGTAAACAATTAAGGATATGTTTGTTGCAGCAGATACGATATGAGAATATTGTAGGAGTAAATTCCGAAAAAACATATTTCTATATGGTGTATTTTCATATACAGTTCAAATTGTCTGATACATTATTTTAGGACCAATCGAAGGTATCAAATATACGATATGAGAATACTGAATTGTAGGTACCGTCAAAATAAATCCCTATATGGTATCATCTTATATCTTGTACATTGTTTCCCCCAAAGCGCGTGAACTGCGTCATTCAACGCGCTAACCTGTTAAATACATCGCTTAGAATATTTATAATAGTATATTTGACCGGCTTCTCATTATTATTTTAATATACATTTTTCTTCTGCTTACTATTTAGGGTTTGTGGATAATGTGTATTAAATTTCGTTATAATATCTATATTACTTTTCGCAATAGTATAGCTTGAAAATTCTCTAGTTTACCACTTGTTTTCTTGATACTTTTCGCAGGAAGTAATTGGATATACAATCATTCTTCAGTCCATAGTTACTAAACAATAATTATTCGTATACAATAATTCATTTTTATTCTTATCACATATTTGATAATCTTATTGTATTTTTCAAACTGGAAATCTTAACTCTCAAATATTTTTTCCATTCCAATTACACAATGTCACTTGAAATCAATTGGTCTTCACTTCTGTTCTTCCCTTCCAATTCTCAAATTATTATATATCCTTCAAGTCTAACTAAGATGTCCTCATTTTAAGGGACGAGATATCACTAATTTGAATAAAATATCATAAATATTTTGTTGAGCCCACAATACACGATCACGAAATATTTCGTTACATACCTATAAAACACATATGGGGTCACTAAAGGTTGGTCCGGTTGAAAACTTACAAAACAGACCATATCCTACGACCACGTATGTACCCCAGCCCTGACACCATCCTATTAGTACACATGTGTGTACACTGGTAACGGTTCCATCCTCCATCCATAATATCATATATTCGTATTTTGGTCCAATTTTTATCCTGCTGAGATAAACACATATTTAATTATATACGTTGAGTAGTGTATTTCCCTGCCACCCTATGCTACTGGTGGAATTAATCGACCGCCTGCATTATTCCGACTGCTTACTAATTGTGGTGGTGTGAGTTTTATATATATATATTCTTTTTTAGTGAGGTTCTCGACTAACACAAATATTCGTTTCTTAATTTTCAAATATTGTATGACTTCAAAGCTTGTTATACAACATGAAGTGTATTGACTCATTGTATACTATGCATTGTATGCAGTAATGGAAATTAATTTATCATAGATTATACTTTGACCCATAAAACCAGAATCATGGTATAATATATCGAAATCTAAAGGTCACAAATATCTTGTATGAAATATAGATTGCCAAATTTATTTGACATGCATTCTTTTCTGTAGCAGGTGCAAGTTCACTTGTTAAACTCAGTCAAGAAGGTAATCTGATTATTTACTAGCAGATCATAACCATGGGATTGATGATCACAAAGAAGATATTGACTCAATGAAAGCTAAGTGTAAAGAAACTGCTAAATCTTCTGGAGAGATCTGCCAAGAATTTCAATTATGTTACCCGCAGAGAGCCCAAAGTAAGAACAATTACTTTTGTGAAGCGCGTATCGTTGAGGTACCGCGTAAGAGAGTTCAACAGAACATACCTCAAAGCTCATTCGAATTAGAAAGTACATTACCGAGCACTCCCTATGGATTGTTCTTTAAGGATTTCGTTATTGTTGGCGATAATCAAGGTTTGTTTTGTTTCTCATGAAAATACGACTATCCTACTGATATCTCATATATTTTACCAGCCGTGAACAATTTTTATTGCTGTTGATCAGGATGTTATCCCAGCATTACACTGTTTTTAACTGGGAAATCTCTAGAGCTGTATGAGGCCATTATATTCAAAATCAAATCTAGAGTCCCTCGATTTAAACCGAAAGTACCTGATGGGCCAAAAAACACGGTCCCCATACACATTTCAGGCCACCTTGAAAACTATTAATCTAACAAACGAAGTAATAATGTTCCGTTTATCTATATATAGATATGTCAGATAATCCAAAGACGAAGTAATAGAGTATTCAGTAAAGTCTTTGTGAATTCAGAGAATTTTGAATCGCGGCTTCAAGGAAATTGAACAAAAATGTTGCATATATTCGATGTCAAAATGCGTCCTAGAAATCGAGAATTCAGGTTTGGGTTAAAAGATTTCAGACAGCGAGCTATTAAAACCTAAATAGTAAGTCCGAAGACCTTGCAAGCTATTTGGGAGAAATATTTCTGAAGAATGTAATGGGAGCTTTGCCCTAAATCCAAAAATGGAAAGATTTTTATGGTGTTGATCTAGAACATAAGTTCTAATCCTCGTAGACTTTCAACATACGATAATTGTAGTTTGTATTCGTCTTGTACGCCCTTTCAGCCCTATAACTATAAGGTTTTGTTAATCTTTCTTAAATATTATGCACATTCGAAGCCAATTGTTCGGGCCTGCTTATTTTGGGCCACCCTGTAGATATGCCAGGCTTGTAAATTGCACCACTAACGCATTCAAGACAGCTTACAATGGCAAGTTTCAAGGATTTTGGTTTCATTACATCCAGCAAATTTGGAAAGAGGTCCAAAAGTGTCATCTGGTAAGTGCATCTAACAAGAATACAGCATTTATGAATTTTTTACACCATATTATGGCCCTCTTTCTTACCACCTGATACAATACAACCGATTTTCATTGAAATATTAATCCCACGAGTACTACCTAATAATCAAGTTGCTAGTTTCAGCAATTGAAACGCTATATACAAAAAAGGTGGATATACCAAGTATCTAGCGGACAGTTATCTATTTGGCATCACAGAATATCCACAAATAATGGCGCGGAGAGCTCCATGGAATATTGAAATCTTTAATCAAATGTAATCATCCAAGGATTTGGAACTTTTTAGGAACACTTAACGAAATCATAATAGATACGGACAATGAACTAACGAGATTGAATGATGGATTGCTAATCACAAGAGCAAAGATAAAGAAATGTTTAATAATTGATGAGCATCGACGTACGTGTAAAGAGAAACTTATTGAAGGTTCTTATTCGTCATTAGAGTGTATTACTGAAATCAGTCATACAGTAGGCTCACTGACAGAGGAAAGCACATTCGATGAAAGTTCAGATGAGGATGAAGATGAAGATGGTGAGAATACTCACCCTGATACTGCAGACAATTCAACTATCAATTTGTTTGTGAGTTGTTTGAGAGTACGAGAAACGACATGGATCTTCATACTTTGTATACAGGCAAAGTCTTTGCAGAGATGGTAGTGCTATAATTGAAGAACCCGGACAAACATGTCCTATTTGTCGTTCTCCAATTCAAGACAGATTAGAAATATTCATTAATTAATTATTCAAAATGTCTCTTTCTATATTTCATGCATTTATCATGGTTTTATTGAATAAATTTAGATTTTTATTATTATTATATTTTTGAACATGCATTGTGAGTAAAAATTGACAATTATCGTCAGGGCCCAAACAAAGGAGGGGGTACCACAACTTCAGCTCCGACGAGTTTTTCCGTAAATTCCTCCGACTTAACTAATGATAATAAAGAATATAAGCTAAAGTTTACAAATTCAAGTTTGTTAATCTAAAGTAGTCAAAAATATGCTGTTATTCCTTAACATAAGCAAATGAGAATATATTTAAGGGATTAACATAATTCCACGGTTACAATGATGCGCAAATGAATTGATAAGGTCATCCATATGATTTCCAATTACAAAGTCAGGAATATTCCGTTCAATGTTCAGAATAGCAATATTTGACAGTCTCTCATGACTGATCGTTGAACATTGATATGTTTTATTCCACATAGGGTAGAAAAAGAGCGCTAGACACTACAAGACATGGCAGGAATAGAGCAAGAATTTGTGCCAATAAAGAGAACGTGGGAAGATTCTGAAATTCGATTTTCACGTATCTGTTCAGAAAGTTTGTAGCCAGACGAAAGACACTAGAATCTTCATCATTTAATAGTCTAACTATGACATTTCTCTCTGATAGAAGATTATCTTCATCAATTTCATAAAAATCAGTAACGAGAGTTGCTTCTTCCTTACATCCTGTTTTTCTGAGTGCATGATCAAAACTGCAAGTGCACACAAAATATATTAATCATTTTCTGAAAATTGGGATTGGATTTCCTGTTTAAATCCATAGACCATAGGAAGATAAAGGGTCTCTTTGACAAATGATCGTGGTTGATCATATACAACTGCAGATGTTATCGCAAGTCCTGCTTCAATTGTAATCGCAAATGGGATGGGACGTCGTGGAACTTCTAACTCTTTGAAATTAACTATTTTTTCGTCTTTGATGATGTTTCTCACTTCAGTTGCCATGCCTCAGTTTCTTTCAAAACTTTAGAAAAGCAGTTTTCATTTTCAAGACTCCAGGTTTGTGATGGCGAATTCCGCAGATTTCTTGCAAGAACGACATCCATGGTCTCTGACTGGAAATAAGCTGATAATGTACTACTTATACCCAATAATTTATCGATAAAAAATTACAACTAAAATGAAATTAAAATCACAGATGCTTACTAAGAGGCCCGCTGATGTTGCAGATGTAGAAGAATCGTTGGCAAGAATTTCATGATAGAAATGATTGTGGAGTCGAGATGCTTCTTAATGTCAGAGGCTGACGTATGTCGCATGGCTCATCGAGTTTCACTTTGTGACTGAAGCACAATCACTTTCTCGCCACCAGCCTTTTGAGTATCTTGTGATATATGATGTCGTCTAGCACTAGCCTCAATGAACGTGCAGATTTTTGCAAAGATCCAAATGCATTTCTAACTGGAATCACTCTTGAAACTGATTTTTGGACAGCAAGATTTAATAAATGGCTAAAGCAATGGACATAAATCGATTTAGGAGCAAGTGATTTTATCAAAGTTTGTAATCCTCCCTTTTCCCTTTCATGTTACTAGCACCATCATATCCTTGGCCAACAATATAACTTGGATCTAGATTTAAGTCCTTTAATGCCTCTGTAACTAGTTCAAAAAGTGCTTTTGCAGTTGTCGATTTTGCTAGATAAAAGCCAATAAATTTCTCTTTTATCATCCCTTTTGAAGCACAATGAAGATAAAGAGAGCACTGCTCATCACGACTTATGTCCAAGGTTTCATAGCCAATTATTGAATACATTCTGCTTTCTATGACTTCATCTGATACGATTTTAGTTACGTTGCTTTCGATTAAATCCAAGATCTCATTTTGGATTTCGGACTAAGCCACATTCTATGACGATTATTCAACTCTTCGAACTTTTCTTTAAACCATTGTAGATCTTTGCTTCTGAGATGAAGTAGCTTAAGGAAATTGCCTTGATTTGAATTTGATGTCTCACAGATAGTTCTTAGATCTCCCTTATGTCCTCTTATGACAATATTTTGTTTTGCCAAATAAGCAAGAGTTTTAATCACCTTTGAAAGATACGTACAGATGAGCTTTACTTAAATCTTCCCTTTGCTTTCGAACTAGTGCCAAAATTGTTTTAGATCTTATCCATACAATCATGTAATTCTGATATGCAATACTTTTGCATGTTTTTTAGTCTTTTGGACTTTAACCAATTTATGAGGACAAGAGGCTTTGGAGTCTTTGATCCAAAATTTTTGGAATGAAAACTTGTTGGTGTATCACCATTTTGAATTTATGAAATCCAACAGAATTCTTTATACCATTTTGTTTGAAAGCTTCTTTTTCCACCATAAATTAATTTATTAGGAAAATTCTGAAGATGGGGTTTAAGTGTAGTAGGTTCAAGAATCTGTGGGGAAAACTCTTTAGGTACAGAGTCAACCACTTCTTGAGAATAATATTCCTCATGATAGAATTGTCCTTAGCTGTAGAATCACTGGATTCATTTGTCTCCAATTCGAATGAAATCCTATTCACTGATATTCCCGGATCATCAATGTGTACAGGTTCTGAAATCAAAGGATTTGAAAAGCACTCGGTAAGGATAAGAGATGAATCTTCGGAGACATTGTCACTGGTACAAATTGGTATTAGATGAAACAGGTACTGTATTTAAAGCAGAACCGAAAAACTTCATAATTTTGTTTTGATTTTCTGAGACTACCAGCGAATTATGATTTTTGTCCTGCATTTTGCAAGAGTGCATGACAGTTTGGGATGTGACGATTTATAAAGTCATTGTCCATAACATTGTCGCATCATGACATTTGACTTTATGTCTGTCACTGGCATGTCTTTTTGTTGACATCTTGATATACTTTCTACTACTTATTACATAAAATCACTATATATAAATTGAATATAATCATATCTTTTAAACAACAATAACAAATAAGATGGAGAAAAATACCCCTTTCTTTTTTCCTCCGACGAGGTTCAGTGGTACCGACTAGGGGCTCCATGGAACCCCTGGAGCCCCCTTCAAATAGGCCCCTGATTCTCTTCAGAAAGAAAAAATTGACGAAAAAATGTCAAATTAGAGAAAAATAGTCTAACAAATGTCATCCTGGAGTAAAGTACTCGGACATGTGCCAACTTAGAGAATAAGTAATCGGACGAATGTCAACATACAGAGTCGGTCAAATACAGCGCCCCCTGATATTCGCCATGAATTGAAATATGTCCCACAGAGTAAAATTCAAATCTGAATTAGAATTTAAGATTTCATGATACTTTCCTAATTATTCGATACCAAGTATATGATTTGCTGATTATCTATTTGGTTTAATTTGTGTGGAATTCCAGAAACAAACATGTCCAATAATCGTATAATAACGACAGTAATAATATATACATATATTTATTTGCTTAAATATTAATAATGATTTAATACATATATGTATGAATATATAACTAAACGAGCCTTTGTCGCTTCGCGATGAACTCGTCGCATTGCGCCTCGAGCTATTCAACAGACAAACAACTATTGAGATTTAATAATATTGATGTTGTTTACAATATTCAGACTCAGCATACTCGAGTATGCCAGTATAGTCGTTTAAAGTATAATTTTACTTCAATTTTGAAATTTGTTTACTTCATGTACCTAAAAATAAATAAATACTCACAATATGTTTTGTAGAATACCATATTCGGACTCAGTAGACTCGATTACCCCAGGATAGTCCTTGAAAGTATGATTATACCTCAATTTTGAAATTTATTTACTTTTATGTTTATAAAAACAACATTAATTTTTATATGATTAATCCAAATGAGTGAAAATCAGATTCAGCATGTTCGATATATTTAGTGATGATTTATAGAATTCTATTTACTTCCTTGTTAAACACGATAAATACATTGCTATGCAGCAATTTCAAAATTGCATACCGTGAATCTTTTCCTTGACAACGGACAACTAAACAGACAGACAGACAAATAGACAACGCTTGAGATTAAATAATATAGATCGTACTCTTACAATTTCAGGCAAATTTTGATAGTATTTTGCTTGTTGGGCATTACATAGTGCATTATGTACTATCGATTATGGTGATTCTGAATTTGAAATTCATTATACTGCATCATGTAACAATTTTATGGAAGTCAACTTACAATATTTAGAAATTGTTAGAATTAGCAAACATTCATAGCAAAACTAGCAAGTAGTCATGGGAAAGCTGAGAGGATAACAAATCATAGTGAAATTATTTATACTATTAAAGCGCAATAAATCAATACTAGCACGTTTCACTTGCAAGGTCGTTTCGCGACAGCTTAGTGCTTCAGGTTGGCTTAAGGATTAAACAGAAAATTTCTTAGTACCTATTTCATCGCGTAGCGGCCAAATATCATCAAATCCTACTGGTACCACCTGCCTCGAATTCACAGAAAGTAAAAGTTTTATAATTTTATTATCCATTGTCCGTCCAAATTACACTAAATGTCATTCAGTGTACACTAGAGATGCAATCTAGCTTTTTGTCTTACCTCGACACTTCATGCCTTAGGTATTTAGAAATTGTGACATTTTTCGGAATTTTGAAAATTTGAATATTTTGTAGTCATATTCTGTTATGCCTGGTAGATTACTCTGACTTAGTAATCGCATAATTAGTTAACTTTAGGTAAGAATCGTGATTTTAGGACATTTATCACATTGAGGGATTCCTGTGATTGAAATTTAAACTTCTATTCTAATTTTGGCTGAGCAGTGGTTAATATAGTGATTTATCAAAAATCCAAGAAGGTGACAATGACATTATAATTTCATCATAAGTGTGAATTTCGTCCCAGACTCGAACTTGCCTGAGCTAAGCCAAAATACAATGTATGCCAAAAGTCAGACCTGGGTCTTCCAGTTTCTTCAATCAATTTTGGACATACAAAGATTTCTATCGATATTGTTAAAACGCAATTAAACTGTATATATAAATATATATATATGCATATCATTGTATATACTAAGGCAATGGCACTCTATAGAAATTTTGGACCATGGATTGTCATTATCATCGATTTTCAAAGTACAATGTATTAGCTATTGGTTTGATTCTACTGCGTTCCTAGTAATTATTAATCATCAGTTTAGATGATTTACCACACCCGGCCTGATTTATTAATATTTGAATATTAAAAGTCAACATAATAGATTTTAATAAGTCAAATCATGTAGTTAACAGTACAATACACATATGTAGTATACAACAAATAACATAATACTTTCTCTTAGTAGTAGTAGTAGCAGTAGCAGTAATATATTATACTATCATAAACGTCCAGCTGGATATAACAAATCGAATAACAATACAATAGCTTCAGTCTTCTACACAAACTTCTAACAGTAAAATGATCCAAAAAAGAAGAAAGAATAATTATTTGTATTTCTAAGCTTAGTATTATCCCAATTTTAAACCATAAAATTTTAATGCGGACCCTCTTCGACAAGATTATATTTGACCATATAACACACTATTTCTTCAATATGTCCCGATTCCAAACGCCACAGAAGCAACAATCATTACAAACATCAGTATATTTGTATGAAACGATTGTCTAGAAATGAGTACCAACAAACTATGGACTGTGCAGAATAGAATTTCTTGCTGAGGGAATCACAGTTATCTATCATCTGAAAGGCTTTAAACAAGAAAGTAACAGATTTTACTACACAAAAAGAAGGATATTTAAGAGAACCTCGATCTACTAAATTCATCAAAGCATATTGGGAACCAACTTCATTATTAACTTCTAGAGTCTATCTGTTTTAAATGATCGTGACATGATTGACAAGTATTTGACTTTTTTATGTAAGAGAAGACTGCCTATCCTGCTATATTGATGAAGCATTCAATCTGAGAAACTTCTAATTCAATAGGCAAGATATCATTCAATAATGTCATATAAGGTTCTATATTGAGTTGCTTTTCGTCACTAGTACACTCACAATCGTCTGCCAATTTCCTAAGGTATTCTTTAGTGAAACGTTACCTCCCAAACCGTATTATTATATCAAAAACCATTGAAAGGTTGAAAGTTGGAGTCTTCGTTCGCTTTCTGAAACTGGGTTAAAAGATATTTGATAATGAGACCCTGACATTTGTCTGTATGATCCAAAATGGTATTCTAAAGCCTCATTTTGTATTCTTACATTAAGAAGATATTGGTGCCTACAATTTTCAGTTAATTGTTTGACTAGTAGTGGTAAAGCCTCACATGTATGTCAAAAGCTGGTAAAGGTTTGTGGTGGCAATTTCCCAACCAAAAACGGTAGATTAACACAAGTATCCAACCAGGAAACCACCACGTTGTTAAATAATTGCAACCGAAAAATGTCTGGGTATATTGGAGCTGAAAATTCATCATTGAAACGGATATTTTTCCCAACGCAGTTCACATTGAATATTTTCCATACCCGGTTACTAAGATCAAGAAAATCTACTGTTTGATTGATGTTTTTGATGTCATTTTCGATTTTCCACGCTAATAGGCTGGCAGATGTTGTCTCAGGAAAAATTTTCAATGCAAAACTGAAATTATGCCGTTCTAAGCTTGAGGGCCAACAAGCTTTCGCTGTTAATTTTGGTGCTCGTTTCAATAAATTACATCTATCCGATCTATACAAATCTCGTATATCTTGACAACGAGCGTAACAAATATCTGGATTTACAGATTTGGAGGTCAAATTGGCAGTAAAATGCTGGCTCTAGGGATGGAGAGGTAAAATTTTTTGTTAGTATCAATGATATTTTGAATACTTACTAGACATTCGTTGAACTTCGGGAAAATGAAAGTGTTGTCAATATTTTTGATATTCAACCAATTATTTCGGATGCACTTAATGATATGAACATTATCAAAAAGCAAAATTAAATTTCTATGTGGGTTGCAGGGGTGTTGTACTTTTGGCTCCAGTTTCGAACTAGTTGAAAACAAATTGTACAAAGGAACGTTCAGTGGATAGTTGTCAGTACTCACAGCTTCTACAAATAGACCGCAAATTTATATATCACAGATAGTAGACCTGACAATAAGATATAATGATTTAGTTCAAGAAGAACTCAAAGGAATCAACCGAACAATGGTAGAGAACTTGGCCGATAGACTAGAAAGCATAATTGAGAAAACTGTGGCATATGGATCATTAGGATTGTCAATCGACCCAATTACCCTCCCTCCCTTATATGATGCATTACCAGGGATATGTACCTCATCCATTTGAGGAATAACATGGCGTTCTAAATCATTGAATATAGTGGTATTCTTGTATTATCACTCTCTAAGCCCAACTAGTTTTTACTTTCAACAGATACGCTCATGAAGAAAAGTTAAGCAATTAGAGCCCTGAATGAGACGGTAACAAGCTGGAAAAATGCCGTGAATTTTGAAACAAAAGACCTGGGTGATGATGTTATAACGTCAAGCTTGTTCACCAATGATTAGATATTTCAACTGATCGAGCAAAAAAGTAAGACGCATTTGTAAAGAAGCCTCAGCGATTTCGAAATACAACTTGAAATCAGTGTGGTCTGAGCAAGACTATGAATAGAGTTCTCCACATGTCGTATCAGAGATGTTGCAGAGGTATTTATATTAGCACTTGGAAAAATTTCAATTACATCAACTTCATGTATAATGTTTTTCTAATAACCTGATATTATTGATTGGGGAAGACGAGAGCTGAATTTTGTTCTTTTCCTTATAAAGAGACTTACAAAATACACTTTCATCGACAAATATATATCGTTCGATAGTAGAACTTCGTTACAAAACTAATCTTTAGAAATTTATGATAGAAGAATCATGGCTATGGAAAAGCGAATCGTTTTGAGTTCGATCATGTGTAACTTAGAATAATGCAACTAAGACTCGAAATCACGAAATTAGTTTCGGTCTCTTGAATTCTACTCGACTTTTCTTCTATATATCCTGCATCCTCTTCTCCTCTTAATCGTCTAGAGATAGCATTTGGGTTTTGTAACAGCGTCTGTGAGATATGTTCGACAATTTGGAAAGATATTAGGAACTGCAAATTTCTTAAGAACAAGGTTTTTCATGGGCATCTTGATAATCTCAACTCCGCTATTATACTCAATATCCCTATCGATATCTTCTTTGCCGAAATGATGTATATAGACATATAAAGAGAGAAATAATTATGCTATATCACAGACAAAATTTATGACAACTTACCACAATCGTTTATTCTCCCAATAGTCTCCTTTCGGTCGGGGAATCCCTCGAAACCACTTTCCACGAGTTTCAACATCAGTAGAAAAGGAAGAAGTAGGCACGTGTGAATCACCTTGACTGTGATACAGTGGAACCTCCCTAAGTGGGGTATCTGGGAAGCACTGCCAAATTTTGCACCCACTTTGGGAAATACCCCACTTCTGACAATAATTTTTAAAACTTTCATTAGTGTTGTTCTAGATTTTATGTGATTTATGGCTATTGTTCATAAAACTCAACTAAGTTTAAAGAGGAAGGTCGAAATTGTACAGGATCTATCCAAGGAATGACCCAGTTAGATGCTGTAAAAAAGTACAAGGCCTCCAAAGGTACTGTGTCTAGGATTGTTAAGGAAAAGGAATGATGGGTAGCCATTAATTTTGAAACTCTAGATAGTGCTCCTCGCAAAGGTACGGAATGAAGGCGTATAGTCAAGGTTAAGACTATTGATCTGGATGACAAACTTGTTGAGTATATCGTGAGAGCCCGAGATTTAAATGCTATTGTAACTGGTCCAATTATACAAAATATTGCCATAATGATTTCGAAGAAGCTGCCCAATTCAGATGGTTTTAGTGTCTCTAATGGCTGGTTAGAAGGTTCCGAAGCCGTAATAGAATTGTAAGTAGAGCTCTCCAAGGTATTGGTGGACATATGAAGCAAATGATTGTTATTAATCAGTATTTAAAACCAAGAGCATTCTCTAGAATTCACTACGACACTAATAAATCCCGGTATGCATGCAATGGAAAGCGATTCCCAATGGATGGATGAATTCTACTATTTTCAAGGAGTGGCTTTTATATTTAAATACAACAATTGAAACACAGAAATGGAATGTCTTGCTCTTTCTTGATAATTTTTCCGGTCATGAATGTGGATTCGAATTAGCAAAGGAATATCTAACTCATGTTCGTGTTGAATGGTTACCACCGAATTGTACATCTCTGTTACAACCTGTCGATCAAGGGATCGGTGACGCTTTGAAAATTAGATATCGTAAATACTTCCATGAACACATGTCTAAGATGATTTTCATCGATAGACATCCCATGGAAGGCGTCGATATGTTGCGTGAATGTGTTTGGAACTCTTTACACAATACATCCACTGTTCTCGTTGTTTTGAGAAAGCTAGTTTCCGCTTTGAATTAGATAATGAAATCATTGCAGATCTAATTTCAGATGTTGTAAATCATGATGAGCAGGATATCCTTGATCAAGAAGTTTTAATAGCTGGTCTACCTGCAGTTGTAGATGCTGATCAAGTTCTAGAAATGATTGAGTTGTTCGATGCTAAAGAAAATCAAGTTGGAAATGCCGAAAACAAGATGACAGTGGTGCTAAACCTGAAATTGAAACAAATGAAGAACAGGTAGGCCTATAACTAGGTAGTCTTCCAATAAGTACAAAAGAAGCCATGTTGCGTTTATCTGAACTCGAAAAGTATTTTGAACACAAAGGAATGGATGATGAAGTAGCATGGGTTATCTCAGTTCAAGACAAAATCCTGGAAAGGGTACAGGCTAATCTGATTCAACCATCAATTGACGTTTATCTGTTGAAGGAGAATAATGTAAATTAAGTGGTGTAGGAAGGATACAATCCTAGTATTGAATTACTTTTGCACATAGTAGTGATATTTTATGATATATATTCACCCCACTTAGGTACCCCGCTTTGGGAAGTACCCCACTTTGGATACCCCACTTTGGGAATAAAAAATGTAAATTTGTACACAATATTGTTCAAAATTTCAGCAGGCGCACCCCACACCCCACTTTGGGAGGTACATTTAGCTGTAGTTTACTGAACACACCAATTGCACACCCCACTTTGTGAAGTTCTACTCTAGTTCGAATTACAGCCATGTACTAGGCATGTCATGTTGAATATATGATGATGCGGACAATACAGTCTATATACCGTAAAAGTAGTAAACGACGTTTGGTTTTAGTCGAAAGCGGCAACAGATGCACTTTAACCCATAAGTATGATTATTCAGAGATTTACGTATTTACAGAGATTGTAAATCGCTCTCATACTTTGTCCAGTCAATGTAGCAAAATTTGGGCTTAACTCTGAAATACATACATATTACAACAACCATTTTTAAAAATATCACTCCTTGCTGCATTTTGCAACTTTTTGACACATTTAAAGACATTAACATTCATATAACGCCTTCAGTTTAAACCAAATCAAATTTTTATGTCATTACAGAAAGTACCACGCCGTTTGTGGAGTCACTGGAATCTATTTGGGGTTACTTTATACGATCAACTGGATAATGTTTCAGGAATGTGGAACATGACATTCTCAAATTTTGTCACGACACTATGGAGCGACGACCTGGTTGCAGCCGCTAGGCTATTTGAGTTTTGTTTTACACATTTTGGCCCACTAAATGCCATATATTCCTTGATTACCCACCGTGGTCTCCAAATTTCCTTGTTAATTCTCTCATCTACATTATTATAACGCAATTAATCAGTACAATAGACTACTATATAATACAGATGGGGAAGCAGTGGGCCAACGAATATATCATTCACGTTTATCAGTATTCACGGATATGCGTCGAACATTTTGAAGAGGAATATATCATTCCCCATCCATTACAGATGATGCTAAATATAAAACTCAACCTTATCCCAACAATATCCCCTTCTTCCATCCCTAAAAGCCTGCAGGCATTTATCTATCCACTTATTCGTAAAAAAATACTGTATAAATTTTTCAAAAATATGAAACCCCCTTTTGCAAGCTCGAGCAACATGCGAAAGTTTATATGAAGTCTTATACTACATAGATCAGCGATCAAGGATCGAGACTTTTTTGATTATTCTACTGAGGCAGATCTTACTATTTACAGGGTTGAAATACATTTAGGTGTAGCTACAATTATGAAGTGTATCAATATCAGTTCTGATTTGCACTTGAAGGTTAGCTTTGAAGGATTCCCTATCCCTCTTCCAGATTATATATCGAAATCAAAGGTTCTAAAATTCGTAACAAGGATATGTTGCCAAATTTACCCAACTTTTGTGCAAATATCACTCACAATTATGATATTCAATCAATACTTGCCGTTTCCTAGCAAGAGGCTGTTGTTCAAAATCCGACTCTATTAACAATATAAAAGCTTTGTCTAAATTTCCTGAAGGTGGTTATTTTGGATATGATGTCGTAATTTTTCTTCTTATGAAATGCACCTATAGTAACATACAATTCGACGTACAAACTCTTATTGGTTGTTACGAAGACCTCCAAATGTACAAGAGCATACCCTGTTTTATGGCGATGTCTCTAATAATAATATTCCCTTTATCATTTTAGCTATTCCAATAACTACACTGTAGTCCAAAATTGTAAGTAATGGTATCCTGAATTGTTTGGAAAATTTACCCAATGAAATTTCAACCTAGCGCAGTTATTTCTGATACTCATCGTACCAATATTTTTTCGTTCTAAACTTAATGAATACTTATCCAATCCCTGAAAAGAAATGCTGCATCATCAATCCAATGACTTTTCTACTTGTTTATTTGTTTTTGGATACAGTCCACTTAATCAAAAACATCCTCAACAATCTTATTGGTTTTCTGTTCGTTCAAATTCCACAACTACAATTAGAATTTAAACTTATGGTCCCTGTATGGAATGTATTTTGGCATAGCCAAACTTAGTTCATGACGCAGAGCACTCTCTCAATTATCTTCGAAAAGCACAATCTTTGAATTCCAAAGCACTTCATCCAGGAAATAGCAAACAATCTGTTCCACTAGCTCTAGCTATTTTTGGTGATACAACCTCAGGTGCGTGCTGCGATGCTTGAATATCTAAAGGATGAAGATATTGTAATTCCAGCCTCGAGCTTATAATCACGTTGTGGTTGTTTGTTAATTCAAAAGAACTTTATCATCCGCATCAATTTGGAATGCTATCAGTCCAAATACACATAAAATACAAATACCTTGATTCTGGAAAAGTAGAATTGGTTATCAACATGAATACTTTCGAAAAATCTTTGTCTCACTAAACAAACCTTTGGACCATAATAAACTACAAATTTAGCTATTGCTGATTTATTAAAGGATTTAATTAGAGAATGCTTTTTACGTATTAACCGGAAGATTTCACATCAATTCAGATCGTATCTAAAATTGATGAAATAGTCAGCCTAATTTCGAATTATTTTATCACATTACAGACTGATTCTATTGACATACTTTCTTCATCATATAACTTTAAACATATCGTTGCTTATATAGCAGGGTATATCTCTCATTCGCTCATATAACGTCCCAACTGTCATGTTTGTTTTGACCTACTTCAGAACGATAAGGTTAATAGTTCTTCTATTGAGATTCTTGATAGAGGAGGGCTCCAGTTGCCAAGAGAAGTTCTTGACCAATATAAAGAATCTAAATTTTATATCCTCGAATTGTTTGAATCTCAGATATTAGCAACTAATGTTCCACTGATCATGTATTGCTCCACCTATCTGCTTAGTTCTTAGTTGAATTGGATTCTGGTATTGTTTACGATCAACTGATTGTTTGTGATAGTTATCATTATAATAGATTATGCTTCATTAAGTTATTATGGTTGTATAATGTATACACGTATTATATTAGTTGTTGCTGACATCATCATTAATGGCGCATAAATCGCAGTTAAGAGAATCTCATAAATCATACTAATGGATTTACAATACTATTACGACGTTCAATAAATTCTGATCACTATATTACTGTGGGGATTTATACACATCTATAATATATTAATATTTTAATATGAATATTTAACCTTCTGTCTACAAGCTAATATTGATTTTTTCATTATCGCTTAAAAACTCAACAAGTTATATAAAATTTTACAACAGGTGTTTTTATACTCTACCTTATGACATGACTTGGCAAGAATTCTAAAATCGAGCAAAGAGCTTATGTCAAGTTTCGTACTCTCCTCGAGAAATCTGCGCACGAGATACATCTTGATTTGGTTCAAGTCTATACTACAAAGGTGTTCTGTCTGATGCAGAGGTCAGAAGATAGGCTCTGCGTTTCAGGCTGGGAAGAAAGTCTATCGAAGATGACCCTCGGCCTGGAGCACCAATTACGGCTGCATCTCTCATTAAATCGTGCATTATCAAGAAACTGATAGACCTAAACCAACATATAACTGTCGGGGAACTTTCTAATAGTGTTGGCATCTCGATGGAGAGTGTAGACCACATTTTAAGAACACAGCTAAAGTTGATGAAGGTCTGTGCCAGATGGGTCCCACATTACTCACAAAGGCCCAGAAAGAGACAAGGGTGAGCTATTGTTGTAATCTCCTGAATCCTACAAAGAATGCGACCCGCGAAGATTATTTGAGATAGTGACTGGTGATGAAACATGGGTTCAGTATAACACACCTTTTCCAAACAAGCAAATAAGATGTGGATAGGAAAGCACTCGGACCCTCCGATAATATCGCGTCCAGATTTCAGATCATCGAGGATCATGTATTGCATATTTGTAGATGCACATGACCCAGTGGCCCAGGTGATAGTTCCAAAGGGACAAACTGCACTGGAAGCTTCTCGCACTCGTAATTGTCTTGGTGAAGTCGAAGAAAGCTTGTTGAAGAGGAGAGAAAGGACTGGTGCTAATGGGTTGAGATTATTACATGATAATGCCCGTCCTCACAAAACCAAGCAAGTCATGACAAAATCTTAAGGATGGGGATGATTGAGCTTGGACATCCCCCTTACAACCCGGATTTACCTCCTTGTGGTTTATATCGCTTTCCTAAGCTTAAGGAATACTTTTCTGGTTGTCATTTTAGCAACAGCGCAGAACTGGGATCGGCGATTTTCCAGTATTTAAACGGATCCCGCTGAAGACTATAAAATATTTTGTACAATGGTTGGAGCGTCTTCAACGCTGTATAAATAACGTGGGGAGTATTTCGAAAAATTAAACACTGATAATTTGTTTACAACATACAATTGGTTACTTTTGGGGATAGTGATTAGAACTTATTGAACACCCGTAGTATATATTACCGGATATTATGTCAAAAACAGAAATGACCTCTCCTTCATATTCGTTGGTCGGCTGCTTTCTTATCTGTATTATATAGTATTCTATGTTTTACATATATACATATTTGTTGTTTGACCAGAATTGATATAAGAAACTGGAAGACCCCAGGGCTGATTTTTGCCTTACAGGGGTATTTTGGGGCTGGCCAGGAGAAGTTCGAGTCTTGGATGAAAAATTCAAACCTATGATGAAATTATGACTTCATTTCACCTTTTTGGATTTTCGAAAAATCACATTAGTAATCACTGCTCGGCCAATATACATAATAGAGGTTTGAAATTTGAATCACAGTTATCCCTCAATGTACCAAATTTTCTAAAGTCATGATTTGGACCAAATGCAAACTCTCATGGAAATATTACGTCATCATAACTCTAAAAATGACATAATTTTCCAAATTTCGATAGATTTCAATGTTTTATAATACTCGTAGCCCGAATAGCACAGATTACAAATCAAAAGCAGTATAGCAGCTCCAGTATTACGATGAAAGGCCATTATTGGAATTTATATGGACCATAGGTAATACAATTTAGTTTCCATAACAACTTAACTTTGAGGGACACATTATTGCTAACAAATTTTTCTCGTTCGGATGGACGTCTATGCAAATTCTATACACTGAAAACTATTTGCAGTACCTGGACAGTGAAAAATTGTTATTTCTGAAATTTTGCCTCTATTCAAGAACCCATTCTCTTTTATAGCTTAGTTTCCCAAAGCACTGAATACGTAGTTGTTTCACACCTATGCTAAAACTAGGGACAAAGCTCAAGGATGCTTCTGTCCGTCGCTGAGCGACATAGCAAGCGAAGCCCGCATGTACAGTGCATTACTAGCGTGTATTAGGCAAAATTTCCTACAAACGATTAGTTTAATTAACTCGTGAAATAATATATCCATTTATTGAATAAACAATATATGAAGTTTCATATCATTTCGTTAAGTAATTCTCTAATAATTTCACATTGAATTTAGGTAATAATTGCAGTAGGAAATTATATGCACCAGCCATTTTTAGGTTATTGTGAATATCAGATTAGATGTTTGGTACAGATTAAGGTTACGAAATATATTTTTATGAAATAATGTTTCCTTCATCGCAACCACAAAATCAATTACCACCGATTACCACCCTAAAATATTGATACGTAGCCTTTGCAACCTTTGTATACATCAATCTGAAATTTCACATTTTCCCCTTCATTGCGCAACTGCAAAAATTCCTTAAATTCTATTCATGTATTTGCATTCCTATGATTACGAATACATATTAATGAAGTCACCGCAGCATTAAATAAGGTTAAATTCTCCTTAAATATTAACATAATCTTTACCTACCTAGTTAGATACGAGGGTCGTCCAACAATATTTAGAATAAATGCTGTAACCTCATTTCTTGCACGCCACACGTCTTATATCTATAGTACACTATTTATAACTACTCTAGTTTAAATATCTAAGCTTTTTCTCTTTTATTACTTTTTTTGACAGCTACTTATATAGTCAGCACTTGGCTCTAATTTTAAATTCGTACCTAATTATTTCTCATGGATTTACATTTGGAAAGGAGGGACTTTCGCACAATAATTTTTTATGACTTTATGAGAAAACTCAGTCCTAAAGAATCACATATTCAACTTCAGGACACATTTGGAGAATAATCACCATCTTTGGCTACAGTGTACAACTGGTACGGTGAACTTAACTGTGGATGAAAGACTCTAAGTGATGAGATGGGATCAGGACGTCCTGCAGATGCGGTTAACCCAGAAAATATCCAGAAAGTTAAGAGAATAATCAAAAATGAGCATCGAATCATAATAGACGAAATGATGAGTCAATTAGACATCAGCAGAGGAAGCCTCCATACCATACTTCATGAGCATCTCTTGGTGAGGAAAGTGGCTGCACGTTAGATTCCACCAAAACCTTTGAAGAACAAATGACAACTCGAGTGGATTGGTACAAATTTATCATCAAAAAATTCGATCATGGATGTTCAAAGCTATTGAATACATTAATTTCGGGATATGAGACTTGGATTTACCAATATGACTCAGAGACGATGCAACAATCCTCAGTTTGGCTTTTCCAGTTGATGATCCCCGTCAAATACTAAGACCTGCAAGAAGTGGAAACAAGCAAATGGTCGCCAGTTTCATCTCTAAAAGGGACATGTTGTTACTATTCCCCTTGTAGAGCAAAATACCGTAACTGCGAGTTGGTATGTCAACATTTGCATGCCTCAGGTGATAGAAAAGTGGAGCATTTTACATCCTAAAGCCTACCTCACCTCACTTCAATGGAACCATCACAATGCAAGTGCACACAAGGCAGCTTTGACAATGGATTTCTTTGCAGAAAATGGTATAAAATTGATACCCCATCCAGCATATTCCCCAGATTTGGCGCCATGCGACTTCTTTCTCTTCCCTAAACTAAAAAAGAAGAACAAAGGGGTTCATTTCAATAGTACAGAAGAGGCAAGACTGACTTATAATGAGGCCCTCCATACCTAACGAAAGAAGACTGGGAAAATTGTTTTGAAAGTTGGTTTAGAAGGATGGATTTATGCATACAATCATCTGGTATATACTTCGAGAAACTATAAAAAAATAATCCATTTTTTACTATTCCTTCATATAGATTCCAAAAACTTTTTGAACTACCCTCGTAATATATTTTACGTATGACCTTATCATTTAGTAATGGTTGATCCATTATTTTTTCCTAAAACTGTCTTGTCTTTGCTTTCATATTCGAAAAATTGACTATATTATCAATCTAATAGTCAAAGAAATATTTACAGTTCTCAATCTCGGAGAAGAATTGAAACCTTCTGTATACTCTGGCTCATACAATTTCTAATATCTTCAAGAAAAGTAAAAAGTCAGTAGATAAACAAGACGGCGAGCGTTGGGGTCTTTATATTCCATAGAGTATGTGGAGGCTCAATTTACCTGTAAGCAAACTCGTTTTGTGATCTTGAATTCAAAGTCAAACCAGATATTGAGAGGGAAAAGCGGACAGATGAACTTTAAATCAGATCGAAGGAATCATTTGGATTAGATTGGGATATCAAGTTCTATCCACCATTTAGCATCACATGAAATATTTCAGTTATTCAGATACAGAGTGTAACAAAATCGATGCCCTATACTTTGTAGATATATATTTGGTGTTGTACATTAATACACAATGTTAATTACTTTCCTATATAAGCTCCAGATAATTCCAAACACTTTTGTATTCTTTTCGGCATGCTACTTATAAGATTGTCCAATATTTCTGGTGAAATTTCTGACCATGCCAATTTTACAGTTTTTTCAAGCATTTCAATGTTCGTACACATTTCCATCTCATCGACCCTGCTTTTTAATATCGCCCAAAGATTTTCAATCGGGTTTAAGTCAGGGGAGTTCCCAGGCCAGATACCCTTCTGCCAAAACGATTGTAGATTTAATTTGCACCATTCCTGTGTTACTTTTGCATGATGTGCTGAGCTCCATCCTGTTGGAAAATATAATTGGACATGTTTGGGAGAAGTTGTCGTACCAAGATTGATCCAGTTTTCCGTTTTCTTTTGAGAGAAGGCAAAAGAGATTTTGTCAGGATTTCCTCAACATAATATTTAGCGGTAACAGCGGAGCCAACTGGTATAATGTGAAGGTCCGAGAGTGCACAATAGGACATCATACCCCATACGTGCAATTTGGAGGGAAATTTTATCTTTCCTTGAGGTATCAATGTGAGATTATATTTTTGCCCAAATTCGGTCATTTTGTCTGTTTGGTGTGTGAAATATTTCAAATGGAGACTCATCAGAGAAAAGTATACGTCTCCAGTCATCTACAGTCCAATATTTTCTCTCTTTACAAAAGGAAACTCGGTTAGCTTTCTGTTTATCAGTTAGTCGAGGTTTTACAGGTCTTTTAAAACTTTTGCCCCAATCACGTTTGTTAAGTATCGATGAACGCTAATATGTGAGATTGAGATCCCTTTTACCTTTAGCCTTTTGGATAATTTCCTTGCAGATTGTTGCCTTTTAGAAACAGACTTGGATATTACAATTTTTGCAACTCTAGGTATGGAATCCTTGCGTCCCGCCCAGGCAGATTCTTCAGAGACTTCCCTAGTGTATAACTAGCCCACCACCTACGTATTGTACGAATATCTGCACCAAATTCAATGGCCACGTTTCTTTGAGTTTTTCCACCTAATAACATGCCAATAGCTATGTGTCTTGTTCGAATAGCATGCTCTTTCACCATCGCAAAATTAGCTAATAAATATGAAACTATGAGTTAGTATATTTGTGGTTAAATGTGAGTCATACTTTGCAATATAATAAAATATCATTAGTTATGAATAGAATTAACATAGATATAGCAAATAGTATATATTCGTAGATACTTAATGTGGCTGTGTTTTGTAAATAATTAATTGTTAACAATAGGGTATCAATTTTGTTACACCCTGTATTGCATTGCTCTTGTATACTGTAGCAATTGAAGAAATTGAAGAATAGTATTGAAAATATTCAACAATTGCCTGGAAATTTTATTCTGGAGAAGAATTTGATATGTATGTAAGAGGTTTCCCCTGTAAAGTCTACTTTCATAGCTTATCATCTTAAACTAGCAAGAGACAAATTGACAGAGGTGAAGCAGTATTTAAATTTGAAAGTTTAAACCTGTCTACTTTGGAACAAATTAGCTCATTCAGAAACTCTATTGTACAAACATTTGATTTATCTAAAAAATAGTTCTAGAAATCATTCTATCTCCAACCTACTTTCTAACCTGAATATTGACCTTTCATCGCACATAATTTTATGGTGTCACCATTTTATGTTTCGGATCGATTTGAAAAAGTTCCTGGGAAAATCGACATCCAATTGAGCCTTTCCAATCAACCAGTTGTATGAATTTGTCAAAAAGAGAATCGTGATTCAATAATAGCATTGTGTAATTTTATCAACTCTGAAATCAGTTCACTTCACCAAAGTGGTTTTAATACCCAAATGGTAATGTCAATATGTCGATTATAACCTCAATATTCGATGGAAAATCATTGTAGTGATGACATGAAAGGCTTGTTCTCCTGTATTGCTGCAAATCAAAACGTAGCGATATTTACTGCTTAGCAAAAGTAGTATGCGGTTTTCCATCTGATTGCTCAATAGTTGAAATTAATTAAACAAATCGTCAAAATTATCCTCAGTGGGAAAAGAACTTTTGAGTTATAAATCTGTTCAGAGAAGTGGAATTAATCACGAACCTGCAAGCATCATCGATATTGTGCCCAGCTGCTCCATTGCCTACTTATCTTAGAATCTTAGTTTGGTTCTTGAATGTTATTTACAGGATTGCTACTAGTAGATCTAAGTGGTCAAAAGATCAATCAGTTCGAGCTATAGATCATGATTTTGCAATCGTATTAATGAAGTAACAAACTTACCTTCCGATCAACCCGGAGGAAGTGGCAATGCAAGGACTGGCATTATGGCCAGGATTCTTTTTTAAAAAACGATCTTTCCATTGCGTTTTCATATGTACCATCATCTTAGAAAGGTATCCTATCTTAGATTCACATGAACATAACTCCGTTGCTTAAATTGCTAATAGCAATGAGCGCGTAAATGTAGAAAGATTTCGTATCAGAAGTCAAAATACTTATACCTTGATTTTGGAAAATTTCCTTGTTTTCAGTTAGCGATTCGCTGCATAAATTTTTGGCTCATACTTTTCAATTCATTGAGAAAAATAATATTGTTGGCTTATGTAATATCTCAGAAGAAGGATTAGAGCAAGGACATAAGTTGATTAGAGAATTCTCTACACGTTGAGTTGGAAATATGATTATCCAGTATAAAATAAGAATTTACAGAAAATCTTATTCGTTCATTCTGTGGTGAAGTAGAACATATACAAATTGTCAAAGAAATATGGATGATGGCATAGAAATGTTTTCATAAACCAAAATTTGAGTCTACATGTTTCTATTGATAAGTTATATCTAACAGAAACCTGTGGCCACATAGTCGAGGATACTAGCTACAAAAATTATCAGAGAATAACGAACCAATATCCAATCGGTGCACAAACTTTAATCAAATTTTGGGAGACTGTGAAATAAGGCTATCTCTAGTACCTTTGGGGTAGAGATTAAGGATGGGAACCTTTTGAATGCCCTAAGCAATATATACTGAATTATATAAATATTTTGAATTATACCAATTATTTAAGTTTAATTCGAAATAATGTGTTTTTAAGTAATTAATTTGTGTTATCGACAGCGTTATGATTCCAAATATAATTTCATCCTTAGACAATGAAATATAGTATACTAAAAGTGAAAGTTGAGCCGCGATAAAATTTAGATGATATATAGAGTATATCAATGTCAACAATATTGCATCTAATTTGTTAATGAGATTATCAAAATTTTGGCATGATGCTTTTAGTGATACGCTTGTGAAAGATACTGCAATTTTATCACTTTAAACATATTATCTTTCTCACTAATTAGTATGTACCCATCACTAGATTTTGATATTCAATTTCTATATTTTCAACAATTGTCGTATTCTAATTTCTTGTACTGCTTTAGATAATTCAACAAATTCTTTTTGCAGATGTTGAACCTGAGCAAATAGAATTTATAAATAATCGATCCAAACTTTCACAGCGCGAATCCCTGGACTCTATAATTACTAACCAAGATCAAATCTTGTTGGTTTCCATGCATCTATTGCTGAACATTTCTGAGAACATTGTTTTAGAAGGGAAAATGTTGAAAAAAGGACTTATATCGATATTGTTGAAAATGTTAGTAACAGTTAATTTAGAATTGCTTATTATCTGTGTTTCGTTTCTAAAGAAATTGAGTATATTTGTTGAAAATATCGAACTATTGTTGAAATCGGATGCCATCTATCAATTAGAGGCTATATTTGCAAAGAATTATGATCCAGTAAAGCAAATATGTTCGAGATTGTTGTTAAATTTGTCATTTGACAAATATTTTCAGGAAAAAATGGCTAAAGATAGACTAGTAGTTTATCTTTTGCAAGATCTAAAAGTTTCATCAGACAACCCCACAATTTATGCAATTTTGTACCATACAAGCATTCACATACAGAATTGTGTACACTTTGAAAATAGTAAATTCCTTATTCATTTTAAGCAATTGATCCATGAAATTGCTGATTCTGAATTAGATATACGTTTTCTAGCATTACTAATCAACCTACTGCGATGTTTTACTATCGCACAATTTTTCTTAGACATCAATACAATTGGTGTTATCCTCAGCCGTTCTTTTCATGCACAACTACACGGTGCAACTCTACTAAAGATATTGAGCACTGGATTAAATCACAAAGATTGTTGTAGAAATTTGAAGTCTCATCATATCCAAATACTTATCGATCATTTATCAGGTTGCATGGACAAAGATTTGATGATCGAATTATTCCGAATAATCAACTCTGTCCATTATCCAGAATCCAATACTTATCCATTTGAATCAAGTTTTGATGTAAAAGTGTTTCTATTACAAAACATTTTATGTTATCAGGAACTAGAAGAAGATTTGCTTTTGGAATTAATTATCTTTACAGGAATAATAGCGATTAACCATGAATCGGCTGTATTTTTTTACAAAGAAGGTGCTGTGAATATCTTTATTGCAATATTAAGAGAGAAGCAAGAAGATGATGAATTTGTTCTTCAGATTATATATATATTTTATTTACTACTCTATCATTCAGCAACTAAGGACTCAATTATCTATGATTCTCAAATACCTTCATATATAAATGAACTTATGAATGACCCAAATATGTTAATTTCAAGTTATTCTAACGAAGCTCTCAATCTGTTATTTTGCCTAGATTCTGATTATGCAAACCAAATTGTTAATGAAAGATTTAATTGGTATAATTTTCAATGGCTTGACTCCATAGCAGAACAGGATAAGTAAATGAATTTCAAAAAATGCTCTTATTTCAATCTGCAGCACACTGATGATTAGTATATCTTGTTTTACCCAATTTGAGATAGACATATTGTTGATCTACTTTTCTTTAGTATATAAATTTCCGGAGAATTATGCATAATGATTACAATAACAAACGTATATATCTTACTCTTGTTGATTCTAAGTACTAAATGTGAAATCTGCTAAGCAGCAATTCTCAAGGCACCTACGAGAAGCACACAATCTTTTGAGCATAACAATGTTATTAGGAATGTAAATAAAAGACGTTGTAGATTTCGGTTGAACAAATGTTATTTGCACTTTAGCTAAATTTCTGACAATTCTTCTAAGTTTATTCTCAACAATACATTATGATAACAATTTCGTCAATAGAATTACCAAAGATATTTTATTTGTTTAATCATTATTTTTCAATTGTATATTTTAAAAACGAAAATGGAGAGGCAGGAAAGTTTCAGTACCGCCTTATGGATAATAGGGTATCCAGCTCCACAGCGAAGCGATGGTACAGGGTTTACTGTGGACACCCATCTGAGCTCTAAAGGATCGCTCCTATTCTGGGGAGCAGTACCTGGAGCACGAAACATTTCTGATCCAGGAGCGGGAGGGGAAGCAGTGCTCAATTTTTGGAGCGCGCTCATATGTAATTGCATACAATTTCGAAATTTCATCGTTATTTCATAATTCATCGTAATTTAGTATTCTTGGATAGAAATTGTAGAGTAGACAGAGCATTACACGCTACTAACCTCTAAATAGAATGGAGCTCCCACCTCCGCTCGTTACACAGAAAATGAGCGGACTCCCTCTCATGTTCCTGAAAAATGGACCCCACTCATATCGCGTTCCTTTCTATTCTTGTAGATTTACATTAGATTTGTGTTTTAAACAATCAGGAATGGGTTTCACCATTGTACATTCGGGAAATTTCTAAATGTCCAATGTCAATGCATTTAAAGGAATTATTATATATATTTACATTATGAATAAGTGTCCCAGCGTGCACTTTTTATTGCAAGAATACTGAAATTTATGGAAAATATCGATGAAATTTGTAAATTGTATGCAATTATATGTGAAAGCAACAATATGTACGCTCCTCCAAATCTACCTTCATCTCCTGGATCAGAAATGGAGGATGCTCCAACTTCCGCTCCCCAAATAGAAGCGTGCAAACGTAGCGGCGCCCTTTAGAGTGTCCTCGTTTAAAGCCCTGACACTGGGAATCATTTTCATAATTTACTGTTATATAATAATATCTTGAAATGTTCTTATGTTGGACATTTAGCAAATTTCCCTTATGTACAATGGATTAATTCAATCCTCATTACTTATACAGAGACATTCAATAAATACTGATCACTATCCATAAGAATTACTCAACTGTTTAAAATTCCAATTTTTTATTATGAATGTTCGAATAGTGTCCTCCACATTCAACGACTGAATTCAACATCTTAAGGACTTGAGATGTAGTAAATTTTAATACTGGTATTTTCTAACTCTATGTTTCAAAATACAGTGCCCCACATTACTTTTTGATGGAAATCTTTTCTGATAAAGCGTGCGTGTATTCACTGTACAGGGTGACCCATAAATATTGTTACCAATTGTTGTATGTATAAAATATATAATATTGAAGCTGTTAAGACGAAATTTCTACCAATTGTCAGAATCTCTTCATAGAAATATATTTCGAGTATCGTTCGAATATACCGCTTCGACATTTAATACACCTAACAATACGAGTAGGGAAGGAGTCCACGCTAGAACGAATGTCACAGTCTGGAATATTCTTCCATTCTCGAGACAAGGTTTTCTTTAGCTGGTCAATACTAGGGTGTTTTTTAGAGTTGACCTTGCTCTCTAAAATGGACCATACTGAATAATCGAGAGGGTTAATGTCAGGGGAGCAAAGAGGCCACTCTTCGGCAGAAATTAGCCCTGGAAATTTCTCTTTGCACTACTGTTGTGCCGCTTTCAATTTATGAGCAGGTGCTGGGTCTTGTTGGAATACTCAATTTCTATTTTGATAATGTTTTTTGGCCCAAGGTTCGACAACCTTCTTCAGTATCAAATCACGGTATACTGTTTGATTGATTTTTAGACCCTGGGGGATGAAAACGAGGGGTGTCCGACCATCAAATGTGATGCCTCCCCACACCATTACTGAAGCTGGCATTTTGGCTCTAGACACCTGGAAAGTGGATTTAGGGAGAGTATTTTTCGCAGTAGCAAGGATTCTATCGTTTTTGGAGTTTAACACTTGTTCTACAGTGATCAATTTCTCATCTGAGAAGAGGATATCTCTATGGGTGTGGTTTGTGAAACGCGAAACCAATTCTTTAC
Organism: Oopsacas minuta; assembly: GCA_024704765.1. Classification (NCBI taxonomy): domain Eukaryota; kingdom Metazoa; phylum Porifera; class Hexactinellida; order Lyssacinosida; family Leucopsacidae; genus Oopsacas; species Oopsacas minuta. The sequence continues at coordinate 58,507 of JAKMXF010000044.1, read as the reverse complement.
ATTTTTGTAACCGCTTGTTCTTATTTTGCTCGCTAAGAAGCTGGGACTTATTCAATTTATAGACTTTCATCTGTACGTCACTTCGTACAATTCTTCTCTTTGATTCCCTACTAATTTGTATCTCCTTGGCCATTATTCTGATGCTTCTTGAGGGATTTCTGCGGATCCTCTGAGATACACGACTTATCTTAGAAAAGGTCCTAACAGTTCGCGGGCGACCAGGTCTACGTCTGTCAGTCATCAATCAGGTATCATTGTAACGGGACAATGACCGGTTTATGACCATCTTATTCATTTTCAGTAGTTTAGCGATTTTAACCTTGGAATTTCCCGCCTCATAAAGCTGTGTAACAGCTGCTCGCCGAAGTTCCATTGCTTATCAGCAAAAAAATCGAGTGATTAGTGTCCAGATGCCATAACGAATAAATATCTTAGAGTATACGATCTAGAATGAATTATAGCATAATAATATAAAGAATTCCTATATGAAATATAGAATATTGTTAGATAGTATATCAGTAACAGTATTTATGGGTCACCCTGTAGTGTTTAAGTATCAATCATACAAGTATTGGACCAAAATGTAGAACTCTAAATAATATTAACCTTTAAAATTGCTTTTATGATTAGAATGGACTAATCTCTGTTCTATTATTTTCAAGTTTCACATCGATAAATATATTGAATATATGTTAATCTTCACTATTATTTCATTACATTTACAGTTTTGAATTTTCCAACGAATTGTCACAACAAAATAACGTCATTTGATTAGACACACAAGTAAAATTAGCCATCCTACGCCCCTAACCCCTTAGATCATACTCCGGGATAGAAATGAGGAAGTTGGCAACCCTACCTGTCATGTAGCTTCGGTAGGCCTTTGTACCGATCCCTGGAAAGTTTTTCCTAACTAAACCCTTTTAGAAAATTGTTTAGGTGTACTTAAGTGATTGAAATGTCGAACGATTTCCTAGGAATGGCTAATGATTCCTTACGCTGGTTTTACAGTGCCAGATTACTACACGTGCAGACTTTGCGATCTCACGGGGCCAGGACAGATTGAGGGGCCGCTGAGACCTTTAGCCTGCCTATATTTGTTAAGCCAGAGATCCGGTACATGGATTTTGATTTTTCTCATCTACAAACTTGTTCATACTGGGGCAAATCAAAATTTTTGAGCTCAAAAGCAATTATATATTTATGAAAGTTAAACTCAATGTGTTTTAGCCCTCACAGAAGCAACAAACTCGCAAGACCCGAAGTGCACTTAATCCGATCCTAGTTTTCCGACGTAGGAAAACCCATGGGAATTCCAACATGGTAATCCTATGGACATTCTACAGAGAATCCTCTGGGAACGGGATAGGAATGAGAATTGAATTTCTTTTACACGGAAACCATGAAGATTTAAGTGAAAGGTATTCATCGCTAATCCGAACAACACTATTCCAAACGCAAACAATTCTTTCGGATAAGCGAAATATATTGAGACAATACCATAGGGGTACATTTATCTAATGTTGTACAAACGATGATATGGCGGCCAACATGTGTAATATAGTATTGTGTATTTGTTCACAGGTAAATTAGATACAATACGCTATTTTGTACATTTTGGGACATTTTCCCTAAGTTGTATTACCTTTTGCACCTTCGGATGGGCTAGAATTCTGATAAACGACGTTCAGATTTGCGAGGGTGTACTTTACAGGGACTTTACAGGGACATTGCAGTGAAATAACGAAGAATTATATTTGGACCGAGTAATTGAAATTTCCAACTAATCTTCATCAGCGTATGATGTTAATATGAACATATGAAAGCGCACTCCCCTGTCTACGTTCCTACGCCAGAGCTAATAAGTCATCACCCTAGGGCATGCTGAATCTGTTGCGGATATAGTAATAACCCGATTCCAATCTGACATAATATTTCATTCAGTATGAAATTAGCATTTCAATCGCATCAGTCCACCCATTTTCAAGGAATCTATATATCATTGTAAGATTGGTCCCATTGGAATCCTTATTATCTTCATCCTTATCATTGGATGAACCGAGTGAAAATCGTGCAAGAAAATGCATACAAAATTTTATAATGTCAATAATAGAGATATTTCTAAGTTTATAACTGGTGATAAAACATGAATATATTGTATGTGTGGCTACTGACTATATCCAAGACCTATATTCAAAAACACCTTAAAAGTATAGCGACTCGGAAGTAGTTCGGGGCCTCGTGAACTGCACAACTCCACAAGATTTCTCATCAGAGGTCATATACATTTATCTTAGCACACTTTTGAATGCTGAACTCGAATCTGCAATCAGAATTTCTCTAGCACGTCTAGTTATTCTGAAATCCAATATCCATTTTTTCAATAGTATAGTATTACCTAGTTACTAAATTGCTATATGGGCATGCCTATTTTGATTCAATTATCTGGAATATAAATGACTTTACCTATTTGAATTCAAGCAAATCAAATTATAAACATGCATCGTAATTGTAGAACTCATCCCGACAATTTCTATTACGTTTGTGGTCTTTTTTGCGTAAAATCACAAAGACGACCAATCACAAATCATATAAAGAACATATACAATTGTACTTCGAATGTCCACTTGGTGACCAAGACAAGTCGTGGGCACCACATGTTATATGCACTTCTTGTTCAAGTGGACTACGTGATTGGTTGAACAAAAGGAAAGTTTCAATGCCATTTGCAATACCCATGGTCTGGAGGGAACAGAAAAATCACCTTGATGATTGTTACTTTTGCCTTATCGACATTACAGGATTCTCAGCCAAGAATAAGCACGCTCTTGTTTACCCAGACTTGGATCTGTTCGCAGGCCAATTCCACACGACATCTCATTACCAATCCCAATTCCCAAGCCACAGCAATGAAAATCGGGTCTGATATGGTGGAAGATGTTCATGCAGATTCTACAGATGCTAATTATGTCCCGGAAGATGAATTACACTACATAACACAATTTTTGTTTAGCTTCAATTTTTGTTGTCCCCTTATGTTTTTTGGGTCGCTGAATTCAAAAATCGTGTTAGTTTTTCCATATCATCAATGCTTTTTGACGTATTTACACTTTTTGCTTTTTCCGAACAAGTTGTGTTGTTCATTATATGCAAATTTACCTACAGCTCTTGTGATAGATTTAAACACGTAGTGATGTGTTGATAAGTTAATTTGAACATGAAAATCACTACCAAACAGTACATTGCTGATTACAAGTCCTAAAGAAAACAAAACGCACTCATGTTAGAGAGTTAAAATACTTCAAAAATGAACTGTTGAACGAGCTTTTCTTTTGTGACCAGAAATGTCTTCCCTTATCAAAACCACATGTAATCGCCATCATTGCGCTGTCCCAGCGACCCTGATACCGTTTTTCCATTAGCTGAATATCTTGGTCAAATCTCTCGTCATGTTCCTCGCTGAAATCCCCCAAATTTTCTTGAAAGAAGTCAAGATGAGAGCATAGAAAATGAAGTTTCAACGACATGCAACATCCCATCTTTTGGTAGCTTGTGATCAGAGTATTCACTATCTCTTCATAATTAGGATCTTTGTTATTTCCTAACAAGCCATTAACTACATCTCGAAATGCCTGCCATGCTTTTCTTTCTGTTTCGGTCATTTTATCCTCCAGGGTCTTGACTTTAACATGGTGGTTATTTGGGGGCCGACAAATATTCCTCCCTTTAGTTTAGCATCTGATAATTTTGGAAACATTGCATGGATTTCTTGAAAAGCTTCTCCTTCAAATCCAAAGCTTTAGCAAATTGCTTTACTAAATCTAGTGTTATATGAAGAGGTGGTAGTAAAACTTTTTCCCGGCTTACAAGTGGCTCTTTGATGACATTGTACTTTCCTGGCATTAATTCTTTTCTTGGCGGCCATTGAATCTTCTTGCAGTGCTCTCCATCAGCACTGCCGTTCCACAAACAAAGAAAACATGAGTATTTGGTGTAACCACGCTGCAGTCCCAACAAAAATCCCAACATCTTAAAATCACCACATAGCTGCCAGTTAAATTCAGCATAGTTTTTTTAAGCAGTAGTTGGCTTGACATTTTCATAGTCTTCTTTCATTTGTATTGAATAAGCAAGTGGAATTGACGGATACTTGTTCCCATTATGAAGTAAAACTCCTTTAAGACTTTTGGTGGAACTGTCAATAAAAAGTCGCCACTGAGAAGGGTCATGTTCAATTCCAACAGCATCAAACAAACCATTCACATCTTTGCAATAGCACAGATCCTGTATTACATCAAAGTAAACAGATTAGTACAAGTGCCTCTTCCTGTAAGCAGCTATTTTGCAATCATCACGCAGCAAATTCCACTCGCTTAATCTTGACCTCAATAGCTCTGCTGCAGATTTAGTTAGTTGCAGATCTCGTATTAAGTCATCTAATTCTCTCTTAGAAGGATAATGACGATCTGCACTTGTTGATTGGAGATACTCCTCCTCAGCATCCGAAGTTTCACTTGATATCGAGTCTTCACATTCAGTATTAAACTCCAACTAAAATGACAAGAATAAAACATAAGATGCAGATTGTGGGTCACCCTTACAGCATATAAGCTAGCGTAGCCTTATATTATAAAACATAAAACTACTTACATTTGCTGGTGGTTTTGGAACTGGTAAAGTTTCACTATGAGGAACAGGTGCAATGGATGAAGGTACACTTGGATAAGTCAGTGCTCTTCTTCCCTTAACCTTGCGGTACTTAGCAATAATTACCACACAAAGTAACAATCATCATGATGGTTTTGTGGCTCTCTCCAAACTCTTGGAATAGCAAATGGCATAACTCTAGCGGAACCCCCCAACCAAGCTTCAAGATTAGATCGACAGCTGCCATAAATCACATGTGGGGCCCAGGCCTTTTCCTGATCCCCAATGGACATCCCAAAATACAGTCTATACGCTTCCCAATACTTAGCTTCTTTTTGATATTTTATTTGAAACATGTTTGTCACCAACATAATTTCCACAAACCTAGCAAAATGAGTCAGGTCAATTCTTGCATTGTCTACTAGCCATTGCAATTTCTAAATTTGAAAACACTAACTTAACGTAAGAACAACCAGCAAGTTATTTCTGCCTCTCTGCTAAAGGCAGTTAAACTTATGCTTATACAAGCTGCTGGTAGCTTATAGTATTAATATAAGTAAATACTTTCCAAGTGAAGGCACTGGATAGCAAATAAACTATACACAAGAACGAAATTTCTAAGTTTTGCAATCCTACCCCAGCCTGGAATTCTGATGCTGTTTAAGCTGTGCATTCGCAGACACTTTAAGTGTCTCCCAGAGCGTAAAAAAAACAAGAGACAGTGAAGGGAGTGCAAAATGTTTGTTATCTTTATTGTTATAGCACAAAAGATTTTGATTGTGACGTACGTTTTTGCTGGGTTGGCTAAGCGTGTAATCTGCTCATATAAATAGGCTTCCTGAAAGTTAACGATCGATGATAGAAAAAAACTAATTTGCATTTTCGGAATCAGAGCCTCAAAATTATCCATAAACAATCAAAATATCAAGCCAAACAAAGATTTCATAAAAATTTGTTACGTAGTGTTACTAGAGCCACGAACATTTACACAGGGAGAATTGAATGACCTGGTCAGGGATCTAGACTTATCTAAAGACAAGGCTGAACTCCTTGCATCCAGGCACAAACAGAAAAAACCTACTCGACAAAGATGTCCTAGTATCCCACTATCGCAAGCGAAATTTCGATCTCACTCAATACTACACCACTGATGGTCCACTGTGCTATTGTAATGATATCGAAGGACTCTATGCAAACCTATTACAAGAACATTCTTCCTCTGATTGGCGCCTTTTCATCGACTCGTCAAAAGCAGTTTGAAAGCTGTTCTGTTGCACAACGGAAATCTAAAGCCTGGCGTTCCAATTGCTCACTCCGTCTATCTCAAAGAAACCTTCGTCAATTTGCAGGAAGTTTTGGAGACAATACAGTATAGAACACATATATGGAATATCTGCGGTGATCTTAAGATAATCGGGCTATTGATGGGCTTGCAACAAGGTTTTACAAAGTATTGTTGTTTCCTATGTCTATGGGACAGCCGAGCAACTGGTGAACATTATAAAAAATGTAATTGGCCGAAGAGAACCTATGAAGTGGGGAAAACCAATTTACAGAATTCGCCATTGGTAGATCCAAACAAAGTTTTCTCACCCCCACTTCATATTAAACTTGGATTAATGAAAACATTCGTTAAAACAATGGGCAAAACAAATTCAGCAGGATTTCTGCATTTGGTAGGCAAATTTCCGAAACTAAGCGAGGCAATGTTAAAAGAGGGAGTACATGAGGACCACAAATCAGACAAGTATTCAGAGATCCAGATTTCGAGAAGACATTATCCGAATTAGAAATGAGTGCTTGAAATTCTTTCAAATAGTTTTGTGAAAACTTTTTGGGCAACAAGAAGTCGTCCAACTACAGAGAAGGAGTGGAATCCTTGCTTAACGCATACGAGAAGATGGGCTGTCGCATGTCGCTGAAACTTCACTTCTTGTACTCTCACCTTGATTTTTCCTGAGAACCTTGGTGCTGTAAGTGATGAACAGGGTAAGAGATTCCACCAAGACATACAGGAGATGGAAACCCGATACCAAGGTTTCTGGAATGAGGCATGATGTCCGATTACCGTTGGAGGCTCTTCAGAGATAATCCCAACAAGATATATAAAAGGAAGTCGTACTCTCAACACTTTTAATTTAGTTAGCTACCTTTATACTTCTAGATGGATATGTATTTCCCCTTAGTTTGTGAGTAGTTGATACATGCATGAATGTGAATAATTATGTGCAAGAGCTAGGATAATAACTGATATTATCTTGGCATTAATCTAAAACATCGAAACTTTGATTTATTTCAGATGGCTATCATGTAAGAAGACAAAAAGACAGCCACTACCATAAAATAACTGGAAAAATTTAGGAAATACATAAAAATCGTTGACTTGTAGATGGAAAAAAACTGGACGTGCTGGAAAGAATCTGAAAGCAGATTTGAATTCAGCGTAAAAAACTAGCTTAGAAAATGTCAATCTAATACTTGATAAGACAATGAAGTTAAATTTTGTTGACCTGTGTAATTTGTGTTAGAATTATGTTCACTAGTTACAGATGAATGCTGGTTATTTACACAAGAGTGCATATTATTGTATTTTTCATAGAATAGAAAGGATAACTGATTCTTTTCACTCTTATTCAAAGGGTAAATGCATTAACAGTGAGTAACGTATCCAGACAATATGATCAGGGGTGTCAAAAGCCCCACTTTTCGGAAGAAATAGTGTTAGTTAGAAGGGCCATGAGTCAGTATATCCACCCCACTTTTCATGGGGTTCCTACTACCCTGTGTACGATACAATGCAGAAAAATTATATTGAAAAACTTCATGAAGAAGCCAGGAAACAAAGACTCAACAAATTAATTAACGGACTGAAACGTCAACAAGATTCACTTATTATGTATTTAATTGATAAATAATAAGCTTTGCCCTCTAGCTACATTATATCACCGAAGATCGTTGAAACATGCAAACCATTTTCAGATTGCGAATTTGTCAAATAAATGTACGCTGGACATGTACAGTGGAACTTGGCCTTAAGGAAAAGTTAGTTGTCTCGCCAAACTTCACTAGGTGAACTGTTGATATGGAGATGATAGTAGAGAACACCTGAAAATTGTTATCAAGAATTTCGAGTATTTTCTCATGAACTTGATGAATGTATATATGTTTCCGATATATCACAGTTTTTCATCTTTGTTCTTCGAGTAAACCTAACTTGGCAATTACATAGGAATTGGTAGAAATGGGCTCGATGATGAGTACCACAACCGGAGCGGACATTGCAACAGAAATAGTCTATAGATTTGAAAACATAGGATTAGGTGGAACGTTAGTGAACCTAGTGGATAACTACTTATGGTGCCCTACAATGATTGGCACCAGTATAGGAGCAGTACATAAACTGACTTGGCATGCTCGAGAATAAGTTAAATTGGCATGGATGGAGTTTCGGCTTTTGAATCAGATGAAACAATCAGGTATCACCTCATTATTCACCAATATGCCCTGTAATTAGGTTTGAAGATATCATGTCAGCTGTGATTCAAGACTTGAACTTCATCCGAACCCATGATTTCAACAACAGGCAATTCAAGATTGTCATAGATATTCTGGATCCATTTCTTGAAATTTAGATGTGCTAAGGAATTTGTTGCTAATTTTTAGCGACAAGTGATTTTGGGTAATTTGAAGCTGCTGAATCCAAAATCAGTGTCCCCAAGATAAAATATGGCGTATTGACTTTCAAAAATTCTATTCAAATGCGGCTGGCGACAACGTTTTCAATTCTCTTGGAATCAATTTTGACCATCAGATTCGTACTCAGCATCAATCTTTTAGAAAGGTGATGTGTCAACTGACAATATTCCGAACATTTGGAAAGTGAATGTCCAACATTCCTTCGTTGTTGTGGAGAATATTTTACAAACGTGGTTATGTGTCCCCTATAAATTTTAGGTGTCATTAACGGGGAGCAGGAGGAACAGTCCTCCCAAGTTTTTTATCTATTTTTCAGAAATTGGTTTTCTTAACAACTATGCAGTATTTCGTCTACAGATACATTTGCACATAATTACAAATACAAATTGTTACTTAAATTCATATTTCCGATATTAAAAAGTATGAATACGAAAATAATTTCAAATATATTTCTTCCACAGTGTAACGAACTAATGACTCATACAATGAGTTATATAGTAGAACTCGGATAATTCTTACGCGATAGGGAAACCTAGATTAGTACATACTAACGAGTGTAGGTCTTATCCGAATCGATAGAGTCTTACAAGAAAAGATAATAATTTTTGGGGTTTAATGTTGTACGTCTTAACCGAGTTCAACTATAATTCATTATTGCATCTCCCTGTTTTAGATGCATATTTTTAAATATCAACGCCCTTATCAATAATTAAAGGAAATTATATGCTTATTTCGAATATCTGCATATAAATCGACTTTCAAATATGATTGTTATTTCAAGGTGAACTACGCTTTCGCTTGCTCGTGCTACACAGTTGCGAACACTTAGTGTCCGTACTCTGGCCTATGGCCCTAAAGTGCATAAATTCATAATTTTAATCGTAGTAAACATGATACTCCCAAAAATATTTCAAATGCTTACATTATGTGCCTAAAAGTAGATAAATATTTATGAAATCGTATTTGGTCTCAGCATATTCGATTTCCCAATTATAGCCTTTGAAAGTATGATTCTACCTCATTTTTGAAATTAGTCTAATTTATGTACCGAAAAGTATACAAATATTAGCAATATGATTTTACAATATCATATTTGGACCCAGCATACTCGATTACCCCTGTATAGCCTTTGAAAGCTGATTCTGCAACAATTTTGAAAATTCTTTACTTTATGTACGTAAAGTAAATAAATATTCACAACATGTTGTTACAAAATCATATTCGGATTCACCAGTACAATGTTGTTTTGTTGTTGTTGTGTTATGGAAGATTTGGTTCTGGACTTTATGAACTGAACCTATAAGTTTTCTATATGGGGGGGTGAAAGACAAACACACAGAAACAAATTGAGATTAAATAATATAGATGTATACTAGTGCACTTCCCTTGCTAGATCTCTGCATAACAGCTTAGTGCCTCAAGTAAGTCTAGTTAATTTAAGTATTTAACACGAGATGTAAATACCAACAGATGGATTGTAAAATATTTCACACACGTATAGGTAACCATTGCAGACTACATAAGATTGGATTGATATTAACAAACGTACCTCTGGCACTAGTAACCGAGTGCGCAGCTGAATCTTGAACTCGCTGGAGTTTTCTGATTTCAGTATCTTGTAAGCCATAGGGTAAACAATTACAAAAATCCAAGCGAGAAACTATGAAAGCATGCACCAGTCATTCTGTTGTAGCATAGTTTGGAAATATAATTTTTGAGATAGAAAAATATTTGTATTCACATGAGCCTTTATCGAACTTTTGAGAATTTTTTATAGGGTGCGCGAAATCTGACCTTTATCAAGATGATATCTCCATGTTCTTGATACACCTGGGTGAACGGAATTTAATCTATGGATACTTGGGGTGAGCGGGTTACCTAACTCTCGATGAGGCCCTCTACTGAACCAAAACTAAGAAAATGATTTTCTGATCTTAGTGGCCAAAAGCAACACATGGTTGGCGGTATGAAAGTTAAGAAGCAAATCACTTTAGTGCTAAACCATCAAGCCCATATAGGCTTCTGAGCCGATTAAAAAGAATATTGTGATTAATGGTACCAAAGGCGGGAGGCAAATTACAAGTACCACCTCTTTGTTATCATTGATTGCATATATTATAATATATCACACTGCACACGAATCAGCGCTGTTTCAGTAGAGTGGTTCGTTCCATAGGCCAATTGATTATTAATTTCCAGCATTGTTAGCATCAAAGGATGATTGAAGTTGAGATGACACTGTATGTTCAATTAACATACTCAAAAACGGAAATTAGATACTGGCCTGTAATTCTGAAGGGTTCATGGTCTAGCTTATCCTTTTTCAGTACAGGAGTGATAACTTCATGATTTAAGTTACTTGGAAAAACTCCAGAAGTTACTGGCTGCTGATAATCCTCGTAATAGTTGGAAGGAGTACTTCAACAGATTATTTTACATGATATGTTGGTATAGGGTCAATGTTTAGTAGCTAGAATCTTAATGAGTTCCCCAACTTCATCTGTTGACAGTGGTCTGAACGAACTAGGACTACTACTACTACTACACGACTCCATTATATTATATCCTGTATATAAATTCATCCACATTTTAATACTTGGACAGTGGGCATAAACGTATTGTTTGTGCGATTTGTAACCATCCAGTATACTATCATAATAATTCCGTCAACTATCACAAGGTACATCTGATGTTAGGCTCTATATAGAGAAGGCTATTAGTATCTATATAAGAGCACAATTCTAAGTTGGTTAAAATTGAAATATAAATAAGGCCTAACAACTTGTACAATGAATGGTATATAAGCAACAGAGAGCACTTTCGAACTCACTTAAATATCTACATCTGTGCTGCCCCAATCCGCAACTATAACCCAATTTTACGAAACAGGCTTGGTTGACAGCACATCATTCCGAATATGTGGTCTTTGAATTATAAATATGGTGTTCGAATAAGTAAAATTATTTGGATAACTGAAATTATATTTTGATGATTGAAAATTAAAGTTTGGGGATAAAGAAAATGTGGATTAAAATTTGGGTATATTTCACTCCACACGAATACATGAAAATGTTTAACAGCACCACAATAGCATGGACGAAATAAAATCCAACCATATGCGCGATTTAGGGGTGGGAGGAATGCATCATTTATGATTGTGCTTCAATTGAACCTATAGAATTAGAATGTAGATTGCAAATGATAAAATAAATACGAATGAATTCATTAGGACCGAAAAGAGAAGGAAAAATGTTTCACTCACAATAATAACATACTCAATAAAATTCCTCAAATACAGTCAACTCTCGAAATTTCGGCTGCCTCTGGAAAACAATTTGTCTCTTTATAAGCTGAATTGTAAGCAGACTAAATGAATTATAGCAAACTCTGCCTATTTGGGACACATTATTTCAGACATTTTGTACCTTTAAGCGGTTCAGAATTAACAAGAGAATTCATATTTATTATCCTATATAACAACGTTTCTTTATCCATGAAAGTTAAGTTGATTAATACGTCTTTCAATGAAGACGTATTACTTATAATACGTATTAAGCGTTCAATCTAAATTTAGGTGACGTAACTTCTATTAGGCTGATTCTGTGAAAAATAATTTGCATCAAAACAGTAGTTCTCGAATTAATGGGTAATCTCAGCATAATTTACCAAATTATATATTACTTGAATATTGTGACTTAACATGTCTAACAATGTCAAAATCTCATATCTCGAAATTAAGCTTGGCGTATAATACTTTCAAAGATCACATATAACGTATTATACATTAGACGCGTACTATACAACTTAGCTTATATGTCGTAGAAGCTCTAAAGGAATTTAAAAAACATATAGTGGAACCATTCCCAACAAATATAAACTTCGAAATTTGTTGATCATGTGGAGCATTGCGTGAAACGATGTTGACAATTATCACGAGTAAATAGAAAAGAAATTTCACTAGGCGTAAAATTATGCTCTGCAGAAATTTGCCCATCTGCAGAGCATAATTTTACGCCTAGTGAAATTTCTACTTGCTAGAGTTACTAATTTTCCATTAGATAAGCGGATTTGACCCCAATTATACCGGTGTCTGACCTTAGTAACGGAAAGTTTTAGTATAAATTTTATGGAGATGATTCGGTCATGGAGATTTGTAACAAAAACGCGTTTACCCGATATACGAGGATTGGCTGAAAAGTTCTCAGCCTATACAGGAAAGAATTATACTAGGCCGGTATAATTCTGTATTTACCAAGTCTCACCTTATTCAACATTCCATTGTGAATGTAAATATTATCAAGGTGATACTAAATTTTCAAATTTCACAGTGAGTGACTAGACATTTTTCAAGAAAATGGCCAACTAGGCTGCGTGCTGTCACCAAGTACCTACAGATCCAGAGTCTAACTCCATCAGTTACTCATAAGTATATGGTGTCAACCTTGGGGGACGATGCGCCTTCATTTCGACGGTTAAGCAATGGGCAGCTGGAGCCTCGAAGATGACCAAAGATCTGGGAGCCCTTCAACTGCCTCCACTCAAGAAAATGTTCATATGGTTCATGATATTTTTATGGCTGATCGACTGCTGACTTTTCGCTACCTATCCAGCATAGTTGGGATCTCTCATAAGAAAGTAGAGAATAGTTGACAGAGGTACTTCGTATGAGAAAGGTTTCAGCACGATGGGTTCCCAGATTTCTAAACCCAGGCAGAAAACGAGTCAGGTTCAACATGACACGTAACAACTTATCTCGTCTTCTAGTTTATCCTTGCGAATTCTCTAAGCGATTTGTAACCATGGAAGAAACTTGGACCTACAACTTCGAAGCAGAGACGAAGCAAAAGTCTAAACTGTGAAAGCCTCCGTCATCTCCATCTCCGAAGAAGGCAAAGACTGTTCCATCAGCTGACAAGGTAATGGCTTCAGTTTAATGGGATTCAAAAGGAATAATACTCCTGGACTACCTTTCAAAGGAGTCAGACAATAAATGGCCAATACAATCTTAACCTGATGAAGGAACTACGTGAGAACACCAAAACAAATTGTTATGGAAGACTGATGAATGGCTTGTTGTTCCATCAGGACAATGCGCCTGACTGCAAATCGCTAGTAGTGATGGCTGTAATACATGGATGCGGTTTCGAAATAATTAGTCACCCCAACATATTTTGCAGATCTGGCACCTTCTGACTATCATCTATTCCCTAACATGAAAAACCACTTGGCTGGCAACCATTATGCAGATAATGACGTCATCTCCGCTGTTGAGGAATAATTAGACCTACAGCAGTGATTCTCAAAGGGGTCCACTTGACGCCCCTGGGGAGGAATTTTAGCCAGGGGAGGATTATGTTCGAGGATTATCCACCAGACCTAATGGGTCACTGACGACCGGTTCATCTAGTGAATTAATTTCAACTTGGCCGGGTTCAGAACTTGGACAAATATTTATATTATGATATCTAAACAAATATTATTAATTAAGCACCAAACATAGAAGTATTCATCGAATATAGAAATGCGTTTGATATTTATGAGGTTTAATACTTGTTCGGTAACAGTATTGACTGTAAATTATTCATTACTATTACAAAAATTAAGGAATAATGATGATTCAAAGATAGTGAAGCTATGGAAGACCCTGGGTGCCGATAAGGGAGAATGCGATGTCGGACGTTGAGAAACACTGACCTATAGGAAGAATCTTTCTTTTCAGTCGGGATTAAAGCACTATAGCACCGTTGGGAAAAGTGCCTAGACTATGTTGAAAACTAATTATTAAATAACTCAATAGTCAAAGTCGTTCTCGTTAAGATCGAGAACCTCTCAGCCAATACTCGTACACTGAAGCAGAGACGTATTGATGCCATATTAACAAGAATTATTCCACCTTTGGCCGATCACCCCAAAAACACTAAATTCGAGTTATTTATGAAAACTTGCCTAAAGATTGGCCAAAATGACATCTTAGTTGTGTTAAAGTTCTATTAGTATTTAACTGTTGATATATATCAGGAATACTGTGCTATTTGAGTCGCGACGGTTCATAATAATTAAGGAACTGCCCGGACCGGATCAGACAGGTACTGTTGTTTTAGAACCGGTCCGGAACGTACAGGAGCGGAGTCACAGGTCAGACCGAATAATATGGCTATTCAAAAACTAAGTAGTTTCTGTTGGAGGTAACGTCACATACATTTCAAATTTGTGTATAGAACAAATATTTGAGAAATTTGAGAGATTCTGGACAAACGATTGAGTAAATTATCTTAATAATAATGATTCGCTTAAAATTTTTCAAAATATACTTATTCACCATACATAAGTGGTCTGCAACGCTCTGTAATAATAATAATAATAATAATTCAAATCTTTGGAGACAAGACCCAGATAAGCTAATGGTCCGCGGAGCACTGGACCATATTATCAAAATTTTTCCGTTTCACCTCCGTAGCAAAACTAGAATCACATTATATGTGATATAATATAGTGTGTTGATTATTCACCTGGTGTTCTACCATTTGCTACTCATTGGAAGCCAAGTACAAGGGTTGTTCAATAAGTAAGGAGGCTAATGTATCGAATTCATATTCTAGTTAATACAGCTCTAAGCCTAATATCAGAGTACAAGCCTAACTTGATTGTCAAACTTCGATACAATATACTCTACTAACATATTCTTTAGTATAAAGTTTCATTTGTATAGGTTACTTTTTTCAACTAATGGATTTTAGCAGAGAAGGAAAACTAAAAATAATTTGCTCCCTGTCGAAAAAGGGGAACACTGGCTCGTACATTCTTTGTCAAATACAGGATATTTTCGGTGATGAATGTCATTCGAAAGCCACCATATATAGATGGATCGAACGTTTTGATAATTGCGATGAGGAACTCCACGATGACCCTCGTCCATGTCGTCCGACTTCCTCAAAAACCCGCAGTAATATCGAGAGGGTCCAAACAATTTTGGACGAGGACAGACGAACAACCTTGCGAGAGTTAGAAGAGAGGGTAGGTATGTCAAAAGCCACACTACACTCGATTATCACTGAATATCTGGAAATGTCGAGGGTAACTGCGCGTTGGATCCCAAAACTTATTTCAAAAGAACAAAAACGCGAAAGGGTCAGAGTTACCAAAGAATTACTTTCAAGATACAAGTCAGAGAAAAACCTTTTGCATCGTATAGTAACTGGGGATGAAACTTGGTTTATTATTATGAACCAGAGAGCAAAACTCAATCGAAGCAGTAGAAGAGCCTTGATGAACCTCTACCCATCAAGGTAAAGGCCACAAAATCAGCAGGGAAGAGAATGGCAACAGTATTTTGGGATAGGGAAGGAATTTTACACTCGACTGGTTGCCTGAGAAGATAACCATAAATAATGATTATTACGTTGACGAATTGAAAGAATTGCGTCAAGTGATTACATGTGAGAGGCGAGGCAAGTTGACACGTGGTGTATTGCTGCAACATGACAACGCCAGGCCCCATGTAAGCTCCAAGACAATGGCTGCAATTGAGGACTTAGGGTTCGAATGCCTCTCTCACCCCCGTATAGTCCAGACCTGGCTCCCAGCGATCACTGGCTGTTTGGAGAGATGAAGAGACCTCTTCGAGGGAAGAGATTTGAGGATTTCAAACGGCTGAAGTATGAAGTAAGACAGTGGAAAAAAGGGACCCCCTAAAGAATTTTATAACTAGGCTGGTAAAGTTACCAGAACGACGGAAACGGTGTATAAAGTTAAAGGGGGAATTTATCGAAACATTTGATCATCAATTATGATAAGCATAGGTTTACTATATAAATTGTGAAAAACAGTCTCATTATTTATTGAACAACCCTTGTACCACTATTTCAGACCAGTCAATCCTTTGCACCAACTCTTGGGGTATTATCCAAAGTTCTTGGATTTTTCCATTAGATAATTTCAGAAACTCCGTAGGAGATAGATCGTGAAATATTTTCAACTTGTTATTCAAATTGAACAGAAATATAATAAGAACGAATAGGTAATAGTATGAATATCAATGAATAACATTTCAAGATATTTTCTAAAATAAATCAAGTAAACATACAGTGTTGAAGCTAGAATGCGTCAAAAAAATATTATAAGAATTCTGTAAAAGTGATGGAAAACTTGAGTAAAAGGTGCCTAAGGAATTAAGTTTCTTAGATATGGAGAAGGTTGGTAACATAGATTTCATAATGCCCTGATTACATTTAAAACATAGGCTACAAGGTGAATCAATATTATTGATAAAATTTAAGTCTTTAGTGATAAAGGAACAAAAGAATTCAGTACATTTCTGCTCTCTAAAATATAACATCTTTATATGCTCACGAAAGTTCAATACAATACCGAACAACAAATTTTGATAACAAATCTCAAGAAGGCAATTTGTACAACTAATAACTGAGTTAGAAACAGTGGGTAAAAGACAGAAAAATTGTATTTTACAATGGGGACAAGTGAGTGATAATTCGGCATCGGAAGTTCCCTTACGTTGCTTTTCACTTAAAACACATTCTTTGGCCAACGATACTGAATGAAGGCCTAAAAACTCAGAAATTACCTTTGAATCAATAAGTGGCGCACAAAGCCTCGAGATTACTGGGAAAATCTGATTAGAAAGATAATATTCCTTGTCAATGTAGAGTTGTGAGTCATAGGCTGCGAGGGATTTCCGTAGTCGATCAGGGTGATATGCCCTTCGAAGCGGATTACTATTAGTTCCATCATTGCATATCACATATGGTATTACATGACCGATTGCAGTTATGCCGCCATTGTTTTTTAGCCACTTTGCAACTGCGACATGTGGATAGGCATTGCAATCAGCATATTCTTCTGGTAACTTGTTTAAAGTTTTATATATGATAAATTCATCAATATCACTTAAATCATTTCGAATTCTGTCAGAGAACGCTGAAAGATAATCACGCAACTTTTGAACAAGAGTGTCATGATTGTTGTTTAAAATAGTTTCAATGACAAATCGGCCACATTTTTTCGTTATACAACACCAATCACGACGGATGATATCCAAGCCTTTCAAGTCAATTATTTCAGTATATATTCCATCAGTAGACAGGTTAACTGATAAAGCCGCGTACTTTTTCTTTCTTAGAAGCAACAAACGCCTATAAATGGAATCGATGTCTATTTCAAGCAAATTATGTATATCGTTTATTTTAGTTTTTAATTGATTCCCGAGAGATTTAACTTGATTAATATTCGTAAGCTTTGTATCTATCATTATCGAATCAGTGTCGCCATAGATAACTTCTAACCCAAACTGATTTTCAACAAAGAATTTAGTACTGGATAATACTTCTCTCCCAAGTGAAGTAACTAATGAAGCCAAAGACCTAGCAAAGAATCTAGAATGAGAATATCCAAGGCACCCATAAATGCTATTTGCAGTTAGTTTTAAGGCCTTCTGACAAATATTCAATTTACTATATTCATATGAATTCAAAGAAAAATTTTTCATTTGAAGTTTTAATTCTTTTCGTTTTTTCACAAGGAGCTGCAATTCCTGAGGGATTACACCAAGATTCTTGCTGTTACCTGGTGGAAGGCAGGGATCCTCAGTAGAGTTGATATCAATTGTACTGAAACAAATATTATACTCTTGAATCAACGAGGGATATAGACTATTGAAGTCTAAGACTAAAGTAAATGTATTATAAAGACCTTTTTTTGGTTCAAATACTAAACCTCCAGAAAATGTGGACTTCTTTTTGTGAGAATCTACTTTGTTCAAAAATTCTGAATTGTTTTCAGGTGCGATTAGAGTATGTTTTTGTGGCAAAATATAGTTCCTAGCATGGAAGGCATGAAGTAAGAGAAAATCATTGCGTTCTGCTCTTCCACCTAATAATGTTCTAGATAATATATTTCCTGCAAGGATTGTTAATTGATAAGCTAATTTAATAATATTTAATTCATTTTCCAAGAGCAATATTAGTTCAGATTCAGTAATCACATTTTCAACAAGATCTCTTAATCGATCAGTAGAGTCTAAAAAGATATCCTTAACTTGTGTATGATTCAATGTGTAGTGTCTTCGGTTAAATACAAAGGATGTAATGGAAGGAATATCGTAATAATCGAGTTTAATAAATTCTTTTGATGAATGGCATAAATCGAAAACCACACGTCCGAAAGATATAGTGGTATGAAAAGTCTTCCTGGAAAATTTGTATGTTTTGCGTTTGAGCTTCTCAATAAAAGAGAACTTACGAATGTGGTGAACTTGTAATCTTGCAGAAATGAGGTCAAGCCAAAAATTCGTATCATATCCAAAAATGAAATCGGGATTAAGAGAATATAATTGATCACTAAAATGCATCAATAGTGAATTTTCATCTTCGTGAAAAAGAATAGTAATATCCTTTCCGACAGTGTCAATATTCATATTTTCTTTTTGTGCTAGAGCAGGATCTTTGTAAATATCGCATATGTTAATAATATAAGGACCGAAAGAATCATTCAATGTTGCATCCTCTATTTGTCTATTTTTATCGATACAATAAGCTAGAATCACAATCTCTTTATTAGATTCAGGAATATTAGACTCTATGTATTTAATACATAAGCTCAAAGCAAGAAATTTTGGAGGTGATGGTTGAAAGGATTGAACAACTATATTGTGTAAGCCCCGCAACGAAAGAGTTATTTTACAACAGGAAAATGTATTTGAAGACAATATGGTAAAGTCAAACAAACTGAGCCAACATGGACCTTTTATCCCATTATGAACTAGCAAAGTTTCTAAAACGTTTTCGGTTGTATTTGAGAAACAAAAAAATGAATCACATACAAGGTCGTTTGGGATATTCGGATATTGTCTTGAATATCGAATTTCTAAAAAGTCTGACCCAGAAGGAATATCATGAAATGTAAAACAAACAGATTTTTTAACTATGCGAGATGAAAACTCCAAAATATGGAGGGTGTTGGCAATGCGATTGAACTCCTCATAACATGTCACAAAGTTGTCGCTAGAATAGGGATTCTTCGGTAACAGATACACAATACGGGGAATATCTTGAACTACGCAACAACATGAACAATCAATTGGTTTTTTATCAAAAGGTTGATGATTATCCTTATAAAAACGAAGCTTCCCAAATAATAAAACAACACCAGGCAACTCAAAGGCTTTGATATCGGGTTCTTCTGCATCGAGGAAAAAAAATGAAGATTCATTACGATCTTTGGAATGTGATATAGAATCCTCATTAATCGTGCTAAAATCTACATCCTGAGAATTATCAACTTGTTTTATTACAGAAGAAATCACATCTTTATGATCAAATGGAGATTCGGGTCCTAGAAAAATTGAATAATTACTTGAGTGGCGGCGCCAAGTCGGAAAGTCAAGGGGCCAGGGGGATAATTGTGTTTTCTTCAATCAATTCAAGGCAAAGTAAATATATAGATTAATAAATATGTACGCAGACACACTGTCATACACAAACAAATAATGGTTGAAGTCTCCACACTCTGACTGTAGGGTAAGTTGGAGGAAAATTTTCATGGGAGAGTTTAATATCTCAGGTTAAGATTCCGGGGGCAATGCTCCCTGGAAGAGCCACTAAATTCTTATACTCTCACAGAATCAGTAATTTCTACTTACTCAGGTCAATATATGATGTATAGACATTAGTCCAAAACAATTGCAAAAGTAGAGAATAGAATGTATTCTTGTAGCATTTCGGTTACTGAACAACAAAATAAAAGTTAGCCAAGGCAGATAACGAGAAGTGAGATGAAGGGGATATATAATTTTGTGTCGAAAACAAATTGCAAGATTTAAATAAATAGTGTAGTAATTTCAAATATATTTAAATTAACTCCTTCCGGTTTGATAGAAATATTATAAGTGTACTTAAGGTAGCAGCGTCAAGGAAAGGCAGGCGGGGGAATTGGCCAGGGCCCGAATTCTTAATTCACTAATGAGAAATAACTCTCACCAAGAGAATTAAGTATACAACTTTTGATTCCTGAGGTTTGTGTAACTAGGGCAGTAGATTCTACGTAGAAAGTCCAACAATTCTACACAATTTGAGAAGTGCCATTAAAAAGTACATAATTTTCAGTTTCATATTTAGGGCATAGAACAGAAAGTTCTGAGTGCCAATTCAAACAGCTAGTTGACACCACCAAGAAACTTATGCTCGTTTCGTGGGTATAACATATAATGTAACCATTTCAATCCGACTAAAAGTACTAATTAGGGGTATTCACATACATAATTAAATTTCGGAGTTAAAGAACTGTATTACTGAAAATTTAGAGAAATAGTTAGTCAGGGATTCGCAAATGGTTAAAGAACGAGGTGTGGGCATTTAGGTGGAAATAGGCTGAGTTTATACTCTTAAAAAATTAAATCGAGGATAAAATAGAATTCAGGATATCTTCAAACTAAGAAAGATGTAATTTCATTCTGAATGAGAAGTGTATTGGTTGATAAGGTAACGAATGTCAGTATGTTCCTATTAATCGAAAAATGCATACTGCAGGTAATCAAGATAAATCAAGTTTCAATATTGTAAATTAAGCAATTGTAACTTAGGAGGAGGAATTTCTATTAGAGCTTAGTGGAACATATATTAAATCTAGAATTTATATTTAAACTTAAACATATTAGTTTTTTCTAACACAACCAAATAAACTTGAAGACATAGTAAAATACGATTTTCTCGCAGTCCGAAGGATATTTGATGTTAAAACTTCTGGCGTTTCATCGAGTGAACTATAAATGGTTTGAAACTGTAGATTATGATAATACAATCAAAAATAAATATTTAGACACGCACAAGTACAGACAAAGCGATAATATTACATGCATATGTCTGTGTCCCCAAAATATCCTAAATAACACATTATCAAATCTATTGGTAGCATCAAATAATAGCGAGGATTTGAGGGATAAAGTAAAGCTATACTGCATAGATTGGGTAGATATTTTATTGTAATAACTTCTTTTAGTTTCTATTAACTGATAGTAGATGAAAGTGACAAAATATATTAGTTTTGAAAGTGTAAAAATGGATTATCTAGAACCAAATAATAAGCAATAAATCACTCTCTTTCAGCCAATGTGCCTAGATATTGATTGGAATTGATAGTTTGTGAGAAGCGCCTGCAATTCATCGACTTTCTAAGGTTTGCAATTGATCGAAAATACAATTGTCGATGAATTGTAAACCAAACAAATGAAACTGTAAAATGTATACTCAGAAACATTTCATTGTATAAATAAGTGTACATTTCACCAATTGCTTATTCGAATACGTACCTATCTCTAACTTTATTATCATTCTTAACATGGACTACGTTTGCGGAAATTATAAACATAAAAGGGGAACACTCCAGATGGTTTTAAATACACTCAACACAAAGCCAGACCTGGGGTAATCTATCTCCGATGTGTTTTACATCAGAAAGTAAAGTGTAAAGGATCCGCAAAGTTAAATTCTGAATCCAATACTATTGATCCTTTAAAAGACCATAACCATCTAGTTTCTGATTATAATACTGAAGTTTTAGTTCTAAAATCTAATGTGTTTCTGCGGCGAGATCTTCACGTGAAAGGTTATCTAAAGTGTTCAAAGATGTTGTTCGTGATGATCCTTCTGCAATTGATGTGTCATACAAAACTTTAGAGAGTGCAATGTATCGAGCAAGAAGAGAAATTGAACCACCTATTCCTAAAGATGCTACTGAATTTTGTCAACTCATTGTATCATCTGATTTTGATATATACTACAAAGGTGAAGTACAAGTAGGTTGTGAAACTGGTGTGATATTTTTCTCAGGTAAGATAAAGATTTCTCTCTCTGAAGTGGATCACATTTATTTTGATGGTACATTTTATACGGTACCATCCCAGTTCTATCAATTGTGGACTATTTTCGCCCGCATTGGACGCAATGTACTGCCGGTTATCCATTGTCTCCTTACATCCAAGCATGAGGAAATCTATACAACTGTTCTAGCTAGAATACACGAACATGTTCCGCAACTAAAACCTATCCATGGAATGTCTGATTGGGAGAAGGGGGTTAGAAATCTGTAAAGAGAGAGTTCCAAGGTATTCATCTACGAGGATGTCATTTTCACTATACTCAATGTATTTGGCGGAAAATACAAAAGTTAGGTCTGTCAACTGTTTATCACAATAATGCAGATTTTAAAAAACTAGTTAGATCATTTATGACTCTTCCTTTTCTTCCTGAAGATCAGATTATATCTGTATTCAATCAACTGGAAGTGAGAGATTTGCCTCTTAATGAAGTTAATATGAATCAATATACAATTTTTAAGAAGTATTTAGGACTTCAATGGATTATTTCTATTCCTAGGAACGAATTATCTATTTTTAACTGCCAACATGTCACAAATAATGGAGCAGAGAACTACCACTGTAGACTAAAAAAGGACATCGTGGTCTCTCACCCGCGTGTATGGTTTTTTATTGAAATCCTCAATAAGACGATACAGGATACAGATTTAGATATTCAGCGCCTAGCAAAAGGTATTAACATTACTAGGAGTCGTAAGTTGAAGGACATCCAAAATGATTCGTTTCGTGCTCAATGCAAAGAAAAGCTTGTGTCGGGAGAATATAGTCCAACTCAATATGTGGATGCAATAGCTAGCTCTATCCACCTGGATACAAACCCAATAAACCTGCTTGGGGATTGCCCAGATGAGTCATTGTCGGATGAAGAGCCTGAAGATGATATTCAGGTTAATTGTTGTGTGTGCTTACTTCAGAGAGTAACAACAGTCTTATTTCTTCCTTGTAGGCATGCAAAATGTTGTAGGGAATGCAGTGCATCCTTGGAAAAATGTCCAATATGCAGGTGCAATATAGAGCAAAGATTCAAAATTTTTACTCAATTTTTTCTCTCCAATGTATTTACTGTTGTTTTCCATTTTTCATTCAATAACTTTTCTCAATTCATTAATTAAATCATTATATTCTCAATAATATTAGTCAGGGTTAGGATAAATCAATTCTAAAGTCGATCAATTGCCGCGCCCCCGTTTGTGAATAAGCACATTGTTTCTTAACTCATTTTGATATAATGCAAGAGATTAGGGTACAATTCATAAGATAACGTAATAATAGGTATTTCGTTATGATTTACTCTAACACCCACAAATCCTCAGAAAAATTTAAGTGGGAAAGGAACAATCAAAGTGAAAGTGTGTTCAAAACCGTGAGTCTAAACTTTGGAAAAGTGTGACAGGACAACTATGGAATCATGAACTGATGAATAGGTTGATACTGGTAAAAATCTATTTTAGAATAGATCATAGCATTCTATGCATAAGGTAATGGCGCGCTAACTAATATTTGAAATGGGGATAGAATACTAATAAATATATTTAGATAGGGATGTCTATTTGAATTCATAATGTGTATTTTCTAACGAATAAGTCTAGTATTGAAAATTACATTAAACAAAAATCTATACCTACAAATAAATTTTCGGATCGAAATGACTTTCCAAGCAATTATGTCAACAAAATGTCCCAATTTGAAAGCACTGTAAAGAAAAAACTATTGCCTCTACAACTACAAAAATTAATAAATTTTGTAATAAGAGTGTATTCGCACAGAAATATGAGATATTCGTAATGATAAATTCGGCGTGTTCTAAAGTTATTGTAGTGATCATGGATGCTATATTTAGTCAATCTTTACCTATAACTTGACAACCTTTATAGATATGCCAAAATCGTTTTGGAAACAAGATTTATATACCCTACTTCCGATACCCTTATTATACATTTTATGTCAAATATCAAACAATTATGACGCAATCATCAATTATGTCATATTTGGTTATATTCAAGATTGCGTCAAAATGTATTATCAGGGTATAGAAAGTTGGGAATATAGAACATGTTTGCAAGAGGATTTGGCAATATCTATAAAGTTTACCAAGTTATAGGTAATCATTGGCAAAAATATGTTATCGAGGGTCAATACACTTACTCTAGATGCAGCAAATTTGTTATAATAAACTTTATGCGTTTTTGTATGAACACATCCTTAGAACAAAACGTGTAAATTTCTGCTGTAGAGGCAATAGCGTTACCTAAGTAATATAACGGCTGGTACAGGTTCAGGTAAATAGACGAGTGATATGTGAAATGAGTGTTTAGTAAGCATCTATTTGGTAAACTGAAGGTATTTAGTGTCTTATATATCATTCAGTATTTCATCTTTCATTTCAAAGCCAATATACGAAACGATCTATAAATTGTTTGATATGAAATATAAATTTGTATACAAAAGTTGGCTTATTCTTGGGTTACAGAGAGAGCAGGGATGAAGTATTATATGAATATCAAATTATTCCTGGATAATCGTGAAAATTATTACCAAAAAAAGAATAGCCAATTTGTAGTAAATAACAAACTTCCTACACCCTGATAATACATATTGATATGATATCTCAATAGATCATTGCGCAGTCACTAAAATACAACATATGGGCAGATTCAAGATTCACATTGTTAAGAAAAAGCAAATAAAAATGTATTTTCAGGGTATGGAAAGTCGGGAATTACTAAAGTTGGCTATCTTGTTCTGATAATAATTTTAACGACAATGATAATGCTAAAATTGAATATTCACAAATAATATTAGATATCTCTGGTCTCTGAAGTAACCCAAAAACGAGCTAATTTTTTTATTTTTAATAGTTAAATTTCTTATATGTAATAATATTTATAGACCATTTCATCATTAAGACTTTGAAATGAAAGATGCAACATTTAACGTCATATGAGGAATCAGAGAATGACAAATTGTATCCATTAAATGCACACTAAACACGTATCTTAGCACATTCTTGAAAGAATTTATTATATTATGTTTGATATTTGATGTTCTACAAATATGCAATATTCGAGCAAAAACGACAGATTATGAGATATACTAGTCACCCAGTTATCACTCGGTCTGATAATATATCCCTCTAATTTCTGAACCAGTGCCATGGTCAAATATTCCATATTCACAGGAATCATGAATTCTATAGAATGTTTTACAATTGATGCATTTTGACAAAATTGATTAGTAATTATTTAGATAACCCAGTTAGATCCGGAATTGTTTATACCAGGAGTCATTTAGGTGCTCTGCAGGCACCTTTAGGTGACAGTTCGCAAACTAATCAGGAGGCAAGGTGCCGGCTGTATAATCGGCATTAGGTGCCAAGTTGGCACGTTTTAGGTGCCAGCTAGTATAAAAACAAATTCTCACTAAGAATTTATTATACTGGTCAATATACTGAATATAGAACATTGTAGAGTTTGCTGAGAGTTGCTAGAGACAAAATTCAGAATATACGTCTTGGACTATCTAACCATTTGCGATAAACTTGGTCAATAAATAGATTAAAAAGAAATTTTTGCTTACTCCAACTCCCAGTTTCACATAAAGCAAAAGGCCAGGTAATGTTACTGAATGCTGGTAGCCCAGGGCCCTGCTGGCTAATTCCCATGAGTTATTGCAAATGTTCAATGGTCAACGATTTTCTTTTGTGATCTCCCCCAATCTAGCTCTGTAGCTAAAGCATCTTTCTACTGAGGATGACCCTATTGGCATAGTAAGCATCAAAGTAGCGATTCGCACATGTTCTGGGTACATTGCCGAGTGTATGAATCACTAACGAATTCAATCCAAAATCTGATCCTGCCGCTCTGATAATCGTCAACAGTGCCCATAGCAGTCGACAACTCACAATGCTTTTCCAAAGAAATATATTCATTCCTAAGACTGGTTTCGTCAAAACCAAAAAAGGACGCAATTTTTGGAATCTTGGTTGACCAAGAGAGATGGTAGAATGCAACCATTGACGCAAGAAGCTCTGTATCTTCACCAAATCTGTGTAACATTTCAAGCTCTAGCGCTTTAGTGTATTCTACCAACGTAGATTAAATTTCAAAACTATCAGATTGCGCCTCGACGAATGTGAGAATTCACCAGAGTGGCACACACCCTGGAAATTGGTCAAAATCTCAATCCGATATTTAGTAACCATATAAAGTTCATTGGAAAGAGAAATATCCAATTACTTGAAAGGTCTAAAATTTTTATGATCCATCATTTAGTTTAGGATCAACTGGAATGTATATAAGCATTACAATTTCTTGCTCAGAAATTATTCTTGAAAACCACATATATTCATTTATATCAATGAACTTAAATTCCAGTATCTAAGCAACTAATACATTCCAAAGACTTCATTCCATTGCATTTTCGACTACTCTCTTATTATAATGATTATATAAGCGGAGTTCAAATAATAAATCCTTAAATAGCTCAAATATTTTGATAAATTTTTCTGTCAGATATTTCTGTCGTCACTCAACTTCGAAGTATCATAACTGCATCTGTCGCGTTCTGTCAAGTTGTCTCCTGAGTTTCATGATATAGCATTTTTAATTCTCTATAAAATACAACAATTTCCAGGTTCCTGAAAAATTCGCACAAATATAGTTTCAACCACATGAACTTTTGAATTTATCTAATATTTTTTAAACTTCTCTTTTCAAAATTTTATATAAATATTATGGTTGCTTAGCGATATAATCAAAGCGTACAGTTATTTACAATTTTATGCTTGTGTTTACAAAATTCAGCTTGTAATTAATATAAATAAATGTTCTCATCACGTATTTCTACAAAGATTCCAGTAAAAAATCAACACTCTTCTACTGTGAGAAAAAGTTTCGTCAAAAGTTCCTTATTTCTAGATTTCAGGATGTATTTTATAAGCTTATAAAACAAACATATATATATATACAATCTTACTTTTTGCCCTGTATTCACAATGATACTTGGAATTCCATGTGCTTCTGTCCTCTACCAAGAAGCCTAGTTTAAGTGCCTCTTCTTCATTAACCATTAACTTTGAAGAAGACTTTAATCTTTCAAATAAGAAACCGCTCTCTGACTTAACGACCAAATGTTTGAGAAATCGGCTCTCTTCTCTTAAGCCTCACCTCGAATCAGTCGCTGAAAACGAGCGTGTATTTCCAAAGACTCTTGTAACTTATCTCCTACTAATTTGTTGCAATGAGGAGTAGGACATAAATAGTGCCAATATTTGTAAAGAGATACTCTAGAAGGGAAACTCATCTCCTATCTATCCACAATTATCACTTAATATATCTGCCTTTCTTTTAGATTCGCTTGAGATCGATAAAACAAAGTATTTAGAACTTCGGCGTACGTTACTATCTGAAGATCTCAAGTTACCAGGCTACGATAGCGTAGTTAAACATCGCGCTCAAATTAATTTTCTGGATGAGGTGCGTATAATTCATAGAGAATTTCCATGTGGAGTAGGTATTTCTTACACCAGACTCGACCAGTTGCCCTCTTAGCCCTTCCAGAAAATGAAGAGAGTGTCAAGTTTTTGATGGACTCATTAATAAATAACAAACTTCAACTATTGAAGAGAGTGGTTTGTGTTTACACAATGGCAATGCAGAGGGCAAGATCATAAGATCTCATTTCGATACAAAGATGGCAAAAATCTTAAGCGGTGCTGGTGATGCTAATTGTCAAATGTATACAGCAACGCTCCAACAGATACACGATATTAGCACAGTTCAAAACGGCTTTCCCATAAATAGGACTATCCGTGATGCACATGATGTATTTGATGAGGTTGATGAGGAAGAATTTTTATCTTTACCAACAAATCAAAGATACAATCTAACACACAAACCGATCTCAGAAAAAGATATCATATCAACTTCCCCTCTACATACATATTTGAGAACATTTAGTTGGTTCCTATTATTGATTTACCATTTACAGTGTGGTGATATTCAAAAATGGTCACCAACTTCACGAATAATTCTTGGGGCCAAGAAATTTATTACTAGCTTTATTGAAGAAAACTTAGTATATCCATTGACACACCATCAGTCTAAGGAAGAACCACCACAACAGGAAATGTTGTTCGGAGATGCTTCACACGTAGCGATGATACTGTGCAAGATTTCTCTATTGGCTATTGACGGTTGTTCTTCAAGAGACACATCAAGTTGTCACTACAATCTTTAATAATTTGAGTGCTATCCTGAGATTGTATAATGGCAAGAGGAAGTGGATACTGAAGGCCTTGATAATGTATGCCGAGAGACTTACGAATCCATTTTAATCAATTTTTCATGGGCAGATGTAACCCCACTTTACATAAACTTCTAGCCTATGCACCACAAATAATTGCAGAGCATAACGATGGGTTTGGCTTAGAAGGGTTGTCTGAAGAAGGCCCTGAATCCTGTAATAAATTGGTCAGGCGATACCGTGAGAGACCTCAAGAAAATTTAGCTTTGAGAACAAAGTTAAAGATGTGTTCGTCAGGCTTATCTCTAAAAGTAATCCAATTTTAGCATCCTTTCGTAATATTACCAAAAACAATTCGGAGCCAGATCTATCTGAGTTAAAGAGCTGTTAAGATATTTTGGTGAATTCTCTAATTATAAATACGTTATAGTTTGTAGTTCAATGAACGGTAGGTCATTTTAACAAGAAACGTGGCTTCATAAGTTTATAAAAATATACATTAAATAGTGTTAATAATATCAAACATAAAACATAAAACATTCAATTTTTGAACCTATAACTTACAAATTGGCTTAATTAAAATCGATAAAAAAATCAAAATATTCTTGAATGTGATAATGACGTCATTACTTTCACACCCAAAGACTTGGAAAAAAATCCAGTTACGTCAATCGATTCCTTGGGTACGATTCCCCATAGGTCAATAATATAGTTTAATCCGTTATCTAGTACCCTAATATCTACTTCCAGGTTTAAGCCATTTCGTGCCACTGTGTTCACTATATCAATACTTCTTCTAGATCATTAAATAATGAATTTATACCAGGGGTCTTCAACCTGTGGCTCGCGATCATAAAGCGTACGACTCGCAGGATAATTCTTGCTTTTGTTTATTTTGTCTTCACTTTGTTAATTTCGAAATTTGTTGTATATGATTCAACAGATATTGTGAATATACTCAAGTATTAGCACTTTTTTGTTTCTCAATTCTGGAAACCTTGATGGTATTTAAAGTGTATAGGAGACCTTTGTTGTCTTCAGTAATTAATTTAGCCTTCAGTCAATATTCAAATACAAACAAAAGTATAAATCAGAAGTATTTGACAATATACAATTTCGTTTTCAGATTTCAAATACTCTCCAAATACACATTTTTTATTATTCATAAATTATTTACGTATCCACTATGGCTACTTCTACGTCGAAAAAGCGGAAGATACAAGAAGAAAATCGGTCATTCAAGATAGAATGGAAAATAAAGTATTTTTTCGTGGAAGACAGTGGCAAGTTCATTTGTCTAATATGCCGTAAACAATAGCTTCCGCTAAAAAAAAGGAAACTTGGAAAAGAATTACAATGCCAAACACCAATCAAATTCTCTGAGAATTCTTGGGGAATCACGAAGGACTAAACTAGACAATCTTGAAAGAAACTTGAAGAGTGAACAATCAAACTTTTCAAAAAATGATAATTCGGTTAAGTTTATCACAGCAGTTAGCTTTGCTATTAGTAATATAATCGCGAAACGTATGAATTCATTTACGGATGGTGAATTTATAAAGGAATGCCTAAATGAATTCGCTGATCAATGTTGTCCAGACAAAAACAACTAATACAGCAAGCCTCCTTGAGCGCTATGACAGTAATGCATCGAGTGGAATCGATTTCAAAAAATATTCATACACAACTATTGGAAAAGACAAGTTGTTTTAGTTTCTGTAGCTTGGCACTTGATAGAAGTAAGAATATTTGTGATGTTGAGCAATTGGCAATCTGGATAAGAGGCGTTGATGAAAACTTCAACATTACCGAAGAATTACTGCACTGCGTTCTATGCATGGAAGAACTCGTGAGATTGATATTTTCGAAGAGTTTCTTAAGACTGTGTCGGAAAACAACTTTCCTGCCTTAAAGTTTTCTGGCATTTCAACAGATGGAGCTCCATCAATGCTCGGTACAGGTACAAGGTTTAAAGGTCAAGTTCTACGATGGTTGACAGAAAATAATGTGACAGAAATATCATGGTGTCACTGTATTATTCATCAAGTGGCCCCTATGTGCGAAAACACTTGGACTGGAAAATGTTATGAAGTTGATAGTAGACGTTGTACATTTTATGAGATTTAAAGGTGTGAATCAAAGAGAATTTAAAGAATTTTTGAAAGATCTCGATTCAGATCAGGAGATGTACTATACTTTACAAGTGTTAGGTGGCTGAGTAGAGGAGTAGTTCTTAAAAGAGTTTGGGAATTAAGAGATGAAATATCAAGTTTCTTAGCCTCAAAGGAAAAGAAAGTTCTTGATTTCGAAGATACAAATTGGATTAGCGACTTTGCCTTCCTTGTAGATATGACTACACACTTAAATATTCTAAACTCCACACTTCGGGGAAAGAACAAGTTGATTCATGAATTTTATAACACACAAATCGAAGTTTTGAGATGAAACTCGCTCTATTTAAGTTACAGCTTAAAAATAACAATTTTTCTTACTTTCCAGCACTAAAGTCGCAAGATAGTGCTGATGGAAACAAATATGCTGAAATTATTTCAAATCTCCAAGAAAACTTTGATACTCGATTTGGAGATTTTAGAAATCAACAACAAAGCTTCGAGATTTTTGCACGGCCTTTCAGTTTTGGTCCGCAATATGCTCCACAGGAGCTTCAACTTGAACTCGTAGACCTGCAGTCTAGCAGATCTCAAGGTAGACTTCAAGGATGTTAGAGTAATTAGTTTCTATAAAACTCTTCCTTGAGATATCTATCCTGCTATTTCAAAACACGCAAGAAGGATAGCTAGTTTATTTGGAAGCACTTACATTTGCGAGGCATTTTTCGCTAAAATGAAATATATCAAAAACAAATATAGAACTAATTTGACTGATGACCACTCCAAGACGTTCTTCGTATTTCATCGACTGATATGAAACCTAATATAGATGGCATCTTAATAAAACAACAAAAACAGTACCAACCTTCACATTAATATTTTACTCTGATAAATTACACATAATAATACAGTATTATATCAAAATATAGAATACATGATCCTTAACTTTTAATGCGGCTCGCCAATCTAATACGAAACTAATATTTGGCTCTTAGAAGAAAAAGGTTGAAGACCCCTGGCTTAGACGATTATTTGTAGCTTCTTTCACTATGATGGGGTTCGCTCCATCCCCCAATTCCCGGATAACTGTGTTAGTGTGGGAAATAACATCAGTTGTTGTGAAAGCAGACCTTTGGAATTTTAAAGATAGGTTAACAAGTTTGTAAAATTTATAATCCAAGTAAATCAAGGTCTTTAACTTTTCTTGGTATACAAGTTTCCAAAACAAGCCAGCAGCAATAGACATATCGGTAGCATCAAAGCCGGGCAACTCTGACATGCAATCGAGTGTCAAGGCTACACTAGGAAGTATATCCAGTGCCCGCGCGATAGAACCAAAATTAGACAGCTATCGACTACCAGCAACTCCCATGAGTCCCTTGATCCTGCCTTGACCTCTAGGATTTTGAGCAGTTTGATCCTTTAGAACTTCATACTTCTTGTTGCTCATATGAAAGAACATGAAAAGCACTTGGAGGCTAGCAATCGAATTTTGACAATAGCGAAATCCTTGCTACAGATTTAGATACCAATTCGTGCCTGTGTGCCTTGCAATGTTGATATACTAGATGACGTAAATTCCAATTGGATTTCATCAAGCCGTATAGACTTTTGTCCGGAGAGCTCATGTCCCGCGCACCAAGAGGGATACATCTAGGACAATTTGTAGCTATATTGCGAGAATTAAGCCCAACATCAATAGCATCAAAGAGTGCCTGTGCTTTAGTAGATGACACTGCAGTGGTGAAAATAAGTTCTTCAACAGTATTTACTGATCAATGGGACACTTCAAGGAATCTTGCATAAACTCCCAGGAAAGACTGGTTATTGATAAATGTCTCATCGGCCATAATGGTGTAAGCGCCATACTGGTTAATGCTACAACGAAGCCTTGTACTGACTTCACTATCAAGAACTTTGTCCATTATATATATAAATTCGGATCTCGTAGTCGTACTACGATAAGTAGCATTTTCGTCTCTGGTCTTGGCAAAATGGAACATATCAAACTCCATCGAACATATTCAATCAAGTAATTTCTCGAACTTCTTTGTGTGAGGGATTTCTTCTACAAACAAGAACAGAGCGACCTTTATGTACTTATCTACGAAAGTTTCAGCAACCTTTACTCTCGTTTTGGCATCTTAAAGAGCTCTGTTGATGACCTGATCAACTACTGACTGAGTCGCTTCAGTCATGATTTTTTCCATATCTATGCTTTGTATGTGAAATGTAGAAATACAATGCTTTCCTACTTTTCTATCAGGCTGCTTATTCCTAGCCACACCACAGTTAACGAAAAGCACATCATTGGTAAGTGTTATAAGCTTAGTATTATCTGAACAATACTTGCAGAAATACCTATCTCCTTGTAAAAAGAGCCAGGGGTATTGCACCTGTAATGAAGTCCTTTAGACTTTACTCGGAGGAGGTTCAACATCGTGACTTGAGGCTCTAGGATCGTGATCCTCATCTTCATCAACACAAGATTCAGATTCGCCGACAACAATAGCTTTGGGATTGAGAAATGATTTGAGAGGCTCTTCACCAATTAATGTCCCCCTTTTCATGAGTGGGTTTCTGGGCATCACCGTGTGATGCCGAAAGAGAAGAAGTCGAGTCCATAAATAATGTATAGCCCGTTGGTTAGTTCTCACTCTAAAAAGTAAACTCCCCCGAATATATATGCTAATGTATTGGTTGAGTAATAATATACTGATAAGATGTGGTAAGCATAAAAATTAGGGTTCTGCCAAGATTTGTTGTTCCTGAATATACAGTGCAGCCTGATTATCTAAACTTTTAGTTTTACGAACACCTTTGTCCGGTCGCTGGCAGTTTAAATAATCGGGTTACACTGTATTGTGTTCATCCTTGTCAGGGTGCCTTAAAAATTTTAGACCCGTAATAAAGTGGCACACTAGAAAATGCTAGATAAACCTTGGTTTGTAGGTATAGACTTTGCGCACTATTGAATATCAAAAGTAGAAATTTGTTCAGGAGAAAAATACACAATTTAATATTAGAGAAACCAAAGACTTCCCTTTGCAAATATAGCAATTAACTATCCCATCCATAGTCAAAATGATTAAGCGCGCCATTGCATTATGTGTAGAATCATTAGAATGCTATGAATGGATATAAACATAAAAATATAATCAACTATATGTAAGATATAATACTAAAGTTTAAGTATATAATAATAAACAATGAAAGATTTTCGTCTCAATATGGAATCACTGAATATATAATTAGTTAGTCCATAGCCTACTAAATATAAGGCCTAACAGTAAAAGTACCAGGGATGCGTTATTAGCTGATATTGGAGAATTCTGTTATTATCTTAAATATCTAGTTAAAACATTATCTCAATTATTATTAACAATCCTTCGTTGGTATTATACTAGGATACTGAAATTCTATTTGAAAATCATTGAAACTAATGTATATTGGACAATAACCCAATCAACATACATAAGAAATGTAAATACATACAATAACGATAATAATACATACACTTCACAAAATAATAAGAACTTTTCCAGTTTACGTTTTCTATACACCTAGAAGTTACAAGTGAAGTATAGTTCTTAATCTTGTTCGCCAGAAAGCAATTAGCAGTAGTAAACTAAGTTTACGTAAGATATCCCATCTAGTTACATTACAGATAGAACAGTTTAATTCCCAGTTATCAATACTTGCATCATCTTCCATGTATATCAATGTGAACTCAACAAATATTTTTCTAGCTGGACCGTGTACAGGTAGATTCGCCATATGGTCATTGTCCTCAATAGCAAACAGAATCTTCTAGAGAGTAGTGACAGAGCTAAGAACAGGCTCAGACGGACATTTGAGCCCCCTCATTCTGTTAATTGTAAGAGCTCGGATCGTGAAATTGAATCATTGTCAGAAAAAATTCTTTATCATGAGTTAGCGTATCAATGCGCAATCTACACTCTTGAAACCCTTTCAAGAATTTATAGACCAAATATCCTCCAATAAAAATTAACGACTGGAATATCTGCTGAGTGTATTCAATTGATAATACATCACCAATTTCATCAAGATATGGCTCCAGAACTATTCGGTCATCACTAGAAGTACTAAAGGGTGAAGTAGAAGATCTGACAAAAGAATGTATAGATTTAGAAGAGTCCTGTTGGCAAGAAAACATTTTTAGGATGTTAGAGAGCTTAAGACGACGCTCAGATTCAAGAATTTGAATGTAGGAAATATGATAACTCGAAACAAAATCGAATGTGAGGAAGAGAAATCTAGTAGAATCAATGGGTGAGGCACCCCAGTTCCCAATTTGCCATTCGGAGAAAATAGTGAAAAGATTTACATTCAAAGGATAATTGTCAGTTGAAATTACCTGCACAACTTAAACCACAATTCTCAATATCAATGATACACTCTTTGATGATGGGAAATTTCTTTTCAGCGGAAATAGAACCACATGGCATCCATATATTAATAAACGTGAAATACAAGTCCATTTCTTATGTAAGCTAGATACCATTACCGCGAACACAGTTCTGGTTGGGTCCTCTGGGTCCAAATTAGGAGCAAAGATTTTCCCTCCTTTATAAGTAATATCAGATTTAACGTGTATTTCACCCATTTGAACTATAACAATTCTCTCCAATGAACTGAAGGAAGAAGTAGCTCGGTGAGAAAGGTAGAGAATTCGTTTTCAATGCCAAACGAAGAATGAATGTATTTAATGTGTGAACATGCGGTAGAGAAAGACACTCTAAACTCTGGAGATAGACATAACATGCTCGAGAAATGAGATAAGTCTTAATTGACATCACTTGAGTAATTATATTGTACCTTCGCCTGTTCTTTAGAATAAATATATTATCTAATTGACAGAGGATGAATTAGAGATTGGATATAACTGAGAAAGAATAGTTTCGCTATCCTCTTTGCTAGCTAAATAAATAACCTTCCCTATGTGTTGTTTGGCACGAGGAATATGAAATGAATGTGATTTAGTATTATGATCATCAGATACAAATTTCGAGGAAATTTGATGTAATAAGGATTCAATTTGTCGAATATAATTAGGTGTACTTTGTCCATAGAACCAGGTTGGACAGATAAAAATGAAATTATTTCTAGATATAAATCTACTGAAATAGTTTTTTCAATAAGACAAGGAAGAATAAACCGTGTACTAGAATTGTCAGTATGCCATACTAACCAATTGTCTGGTAACACAATATAATTCAACTTAGCTTTCAGATCCTGTAAATTTCTAATGATGAATTTGTGTTTGGCTTCACTCTCAGATATTAGACTAAGCTGAATGGTTTGATTCAACATTTCTTTCTCTTTTGATTCATAGGACAAACGAGTACGTTTGCTTGTCGATGTTGATGAATAATAAGAGGGGCAACCAGGAAGTAAACGGAATTGCCCCTTCTTTCAGCTTAAGTTTATCGCGAGGTACACTAGTGAAAGTACCGTCACCATTGGGAAGCTTATGAAAATACTCAACATCTTCTTCACGGAAATGCTTGATACATACATTAACTACCTTGAGACGATCAATATCTTCACGGTGAAGAGCGCGTATCCAGGCCTGTTTAAGTTCAGGTAGATTCTCTGGCATTCTGAATATATGCACTCTGTCATCTAGGTAAAGATCACTTGGGCAACCCGGGCAGAACAGGCACTGGCATCAGAGATACAATATACGAGTTAATAGTGAGCAGAAATGGATTATAAAATGGCATAGGTATGTGATAGAATATCATTACTAGTAACTAGAGGAGGTCAGTGAAAAAATTCTTATTAGCATATACAACAATCATAATGAGTTTAAACAATATGGCTAATTAATAATCAGAAATTTGAAAAATATAAAATTGTTGGCTAATATAATCAGCTAATAACTTATCCCTGGTACAAAAATGAAATTACTGTTAGGCCTTATATTTAGTAGGCTATGGTTAGTCTTACTCATGACCATTACCACAAATATAGTGACCCAAATGTACAATGATTAAGATTACTAAGTACTTGGGGCATTCAAAAAATTCCCATCCTTAGTTTATGGCTTCCAAACTCTATTTGATTACACGAAATTCATAATATATCCTAACAAGCCCATCGATTACCTATTTAATGCTGTTGAGCAATTTAAACAATTATACATCTTGATCTATCCTACTTTCAATTTTACCAATTTTGGAAGGCCAACTTTTTCATGCCGTCAAACACATATCAAGTAAAACCGAACAACTAGTTTACATAAAGATTCATACCCAACTCGCCAACAAACCACTCCCGATACATGAGGGTCTCGTCACTGAGAATCATGGGCAACCTCTAGTGCATCTCACTGCAGAGGAATAGGCAAGTAAATTACAGGGTGACCATTAAATACTGTTACACACAGGGTAGGCATAAGTTCTGCAACAAAATTAAAATTAAGCTAGAGGTTCTGCGAATGGTTTTAGGTCATA
Organism: Oopsacas minuta; assembly: GCA_024704765.1. Taxonomy (NCBI): domain Eukaryota; kingdom Metazoa; phylum Porifera; class Hexactinellida; order Lyssacinosida; family Leucopsacidae; genus Oopsacas; species Oopsacas minuta. The sequence goes on along the minus strand of JAKMXF010000044.1, from coordinate 21,446 downwards.
GACTACTCTAATAAAGGACTGTGAGCTGCCAGCTTGGGTCTTGGAACTTGAGTCCATTGTGTATTTATCGAGATCTCGTAAACCGCTATAGTTAGATACCCCAAATGTGTTATTGTTGAATAAGAAGTTATACTTTTAGAGCCTATTGGTTATGTTGCCTTAGCTAAAATATTTGTGAAATGTGAGTTATGCGGTTGTCACACCTTTCTACATTATGTTAATAATGTCAAAATATAGCTTCCAGTTAGAGTTAGACATGATAAATGTGTTATTATACAATGGGAATTCATGGGTAAGGAGTCATTTAGTCACATTCCTTACCTCAAATATTTGTGGAATGTGAGTTATGCGGTTTCATCCCTCCATATAAGGTAAAATCGTGAATATTTCGTAATTGATACGAGTTAGGTATGACAAATGTATAATTATCGAAAGGTAAGTTGCATATGGAGTCAATTGAGTTAGTCAACCTATCAAAAATGCTTAGTTTTGTGGTTTTCACACTTTTCGATATATAGTAATATCTTAGTCTCTACCTTTATTGGTAGAGTTAAACATAGAATAGGTATGAACCTCGAATAGGAATTCAAATATAAGGATGATATAAAGAAAAAATTTGTAAATAAGCTATTGAAGTTTCTCCTTCCGTCGAAGACAGCCATACTGTAGCTCCCGATCACTTGTGTGATTGACTTGAGCATTTAGTAGGGCAATAACAAGAGTACAACTCAGCTCCCGGTTTTCCGCAAGAGGACTATCCATATATGAAAGAATTTTCATTATGTACACTCGACATCTGTTTTTTGATTCAGGAAGTTTTCCGAGGAGATTGATGGCTATGTATACAAAACATGTGGTGTCTAATGTAGGCACTCTCAATCCTCCTCTGTCAAGCTCTTGCAAGAATTCACTTGATACCTCATCTCCCTCTCCCTGCCCTTGGTGTTTATATGTTAAGAATCCTGCAATGAAGACTACATTATGTTTAAGTGTGTCAGTGGAATCAAGAAGTGTTTGCGTGTCTTCTGTACTTGTCTCAAGCATAACACGTAAATCTTCAAATATGATAGACGTAGCACAATAGGAGCATTTCAACTTCAGGCAACCTTGTGGAATGATATTAAATTTAAGTATCTGATGCAATCGCAGTGCCTTGTATACAGAGATAACATCTCCTACATCAATGTAGAAGTTACCACCGTGTCGTTGCCTGGCTTGTCCGAAAAACTTCCCAGAGGCCCTTGAGAAAAAACAGCAGGAAAGACAAATTCGAATTGGTGATGAGTTAACGGATACATGGTGGCGCAACGCTGAATTTTGTCATTACTATGAAAGCATCAGCAGTGAATTTTGTTAACTTTCTCTCCCTATATTTGCCACCTTCCCACTAACAGGAACCTATCACATCACACATTGCTAACAGCTTGTCGAATGTTCCCAGTCGAGTGTCAATGGAGCTTTAAATAGATCCCGTAGATCGATTGCCCATACCACAACCCTAATGAATTTATTTTCTCGACTATATACTTGTAATTCGGGAAATGTTCCTTCAATATTATTTCATTATTGCCTACTGTAGTTATTAAGGAGCCATAGGAATATAATTCTGATATATAGTCTGTTACATATTTATTTGGAATTGTTACTTAAGCCGAAAATTATTAGAGTTACAGTATACATTGCCATATATGCCCCAAATTGAGAGTGAAGTAATAAATCTTAATAATTCATAGGATACCCGGTGCCCCTACTACTAGTTGGCATCTTTTCGGCATTGATGGTTTGAGAAAATCTGGTTGAATACGATTCCAGACAGCTTCTAAATTGAGTTTCAGTTCTGGAATTGTCCTTGGGCCTAGCTTAAGTATCTCTCGCTTCACCCATGCGAATAAATTTCAATGGGGTTAAGATCTGGACTTTGTGAAGGCCATGGAATCTGATTTGGTACATTTTGTGCCAACCAGGTTCGGGCTTTTTGCGATGTGTGTTTTGAATCATTATCCATTACCAATCGCCACTGACTTTCATGATACACCTGTGCTTGAGTTATCAAATATCCTTCCTATATATCTAAAACATTGCACTGTTCATATTGTTAGTGAAAACGCACAATGGGAATGCACCCATAGATGATAATGCAGCTCACACGTGTATCTTTGGGACATGCTTCGTTGTTGGGGCGATCCTTTTTTGTTGGAGTTTGTCTACATCCTTAATCTTCCCCTTAAGAGCCAGATTGGCTTCTCGTCAAGAAATATTGTTTGGACTCATTGTTTCTACGAGTATTTATACTTTATGCCCATTCTATCCTGTACATGCGACTTTTTTCACTCAGCATAGGGATCTGAACATGGTAAGGTTTGTTGTAAGATTGGTCCTTCAACACTCTCCGGACAGTCTGATAGGAAGCCTTATTACCTGTACGACTTGCTAATGTTCGCAAAGAGAGGTATGGTTTACATCGAACCTGATGAAGAATAGACAATATGATGGAAGATCGCAAGTTATTGGGTCCCCTGCGCCCTTTTGGTGAGATAGCGGTACACCTTCATCTAATCGGCGTTTAACATGGTATACTGTAGCTAAGGAAATTCCACAATTAACAGAGATTTCCTTGGGCAAAAGTTCCCCGGATTGTAGAAGTGTCTTAACAATTTCCCTCTTCTAGTATTGAGTCATTTTCAGAGCTGATTGTCAAGTAGGGAAATAATTAAGGTAAAATAATAGTAATGGAGGTCAAAATGAATATTTACATTAAGTCATAATTAATATTTAAGACTAAAATTTCCGGAAAAATAAGATAATGACTTGGTTCAGGGAATTTTAGCAAAATATATCATTAAGCCATTATGGACAGCGAAACACAAGTAGTATGAGTGAAGTAAGACAAAGTACTGAGGTTTTGTAATAAAACATCTCCATTCTAAATAATTATGTAACAGACTGTAAATGAAAGAATATATATTTCACCATATTTCTAACTATTTGTTTACCCTTTTATAATTTGTGTTTCCTTATACAAGTAAGTTTGTTTGACAAAAGATCAGTCAACTTTGAGCAACTTTTTGCAAAGTCTCAACTTCCTTCTAATTCACAATTACCTGATATTGAGTCAACAGATGTAGTTCCACATTCAGAAATTCTCATTAGATACATAATATTTGTATTAAAAACACAATAATTTTGGAGTACCTTAGACTGCTTGTCAAGATTGGTTAAATTGGTCATGGAGATTAAGCCTGACAAAAATCGCATAAATTACATACATTACTATAGAATATTTGTTGATCTTTGGTTAAAACACTACATATTGAGAAATACTAGCTGTTATAGTATAACTACAATTTGTTAAAATAACGGAATAAAGTGATAATGATTAAGTAAAAGAACAAAATCCAATAACTGAATATTTTGGCGGTTGGGTGGCTGCATACCCTACCAGATTTTCTAGATCCGCCCCTGAATATATCAAGTGCCAGTTGTGATCTAATATTCTCAATTTGTGAATACATGAAATAAAACATTCCTTTGCCGTTAATAGATTAGAATCTCGGCTACATAATGAAGCAACTGCAATTTCTACAAGGTTTTAGACATTTGTGGATATCATCAAACACCACTGAATTATCAAATTTGAATCTAGTTTCTTCTAAAAATCCAATGCTCGATGATCCAAGAGAATCTATTCGCAAATCCACAACTACAACTACAAACAAAATTCTTGAAGATAACTTTCATTTCTGGCTAAAAGATTCAGCCTTTTTGAGGTCACTGGTAGTAAATCCTCTAATTTACAGTTGCTTGAACAATCCCTTTATACTATCCCTCCTACCAGTGTAGAACCCGAAAGAGCATTTCCGCAGCAGGCCTTTTCAAAACAAAGTTAAGATCTATTTTAAGTGACTCTCTTTGGATGCATTAGTAATTCTGAAAGGTCATTTCAAGAATACTACAAATTAGTGGACTTGCAGAATAGTTACTATTAGTTGATGACAAGATACTGCGATAGGTCTTTAGTAATCCATTGTATTAAATCATATTGCTATTTAGTATGATTGATTAACATATATTATAGTATAATTGGTAGAGAACATGACTAATGCGATGTTGAAATATTAGACTTATTGTGCCCTTTTTGGTGAGAAAATAAGCATGTAATCCCTCCGTAATTCAAATACCAAGAACCCTGTTATACCCGGGTATTCTGTGCCCAACGATTTGATACCTGGATCTTAGAAAATGAGGATTCGTCGACAGCCCTATACATACCCTCTTCCCAAACTCTTGTAATAAATTTTGATACCATTCTCTAACCGGTGTGACGCAATCTTGAATAGGGCCATAAATTGTCAATATCTAGATTTACACAATAGTGCTTAGAAATATCGTATCAAACGTATTAAAGGGTATAGGAAGTTGGGCATGTAGTATATATTGGTTGTAATGATTTGGCTAAAAGTCTCGCGACAATAGAGTAATAAGTGGATAATTTGCCAAAAATATGCAATCCAAACTATTGCCCTTTTAGCCAGGGTTGTTAGATTTAAATCAAGTGATTTAAATCATTGATTTAAATCATGATATAAATCCAAATCCGAGTTTTATCAAAATATCTAATTAAAATTCAATATTTTGATGTTTTGAATATTTCATCAAGCTGATTATGTCCATTCTGATACTATTATGTATACCTATCGAAAATCTATTCATTTGTACAGTCAGGGTCGCTTATTGTGAACCCCTCCATAATGACTTGACTTAATACAAATCTTACGTAGGCCGAAGAATTGGGACCTGAGGGGGTTGTTCATATTAAGCGGGATAGTTCAGCAGCTGTCATACAAAATCCGATTTAAATAGAAAATATCCGATTAAAATCAAAAAATCTGATTGAAATCAAAAAAGCCGATTTTTATCAACCCTGCGAGTTTTAGCTAAACAGTCACGTGATGTCGAACGGAAATAATTGGATAACATGGATCGTGTTGATTATTAACTATCAATAACATTTATCTCCTTTTCAATTAGAAAAACTGTACTATACAGGGTGTCTCAAAAGTTTTTTCACCATTAGTATTTCAATATATTTGAACAGAAATCAGCCTACTTCATTTACTACCTACCCATTTATTTTAGCATCGTCAATTTATTGTTGACTAATGTTCTCAACCATGAGTAGTATCAAATGTTTAATTCTGTGATTCATTTTGCGATACTTTGATAATTATCAAATTTCAATATTATCGATGTCAAAATGACGAGATTATCCATCCGCGAAAGAGCGATAGATATGCTACTAGCTGGTTCCACTCAAAGAACAGTTGCTGACACACTTGGAGTCACAATTCGAACCATAAAGAATTGGAACAAAAAGCTGGAGAAATGCTCAACGGCAAGCCTCGTTCTGGACGTCCGCCGAAACTTTCCCGGGTCCCAAAAATAATAATTCGAAAATCCATAGGCAAATGATGGCATTCAACTCGGAAATTGGCGAAATATATTTCAAGTAAATATGTTACTATTAGTAAAGATACTGTTCACCGTTATTTACACAATTCTATTGGGGCTAAAGCGTATAAACGGCCATCAAACCCTAAATTGACGGAAGTACAGAAGTCTAAAAGGGTCAAGTTCTGTCTTGAGCATAAATCTTGGACTTCACTTGATTGGGAGCGAGTTTTCTTCAGTGATGAAAGCCCCTTTGAGCTTTCTCACCCTACAAATTCACAGAATGATCGGGTTTGAGACGTCAGTTCGCGTAATATCACTCCAGTCGAAACGGTCAAAATCCTCCAAGATTAATGGTCTGGGGAATGATGAGTCATCGTGGACTATCAGAACTCCATCTAATCTCTCCAAGACAATCTGTGAATGCGGACTATTATATCAATGAAATACTGGATAAGTGCTGTCTCCCTACCTATAAACGTAAGAAGATGAGAGGGCCCCTGACTCAGAGGAAATTGTATCGAAAGATGTCCGCCACTTTTTTTATGCAGGATGGAGCGCCTGCTCATACTGCTATAAAGACACAGAAGTGGCTTTCTGACCATTTACCAGGATTCTGGGCGAAAGATATCTGGCCTAGTAACTCGCCAGATTTGAATCCTATAGAAAATCTGTGGGCCATTATGCAGGCAGAGCTGGACAAGAGGAAGCCCGCTACTAATCTAAAACAACTCGCGAAAATTTTGGAAAACATCTGGAGTGGTATCAGCCCATCGATTCTCCAGAATGTAATCGATGGAAAGCCAAACCGCATTAATTCTTGTATTGAACTTAACGGTGAATACATTGGCAAATAGTCTAATGATTGTATACATTAAATACAATTTACTGGCTTGATGAATAAGGTGATAAACTTTTGAGATACCCTGTAATATAGCTCAGCTATCATAAGGAATATATTTGTTTATTTGTCAAATAGTACAGATAATAAGTATGGGTTTCGTAAATGCATGCTAATACAAATCATAATCACTGTGGGCTAGTAATTAATTCAACTGGGAATAAATTCCTGATGAAAAGAAAAAGGTTATAAGATTCTTTTGCGACTATGTTAAAACAACAATTGGATAAATAACACGTAGCATACATGAAATAGAAAGTTAGATATACTAACCAATCGATGGTTCAAGAATTGTAACGACTGACATTTCCTTAGTGTAGTGCTATGATATTTCATATTTGTGTACAAGCATAATATCCCAGCATGAGTGTTTAAAGTGCTTGGGAATCATATGTAAAGAAGGCATACTATCCATAGACTAGGATCAATAATAAATACATCCAAGATTGCTGAAATGTAGAGTAAAATAAAATAAAAAGGAAAAGGGAATAATATACCTGAAAATACAATCCCTACTTGAGGCATAGAACTTGACAAATCTGATTTTAATAGGGTTCTCAATAGTTCATCATGATGCACTATAAGAGTGGATTGTGGCTCTGATTCTTTTGGTTTAGACGATATAAACAATTGCTTTATAGATTGGTCAAATTCCAAAACATCGTTAACAGGCACCATAATCAAAGATAACTTAAGAATACTATTAAAATTGGGATTAGGAAGTTAGAATGCCAATAGAATATAAACAAAAATAAAAAATACAATACTACCAATTCAGGCTTTGAAAAGAAAAGAGATTGAGAAATGAAAGAAATTGATGATTCTATTTTATTTTATGCCACTACGAATCGACTTGAAATGCCTATCAATTCCAAAGAGATTTGGGTTTGGAATTGAAAGGATTCGAGATGATTTAGTAGCAGGCGTAACTAGGATTGAGGCAAAGAAGCAAAGTCCTTCCAGCTGGTCAGCAGCCTCATCTCACTATTGTGATCACCATTATATTGTGGAAAATATTCTTCCCTGCTTCCTGGAACTGAGAATTCATGCTAACCCGCACCGCCGAAGGGATCAATTACAATTGGAGAATATTTCTTAGACATTGGATTTAGATTTGAAAGGAAAAATTTGAAGGATTCTATTTGATAAAAGTAATCAAATAAAAACTCTGGAGCACAAATGCCTATGATTCGCGGACCCTCCCACTGTTAAAATAATCATGCATCTCTGGGCATGGGCGATGAAACTGCCTCTTGTCAGGAGGGTTTACGTAATTGAATAGTATGGATATACCCTCCCTGATTGCAGGGCAGGCAACACCGATCTAGTAGGTCCTGTTAAGGACTGGAAAAGTAGCGTATATAAAACTTCTTTCAGAAATCATACTTTTAGGAATGAGTAGTGTTTGTTTGCCTCTAGGTGTTGTCTTGCAATGTAATGAACGTTATATACAGAGTCAATTTTTCTATTACTTTATTGGACATTTTCTATTCAGCAACAGCAAAATATATGTTATGGATAAAGTTTCAACGTGCTTAAGTAAAGAGATTTGAAATTGAATGAAATAACTTTTTACAGGTCAGAATCACCGTGAAGGTCCAAAATGCCAAATGAATGTATTAATTAACCATATGTAGCGGATTTTCATTAAAACTTTTGGTCAGACAAAATGCATATACACCAAAAATGGTTGTATTTAATTACTAAAGATGCTTCACACTAAATGTACATATGTTCTACAATTCAGCTCCCACATCAATTTTCACAGTACTTACTAGCCAATTATGCGACTTGATTCATATTCGTTAATAAACTCTACTAGGTGCTGAAACTCAATAATTTTCCTCCCTTTATGAAATCGGTGATTTAGAAGGCATGGGTTACTGTATATTTTATGATATATTCCTTACAACTTCTAAAACATTTATGACAAACTTAGCGATTCAAATTATGTAGTCAACTCCGCTAAATAACATTGTCTAGTTGATCCGGGTAACCACGAAGAAGTGAGAGTACGTCTATCTGCATCATTCTCTAAACATCTTCTTAAATGTAATTACATTTTGGATGGTCTCTTGCCTAGAACCGATAGATAATTAATAATTCGAGATATTTTTAACCATTACAAGCCGAAAATCGCGCTTCATCCGCCGCTTTTGCTAGCTCCTGCCGAAGGCTTATCTAGATGCCTTAGGCCCCTTTACAAATTAATCATTAAATGGTAGAAGTAAGATGCGCGTGCTTGCTTTATGCAGCCTGCGAACATTTCGTGTCCGCAGAGATTCTGGTATTACTTGCAATCTTTATCTTCTGTTCACATCTTTAGAGATTAAAACACAATATTTGGGATATATACTCATAGTGATCAAGTTATCTGGTAATCACTAAATTATGCAAGGATACCGTTAAGCGTGGGTAGTAGCAGTAGTGTTCGAAACAGTTTTCGCTGAAAATTATGGCCGGATATTCTACCAACCAAATAATTAAATATTTGATACAGCTACACCAATAATATTTAGGAAATATTTTAGCCTTGAACAACGTTGGGAATAACTATCCGATTTCTGTTGAATACCGATATTCGGAAATATTCAGTTTGTCGATCACTAGTGAGTAGATTTAGCAGTTAATTATCATACCTTTTAAGAACACGTATCACAGTAATAAGATGCTTTAGACACGGTCTTAATGCCCACGTTAGCACTATGACAATAAACCATTGAGAGCAGTTGTCACAATATACCCAATTGGATTGATTCTTTCCAAGTTTCCTCTTTGTCACAGTTCTGGTTCTTACTTGTAGCATATACTGCACAGGGTATCCGACTCGTCAGAGCTGCAAGTTGAGCTAGAAGGCCATGTGGATTCAGGAGAAATGCCACGGTCCCTCGCTTCTCTTCACTCCAGTACTTCCTCTACCTGTTATACTGATCCGTCTTCGAGCTCTGACACACTTCCTCTTTGGGGAATTCTCAGACCCAAACTGCCTCCCTTTATACCTTCTTCCATCTTCTAATTTCAACAGGGCACCCTCTCATTGTTGCTTGGATAGTCTCGCTCTTCTTCTTCGTCTTCGATAATTCGACTTCTTCTGAGCTAATCGAGAATAATCTGACCAGTATTCTCGTTTAAGAATTGCACTATAACTCAACCAAGAGGGAGACAGGTCAAGGTCAGTCAGGATTCCGAATAGTGAAAGTTCAACTTCGTTAATGGTTAAGAAGCTATAGTAGTGCTAATCCTAAATAGATTGAGGTGATAAGTAATTGCTTTTGGGACAGAGACTCCATATAATGTTGTGTAAGGATTCTTTAGCATTTTGAGCTATTCCTAATGTAAGATGGCTAAAGAATTCTTCTGTCGCATTACTATTGGATACTTCTTTCACCTATTTATGTCAATTGGTTGGAAAGTTGTTAGGGCATTAGGTGCTGAAGAACCTGATGGGTTTCTCCACCGACACCATGATTTCTCCAGTAGGACAGCCAGAATGGTCCCTTGCCACATTATCAACTAGTATATGTAGAGCAGAACACAGCTTGATTGATGCTAAACCACGGTGTTTATAGATGACAGTAGAGTAATTTGGTCTTCCAAGAGCTATCGAAGCTGAAGGTTACGTTGGTAGCGTTAGAATCAGGTGATACTTCACAGTCTGATCTTTGGGGTAGCTGTTTAGCGGCATCAGATATGGCAGTCCCTACTGCAACTTTGGTAATAGCTTCCTGACGGTCCAGATATGGAGATGACATGCTCTGGACTAGTGGGGGCCTATCAAATATTGTACATAGTTTATGAAATTACGCTGCGAAATACCAGTAGGTGTCCAGCCATAGGACTCTACTGGTATGTATGAATCCATGAATCCATTTTCTTCGTAAAGGGAAAGACTACCAACACATTCTCTACAATAAAAGGTAGAGAATACCTCTGCTAGGATGCCAACATCAAGAATTCTCATGCCAGTTTGTCTGTGTTTTTCTCTTTTCTCATGAAACTGAAAGTAGTAACACAAGTTTGGAATACGAAATTTAGCAATGTAGCCTCTGTGTGTAAGTACCATTAGGTATTTGCGATTCTTTCTTTAGGCGGTTTCGGGCAAAGCGTACCTAAAATGTTAGCGTTTACGATGTGCTAGTCCCATAACCCAAGAAACTTCATCCCTCCCCCATCGCCATATCGCTAGTGTTTTAGGGTCGTGGATCACAAAATCACTACTTCCTTAACGAGTTTGATGGGGCAGGGAGGGCTCGAGGAACCCTCGTTCGTTTTCGAACCCATAGAGCTAATAGAAAAATATATGTGTAAGGTCCCTCGATAGTATACGAGCCCTAAACCGAACCGTCACAACACCCCCGCATCTCATACCCACACGCTTCAGAAAGTTCAGATTAACGCAAGAGCCGGAAATACTAGACACAAAAGACGAGGTGAAGTTGTCGCCGAAACAAATCGAACATATAATCCTGAGAGTCATATCAAAAAGTACGATGAGGAACCAACGACCTCCACCAATGAAGAGTAGCTATAGGTAGTCCGTACTTCGGTATTGGTGTTTGGCAATTAGCAACCCTGCAGAGCGTTCCCAATCCGCTTACAGCTACACCGTATATATTAATAACAATTCGAAATCACTATAAATACTTCCGAAAGCAAGAAAAATAATAATAGTAGGTGGTTAAGAGCGAGTCAATTTCGCAAATACGTCTATGTTAGTAAATTGCAATAACATGTGAATGTACATTCCACGAGCCTTTGGCTCGTGGTCAGGGATGTTACCAGGATTTACACCAAGGGGGGCAAGAAATTACCAGGGTGGGAGGGCATGAAGTTCCAAGGGGCAGGAGGATGGGCAAGGTGATTCACGAGTTTAGCAGGAGCATGGCCAGCGGCGGATCAATAAATTTTTAGTTTGTTAGTAGCATCCAGCTGGGCAGTTGCGTCGTGTGGCTTCGATACTCAAGGGGGCACAAATTCAATCGGATGGCAACAAGTTCTAGATGTTTCCTACCAGATTGAATTTGTGCACTGCAAATTGCAAGCTTATGGGTGCTGCAAACATCAGTAAAGTCCAAGAGCCAAACAATTGAAAGATATAACATACGGTCTGCAATTGCCCAAGAAGGTTTTCTGGTCGAGTAATGATATGTAGCTCGGAGAATATTTGGGAGGCTCCTAGTCACATATACACGACGCTGCTGCAGCTGGGGGTCTGGGGTGCTGTAGGTCTTCCAGTCGCGAAGGGGCGTAGCCCTTGGACAATAAGCTATAATAGCTACAACACTAATTACCTTTGTGCTGCCACGTAAGTTTGAATCTTGAACCAATTTCTCAGTTACATTTTAGGAATGAATAGTGAAATCTTTAAATCAACAACGAGAAGTTACCAATAATTATTATATCAATGGAGACATCGACAGGAAAATCGTACGATAATCCTTGTTATTATAACTTGAATGGTCAATTGTACTTTTTAATGTGTCGACTATACTTTAGTATAGTGACCAGTATTGAAATGGGTGCCTATATTTTTTTAACAACTGAATGATGCCGGCACAGCAGGCCAAAACAGCCTGGGGAAACACAGAATTTGCTCAGAGTATAAACACTCAAAATACAACTTAGTTCGGTAGATCAATACAAGGTATATACCATATTTATTGGTTAGATTGAATGTTATTGAGATTAAATATTATTGGTTAGATTGGTTAGATTAAATATTAAGCGAGCCGAAATTTTCCAGTTTGCAATTTAAGCCAAGGGCCCGATGGCTGCCCAAGTCACGAATTTACCAGGAAGGGCGTGCTCCGGGGCAAGAGTTTACCAGAGGAGGCATTGCCCTCCCCGTGGCGACTTTCCTGCTCGTCGTATTGCACCTCGAGGTATCCATCATCCTCCAAATTGACGACCCGTTTAAGTATTATAATATAGATATATTTAGAACAATGTAGTTCACAAATATACGCATATGGCTTATATGTTATTGAATTATTTTGTAAGATTAACCCCCTTTGCAGCTGTTGAGAGCTAGTATCTACGTGAATTTTGAGATGCTGCTAATCGTTTCCCGTATATTCTGAAAAACAACATCATATTGACATATCTACAATATATATATATCAGTATATCTCAACTATTGTCTGTTTGTTTGTTTATCTGTTTGTTTGTTTGTTTGTTTGTCCGTTGACATGGAAAGGATTTACGGTTTGCAATTTTATTATTGTCGCATAACTATATATTCTATCGTGCTCATCAAGGAATTCAATAGAATTCAATAAAACTTCACCAAATATATCAAACATGCTGAATCCAATGCTAACGCTTTTAGATTCATCATATGAAAATGTATTGTTATTGTTATGAATATAAAGTAAACAAATAGCTGAAATCTCCAAATATATGTAGAGATTTGCTCTCAACAGACATATAGGGTAATCAGATACGCTGAATCCGAATTTTGAAATTTAAGTTTTAATTTGCAAATTTATTGATGTTTTATGAATATAAAGTACCAAATACTCGAAATCGTAAATATACTTAGAGAACTGCTATTACTGGCTACCATGGGGTATCAGAGTAAGTTTAAACTGATTATTGGCATTTTCAAATTTCTCTTATGTAAATTTAATTGTTTGTTTTATGACTATTCAGTAAACAAATAGTTAGAATCTTAAAATTCACATAGAAACCCGCTCTGGTATTCCACATCGTAGGAGATGGTGTATAAGTTGTGCATAGTATTTCCATAGAACAACGCTTTAGAGGGTGTCCCATGCATTTATCAACTCGAAGACAATCTTGTTCTTGAGATGTTGTAGCAGACAATCAAAGTGAGGTGCTTGCTTGGGAAATCCCTGGGGAAGTTGGACTAACTGCTGTCTGTGATGTAGTTTCAGATTGAGGGGGACATAGTGGTTCTTAACCGAACCGTCACCCCCTCTTGCTCCTCATACTTACAAACAGTAGTGTCGAGAGTGTGGGCAGGAGGGCCAAAATTTAGTGAGCACGGGTCCAGGGCCCGTGCTCACTAAAATTTCTCTCTCTCTTTTCACCGAATACAGGTCAGGCGTTTCTATAACACTGGACAACATTTTACAACTTATTTTTTATTCCTTGCTCGTTTCAAGTTTACCTAGACTAATATGGCCATGCTGAATCCAAATCTGGCCTTAGATTTTTTCTCACACGTCACGTTTTTGAGATATGACATATGCACACAACAACCCGTAATTGTCATTTTGGCTAATTTTGGCTGTGCAAAACAAAACATTACATGTAATAAACACAGTGATTGCTAGTGAAAATAACAGAATTATCATTTTGTACAATTTAACACAACCCAGGATGATTAAACCAGACAAAAATAACATTGTATCCTCTCAAAAGTGCTTTATACACTTGCTCTTTCGAGCATGTTCAGTGTCAGTTTCACGCTGGAGAAACCAGCAGTAGTCCCCCTTCATGTTTGGGTTAAATCGACCTCTATACAGCGATTTCATCACAGAGATGTCTTGGTGAAATCTTTCTCCCTGTTCGTCGCTCACATCACCCAGGTTTGATGGGAAAAAGTCCAAGTGTGACTGAAGAAAATGCAGTTTAAGCGACATTCTGCAGCCCATTTTGCGGTATGATTCCAGCAAATTGTCCACTAGTTCCGAGTAATTTTCTGCCCTATAGTTTCCAAGAAAATTTTGTACAATCTGTACAACTGCATTCCAGGCTTCCGATTCAATTGAATTAAGCTTGGATGGAAATACTGGGTCACGCATCGAATCACGTATTTGGGGGCCAACAAATATCCCAGCTCTCAGTTTAGCGTCACTTAGTATAGCACCAAACTTTTCTTTTATGTGTAGGAATCCATCTCCATTGAAATACATTGCCTTCACAAATTGTTTGATCAGGCCGAGTTTAATATGAAGTGGTGGCAAGTACACTTTGCTGGGATCAATAAGGGATTTGCACTTAACATTATATCTTCCAACAATGTAGTCAGTTCTCATTGGCCATTTGGTTGTGTCATAGTGGTTTGCCTCGTCTCTACTGTCCCACAGACAGAGAAAACACATATGCTTGGTGTAACCCAACTGCATCCGAGCAAAAGTGACACAACTTTAAGGTCTCCACATATGTTCCAGTTGTGAGCCCAGTAATCAATGACCCCTAGGATGGTTTCCATTTACTCGTACGTCTCCTTCAAGCCGACAGCATGAGCAATAGGGACAGAAGGCTTTTCATTCCCATTGTGTAGTAGGACAGCTTTCAAACTAGCTTTGCTGGAATCAATGAACAGTCTCCACTCAGTGCTAATGTGTTCGTGGCCAAGCTCATACATGAGTGAATCAATATCAGTGCAAAAACACACACAGTCTTCGAATTTAAAGTAAACCGAAACATTTGCATGTCGTCGACGAAAATGTGAAATTGTTGTTCCTGGCTTCAACAAATTTAATTCCTTTAGGCGAGACCCTAGAAGCTCAGCTTTTTCTTTGGAGTGAGATAAATCACGCACCAGGTCATTCAAAAATGCCTGGTCCATGGGAATAATTTTGTCGTTTTCATCATGATCCGAAAAATCAGAAGTGGAATCTGCATCTGCCACGTCTACTTCGTCTGTTGAATCCATTTCAATAGTATCCGATGAAGGTGGGATTGGTACAGGAATTCCATTGCCAGCATCATGCTCTACTGGCTTTAGAGCAGACTTGCATGTTGGATAGATGGTTTTTGACTTATTTTTAGACGAAAATCCATCAATATTTGTTGTGCGAAAATAACAATCCGACGTATGGTTTTTAAGTTCTCGCCAAATCATAGGTACCCCAAATGGCATGGATTTCTTCTTTCCATTAAGCCATTGGATTAGACTGGCATAGCAGACGGTACAGCAGATGTGAGGTGTCCAGTTCTTGTCTTGGTCACCAACTTTGCAACCAAAGTAATACTTGTAGCCAATCTTGACACGATTGGCAATATTTCTTCGCTGGAGCTTCGGCGTAAATTTTCCACAAATATAGCAGAAGTTATTTGGGTGGTTCGTGCATTGTCTTCTGCTCGTATTCATTATAAACAAAAAGCTTAAATACACAATCAGTTACAAACTAAAAATTCTGCAAAACAGTAATGTTGTTGGTTTATCGATACAGTCTACAATCCACCCGCAAGTAGGCTAAATAACCCCTCCTTATAGCCATGGCCAAGAACACTCAAGAATGCATTAATTGCCAAAAGATAGAACATTACATTTACAAAATAATGTTAATATTAACCGTACATAATATGCATTGTTGACCAACAATTCGCTGGGAAAGAAAATTGTGCAATAGGTCTAACTTGTACTGTATAGTACCTTATAATATAGTGCCAATCAATGCAAAATCCGAATTTCGTGAATTTTTATATCTTGAAATCCTGACGTGATAGACCAATTCTGAATTCAGATTTGGAATCAGCATCCCAAAGTTAGTCTAGGTAATATATTTTCATTCGAGGAATAAATTTGATGTTGCCCAGTGTAATCAATACAAACCTTCATGCGAGTTTTCAAAAATTATACTTATTTCATGCCTGTAAACTGCTAATATACTTGTATCATATCCCTGTATGAAGCTCTCATTTCCTCTTTACATTGGCCAGAACCTGGAACACCTGTGAAGTATTTCTCGCTCGTTGGCTCGCGAGTTCAGATAGTCAATGTGCACTTGAATAATTTAGAAAGGAGAAAACATGTAATTATATAGACGTACAGGAAATCCCTCTACGCTTGAATAAGAACTGTTGATTTACACCACATATCGAGTTTTCAATAAGTTCGAGTAAACTATACAAAGCACTTACAGTAGAGCTAATTTAACGTAACCACATTCATACCTAGTGAATCCATACTTCCTAACCAAATTTCAGGATTATAAGTACTATACTCGATTTTTTGTAGCCAATTTTATAGCCTTCATTTTCAATATTTTAATATTATGGAAAATTTGAATAAGAAAGATTTCCGTGCCATCATTTTCTACAATTTCAAACGTGGATTAAACGTTGCGGATTGCAGTTGTGAGATATTTTCTATCTTTGGAGATCAAAGTTCAACCCAATCCAACATCTACAAGTGGTATCGTCAATTCCGTTTGGGCCACACATCCCTTGACGATGAGTCACGTTCAAGACATCCAATTACGGCGGTCACCGAGGAGAATATCGACAAAGTATCGAAGCTAGTAACTGAGGATAGGCAAATCACTGTCAGACAGTTAGCTTTCGAGGTTTCGGTCTCATCGGGGACAATAGAAACCATCTTACACCAATACCTTGGGATAAAGAGGGTTTGTTCTAAGTTGGTCCCCCATTTATTAAATTTTGAGCAAAAAAATCGTCGACTAGAATTTTGTCGTTTTATGTTGCTAAAGTATTCCAAAAAAGATTCGCGGCGCTGGTCAGAAGTCATAACTGGTGACGAGACATGGATCTATTATTACGACATTCAATCAAAGCAGCAGAGCTCAAAATGGATCTTTGAAGTCGAGCAACCGGACACAATTTCTAAGCAAACCAGGGCGGTCGGCAAGCGAATGTTTGCTGATTTCTTCTCTACAAGAGGGATAATAGAATATGTGATGCTTCCTGAGAAGCACACTGTTACTGCAACTTGGTACACTGAAAATTGTCTCCCGCAAGTGTTCCAAGCTGTCAAGAGGTTACGTCCAAAGACTGGTCTTCGCGGAATGAAATTTCACCATGGTAATGCTCCAGCTCACACTGCACGAAAAACTAAGGACTATAACAAACAATCGGGGCTAGAATTGATCGATCATCCACCCTATAGCCCAGATCTAGCCCCCTGTGACTTCTGGTTGTTTCCTACTATAAAACGCCATCTAAAAGGTAGACGTTTTGATTCGGAAACAGAGCTGAGCGCCGCGTTTTTGGATGCAATTGACCTCATACCAGAAAGTCGCTACTCAAGCCTATTTGACATGTGGTTAGAACGGTATCAAAGGTGTATTGATGCTAATGGGGAGTATTTCGAACATTTGAAATAGTATTTTTATATCTATTTGTACTGTAAGCATACTTTCACTCGAACTTATTGAACACTCGGTAATGTGCATATTTTAGGGGTTTAGGTTATTGACTTTTAATCAGTAAGTATCTCAGCTAAAATTCATGTACAAATCTACTAAATCCCTGTACCTCTGTACAGAAGAATCCAAAGCAATTAATTTAGTAAGACAGCATTGACTTCTAAGACAAAATTGACACAATGTATCAGTAACTTCCAGGTTTGTGAATCCAAGTGTAAGACTAAATATTGTCGTGAAATATACCGAGGGCCCGGATTCAAACTCAACCCGGGCCCGTTCTGGCTATCCACGGCCCTGCCTACACGCTTTAGAAAATCAGGTTGATGCGAGACCCGGCAAGACTAGACACTAAGAATAGTATCAAGTTGGCACCATAACAAATCTGCACACTTTGACATATTATCTTTGAAAATTTTCCCTCCTACTAATATGCCAAAACGCATAGATATTGAAATATACAATCACTCTGTTTATTAGCCAACATGGTTACAATTCGAGGCCAATTTTTCTGAATCTGCACGCATGACCGCCATAATATACGTTGTATTTTTCCCACTAGGCTTCAATACAATAAGGCCGACAGGAAGTGATATCTTTACCAAATATCTCAGGAAAACTAAATGATAGAGTTTAGGTATGTATTTATGACAAATAGGAATTTGACATCGAAATATGCATTATAACTGTCTAAAATATGACTTCTCATCATTTTGTTTTCGCAAGAGCTATTTATAGAACGAAAAAAGTGGCTCTTCAAACTATGTTTAAACCATGTCCTCAGTGTTTTAGTTCTTGACAGTTCTATATAATGACAGAGGCGAATAGTTTAGTTGAAAACAATAGTTGATATGAATGGAATATGCACCCATTCCTGTGTTGCTGAGGGAATGTGTTGTTTCAAAGCTATAACTCAGAAACTATGAATGCTATGGCACTCAACTTTATGCCAATAGTTCCGTAATTATCAACTTCCTATTCACTAATAGTATATTTCATTTGGTTTCAGTTGATTCTTGAGATATTTTGGCATTTCTCATATATTATATGACAATCCATCTACCATCAATATAGCAAATGTCAAAATATTTCAAACGTATGAACAAAAAGCAGATGAACTATACTATTTGTGAATAGGAAGTTGACTATTACAGAACTACTGGTATACATTTTAGAGGCATAGCACTCATAGTTTTTGAGTTATAGCTTAAACAAATGAAAACAGGTTCCCTTGGCAACACAGGAATGTGTTTCCATTCCATTCATATCAACTCTTGTTTGAAAATATACTATTCGCCTATGTCAGTATATAGAACTGTCAAGCATAAAAACACCGAGAACATGGTTTAAACATAGTTTGAAAAGCAGCATTTTTTCGTTCTAAAAATACCTCTTGCGAACCACATGATGAGAAATCATATTTCAGAATAGAAATATATACTTCGCTATCATATCCCTATATGTGATTAATACATACCTCTGCTCTAAAACATATATTTCTGGAGACATGTGTTAAAAAGACATTTCCAGTTGGCCTTGTCGTTTTCAAGCCCTCTCGGTGAGATATAAAGTATTATATTTAAGCAGGCTGTAGGCCTTGCTGCCCTATTTAGTATGTTACTTAGGTCACTTGTCCCCGAACATTTGCTCTATACCATGGAATAGAGGCATTAATGAAGAAAACAATTATGCACACCCATAACCTTAGGAAATGTAATTCTTCATTATTTGGGCTATGGATAAGAATAAAGAAAATGAAACTGAACTAAAACTTCGTAGCTAAGTTTAAGAATTAAAAACTGTGGAATATATTTTGGCTTTTCCGGAAAGGTCATGCAATATGTAGACTGGAATCAATTATTCAATTACACATAGCACCCTAAGCAAAAGCAAGAAGCTAATTAACAGGGACTGCTAAAGAAGGAAACGAATTATGAGTCTAAAATTTAATTAAATTCTTGATATTTTGGCAGTTTTGGAGGTTGTGTCCTGTTACCTCGCTTAGAATTAAAATCTGCAATGTAAAGTAAAACGAGTAGCAGTTTCTATTTGTTCATTCATTAGTATAGATTTACACCAAGGATTCTTCATACATGCGAACACTGTTATCAGGAAAAGTCTTCAAAAATATTTCTATTAATGTTTTATGCACTTGAATTTGAATATATAAAGATTATGATTTGTTCCTTGATGACTATTGAAAGTTACAAGTATTATTCTTATATTCAAGATTCGTTTAAATTAGGCATCAAAGCATAAATATGTGGTTAGTAATAGTCAATGGTTTTGCGTTATTATAACTTTCTTAAGCACTACCAATACATTGTCCATTACTTCACTTATATTAGGATCTCTAATTGAGAATTAATAGGATATAGATCAGGGGCTAACTTGCGGCCCGCAGAGCCTCAAGATGAGAATGGGTAATAGATACAATTGACCTCAGAATTATGATCACATTGCTAAAAACATCCTATTTTGATTCCAAACTTTGAAGAAACATCCTATTAAAACTCGATTAATGTGTATATGATAAATAGTACAAGTGACAAATTATAATAATCTAGATCCAAAATCTACATTAATGTTTTTGGATCTAGATTGATATTATTTGTCATTTTAGTAATATTATCTATTTATCATTCTTTACAATTTGAAATCCTACAAGAATAGGATGTTATTAGCAGGGATTCGTTATTAGCAATATGATCGTAATTCTGGATATATCTAATATACGGAACGGAACGGAAAGTTCCGTAAATGAGTTATGTCGGTAATTCTGGGTATACAACAGGGATTCGTTCCAAAACAATGAAAGCAATTCTTACTTATTATTATTATTAGTCTTTTACCTTACATACGAGGGTCAGTCCAAGAGTTTTGTTGCACACAAAAACATAATAACAAATTTAATCAAACTTCCACAGTTTCTCAAAGTAAAGACCACAACAATCTATGCAAAGTTGCATACGATGAAACCAACTGTCGAAACAACTATGCCATTTTTTCCTCTGGCAGGCTTCAAAGGGCCTCTTCAAATGCCAGACGAGCCTCTTCAGGACTCTCAAACCTTATTCCACGGATCTTTTCCTTGATTGTTGGGGAAAAGAAAAAGTCGCATGGAGCTAAATCTGGATTGTAAAATGGATGCGATACCAACTGGACCGAATTTTCAGCCAGGGAGTCCAATGTTTTGGCTGCTGTGTGTGCAGATGCATTATCGTGGTGGAGGAGAAGTCCTCTGATATCGGTCTTAGGGCGACGAGAACTCTAAGCTTCGAAAGCCTTGGGCAGGCAATTGTTAATGTACCAATCAGCATTGACGGTACGACGATACTCGAGAGGAATTATTGCTACTGGGCCAGTCTTACAGAAAAAAGCAGCCACCATCTTCTTCTCAACGCTGCGAGCCCAGGAACTTTGACAGGTGGATCTTAACCAGGAAACACCTAGATTGAAGATTGCCGCTTTGTTTCCGGATCGTACTGATAGGTCCATGTCCTCATCACATGTTAGTATGTCGTAAACTCGTTTAGACTCTCCTCCTTTAAATTTCTTGAGCATAAACTTGCACCATTCTACCCTTGCCTCTAATTGCATTTCAGAGAGATTATGAGGGATCCATCGGGCCGCAAGCCTTCTGACACCAAGATAATCATGTAGAATAGTATGATGGCGGATTTCCCGATCTTTAGGGTCTCAGCAAACTGCTCATAGTTAATGCGGCTATCCTCTCTGATTAATGTCTCGGCAGCAGCAATAGTCTCAGGAGTGGCGGCCGTTGAAGGTCGCCCAGACCTAGCCTCATCTTGTAATGATGTTCTCTCCCTCCTGAAATCTAGATACCAACGTTCCACTGTACGCTTAGATGGAGCTTGATCTTGGAAAGCTTCCGCCAAGTTATCATGACTCTGCTCCATTGATATCTTACGCATAAAGTCATAAAACATCATGGCTCTAAAATCCCTTCTTTCCAGTTCCATTCAGTAATAATAAAATCTGTATATAGGCTTATGGAT